>JADWQK010001796.1:0-386198 GCA_017933935.1 Sesamia nonagrioides
ACCATTTTATTTGATTTAATGCTTTAATAATATATTAGATTTGGTCAAGCTACATGTGTTTCACCTGAGTTAATTTTCTGAATAAATTTATTACATAATTATCAGCTTTTATTATATAACATGGAATTTTAGTACTTCAGTGAAGACGCTATAATCTGGGTTTTTTATATTCCTGTTTGCGTTTATGTAAAATTTTCTTCATTTTTCTTTATTTATTTTTTATACACACACACAGCAAGCACCAAAGTAATATAGGGTTGCAACATAATGCTGAGCGACAACCTTTTGCGTAGATGTCACGCATGTGTTTTTGCATATTTTTGCGTCATGTTTACCACAACTAATAGGTTTTTATCTTTCCTACTTAAAATAAATGTCATAATAGGACGCACAATGTTTTAACATTCAATTGTTTCAATGTTTTAAACACAGGTGAATATTCCTACCTTCATCTCTTCAACAACTACAGGATTTCTATAATTGAAATCAGGCTGACTTGATCCAAACTGATGTAGGTAGTACTGATCTCGAGAAGGCATGTAAGTCCAAGCAGTTTTCCTGAACACACTGACCTGAAAAATTGTAATAACAATAACATATTAGAAGACTTTACTCATTTGGAAACGAAATCAACTGAAACCAAAAAGGTGATGAAGCTGATAATGAAATAGCAATCTATAAAGAATCCCTTTCCCTTGTTGTTCCAGAAGTTATATACGCTTTTACTGAGTATGAGGTCATGAGTTGGTTTCAAATTTTGGTAAAGTGTGATTAGGCTGTGACTACCTTTCTAGGTAGTCACAGCCCCGATTCTTGATGTGTGGCTAGTCCAGGGCCATAACCAGGCCCTATTTTTGGGACTTAACATTACTGGCCAAAAGTGAATGTATTTGTTACCAAATGAACTGTATTATTTCATCTTTTGGCCTCATACTGGACTTTCTGTTTTCCATTTCAACTTCCTTTAAGTGCCTATACCTTCCTAAATCGTCTTCCTAACCGATGAAGGAAAAAATCGTGACGAAACTCGCAATAAATACTTTTCCTTTGTGTATTTCTTTTCTTTTACCTTTCGAAGTTAACAGCTTTTATAGTTTCCCTAACTTATTTCCTTACCCAGTTATTAGGTGGGCTTTTCTGACCACGATCATTCATGTGTCCGTTTTCCCAAATATACCAGTCGCTGTAGTATTCGTCTTTGTTCGATGATTTAATGAACCAATCGCTCTCGTTACTCGAGTGGTTCGGCACGATGTCTAGGATTACCTTTATATCTGGAACGAATATTCGGATGTCCAATAGAGTTTTGAGAAGATCAATTATTAGTTAGTATGACGTAATTAAATCAGAAAGCAATCTCATGCAACACAGTAACATGATTAAATGTAAATTTATTCAACGACTTGTTAAATTCATTGTAACAAGTCGTTGAATAAAGTTATTAAATTTATCTACTATAAACTCCAATAGTATGAAGTCACTTGTTATATTTATCATTGTTTAACATAAATCCTATTACATAAGCATTATATATAAGCATCTCGATTTCTGTACAAAATACAATGTAAACAACAGAATATAAACCGAAGTAATTCTATAATCCGTACAACCACTTCTAATTACAATTATTGTTAAAGCCACTCCGAAATTTCTCGAACCATTCAATCAGAATTGTAATTATAATCGTGGAAAAACAACACCAGAATAAATTGTTAAAATTATACAAACAGGCAGACCCTTTCGAATGTAAATTGTAAAAGGAATCTTATTAGGAAAGTTCAAATTACCAATCGGCCTTGCTATCGAATTTCGTTAAAGAAAAATCCGATAATTTCGTTTGCAAGTTATGCATAGATTTACAATAATTTCAATGAATAATAATTTGGAATTACTTAGCTCGCCAGCTTTTTTGAGTAGTTGTTCAAAGTCTTCCATGGTTCCATACTCGGGTTGGATCGAGTAATAGTCGGCGATATCGTAACCGAAATCGTTCATTGGAGATTTGAAAATCGGTGATAACCATGTAGCGTCCACTCCTAACTCCTTTAGATACTCCAGCCTTGACGTTATTCCTGCAAACAAAAACGTAACTTTTACTTATATTACACTAGCTTTCCGCCCGCGGCTTCGCCCGCGTGGAGTTCGGTTATATCGCGCTTTTTAGATTTCCCTCGGGAACATCAATTTTTTCCGGGATAAAAGGTATCCTATATTCTTTCTCAGGGTCTAAAGATTGTCTGTGCCAAATTTCATCAAAATTGGTTGAGAGGTTTAGGCATATATGTCGCAGACAACTAAATGGATGGTTTAGTTAACCGCCTAGTTTTTAAACTAAACGGCGGCCGTTCAACTAATGGCCCGAATGATGTCTGGAGTTTGGTCATGAAGAGTCTCCAGATAAATCTCCCTATGGTGCAGGATCGTTGGCCGTGTTTTTGGGTTTAACATTGTATCACCTCGCTTAACTGCCGTCTTCCTTCCTATTCACTCAGTTTTTTGAGTGAATAGGCTTAATAAACTAGCGCGTTTTATCATCAACCATTGCATCACTGCTTACCATTAGGTGGAATTGCGGTCAAGCACTAGTTTGTAGTTATAAATTAAAAAAAAAATAGCATCATCAGCAAAAGTAATGTTGTCAGATTAATTTATGAATTTATTTCTTCCTGGCACTGGAACACTATATAGCAACTACGCCAGTGGAGTTAAACATCACATTACGTGCGCGGTGGACGAATCAATCAGATTCCATATAATCGAACTATCACTACTTTACGGCCGACATGTTAGGTCCCAATACACACTATTTTTAAAGTTCAAAGAACACATTTGGCTTTACAAACAAAATTAGGACATCGAGTTTTATTTATCCCTGCTTTGTCCGTTCAAGGTAAGGTAAAGGTGATAATTTGTTGGAAATCCTAATTTTGGTATGTACCAGTATGCGTGCTGTAGAATTCTAAGTAGATAACGGGCCAAGCAAGACTGAGTGTCAGTTAGATTAATTAACATAGATAGAATAAAAACGATAAGTAAAGACAAACTGAAAAGGTGCCCCATTTTCTTTTCTTTAAAAATTCTTCATGACCTAAAAATGAAAATGGGTTTGGAATTACATTTTTCTTTGAAAGATTTGGCTTGATATCACTAATTAATTTTCAGCAATTAAGGATTTCAGAAATGTTGATGAAAACACAGGATAAGTTAACTCGATAATCATTCTCAAGTTTACCATGGAGTAATCACTTTAATTATTTAATAATGGAGAGAGTGAGTCTGTGAAAAAGTAGTTCGGTGTTGATACTCAATATGGTGTGAATTTTTATGTTTGTTGTTTCTTTGTTTTGTTTGTTGTAACGCCACACATATAGTTTTTTCACCTTGATATTCTCACGAGATCGAAATGTTGCTCAGACAGTATTTCCGTAAAACACTTTGTTGTTAAGACATCGATAAAACGCTCACCATTTAGATCTCCCACGCCATCTCCATCGCTGTCCATAAAGGATCTTGGATAAATCTGATAAAAGACAGCAGTCTCCCACCAGTCCTGCTTTAAGTTGATATTTTCATATCTTCCCTGTGTCGCCAGCACCACGGTGCCAATTACTAGTAGCTGCCACATTACTGCAACTATCATAAGGTTCTGGCTTAAATCGCACAAACCTTGAAAATTTTTGAACAGTTAAAACTTAAAAAAGGAACATTGAAACCAATAACCAAAAGTAATAATCACAAACCAAAATTAATTAACTGAAATACAGTAGACAAAAATAACATTTTAAAACAGCAACGAAAGAATTCCATCAAATAATATAGTAATTGACAAAACAAGTTTATTAATTAGAGAAAAGTTTCAAAATTGTAGTCAAATTAACGAAATTTTAATATACTTAAAACCGAATATACCAAAGAATACCTAGCCAATAATTCAGGGCGAAGTTTTACAAAAGGAACACAAAGTTTTGAATTGAATAATATTAAAACGTATTTCTGACATGAATTGCTTAAGGCTTTCACTGGTAGAGATGAGCTGATGGTATGGCAGCAAATGCAAATGGATTTCCAACTATAGCAAGGGAAACTTGTTTTAATAAACAAGAAACATTGGACGACTTCCTTTCATAATATTTAGTTTGACCAGTGAAAACCAAAAACTAAATTGTAATAATATTGTGAATAAAACTTGATCTTTTAGAATGTAGACAGTTTTTATATTTATTTATTTATTTATTTTTTCGCAAATGACATGTACAGAGGCGGACTTAATGCCTTAGGCATTCTCTACCAGTCAACCACAGGTGGTGAAGAGATAAGATGGTAGGTGCTTTAGCTTAAAAGAAAATTGTAAAAAAAACCCTTAAAGCTATTAAAAAATATTCTGTATTAAAGAAAACATCAAATATTTCACGCAATGTTTTCAAGTCCGTTTACTTTTATGACACAGATTTCTTAAAAATAGATATATTGTTTAACCGTAAGAAGCCTACAATCAAAAAACTAATATTAAAAATACGAAAGAAGATAATTTATTAATTACTTACCTATGTCTTAATAATTATACAAACTCTTTTATTTCTAAAGGAAAAGTTACCTAAAACCTTTTCATAGAAATATTTCTAGTCTGTAGTCCGTTCGAATGTAATCTACATATCCAAGTTATAAAGAGAAACCTACTGTTAGCCTTATAGTACATAATATAGTACACAGTATAGTACTATAATACACATACTCTGTAACATACTATTTGAATTGTTTTTGGTTGACTAAATAAAGAAAATAAAATTCAATGACTAACGGCAATTTGCATGCTATTCTCATCTTTCTACGGCATTGGGTACAGGGCGATGCGCCTCAACTGGACTTGGGCAAGATATCAAGTTACAGACATCGGACATCGTGGAGATAGATGAGACGGGAAAGCGATCTCCTTGCCTTTGTTCCGTATTACTTGGAGTCGGTACAACACGTTTTCTCATAAAAAATAGTAAATGCTATTTGGTTGATAAATGCTACTGGTTACCTGGAAAAGATTGCATTAGCGATAAGGTCGCCCATTGTAAATTTTATTGAATTTATTTTAATCAATGTATGTTTTCAGTGTACGATAAACTATATAATAAATCATCATCATCCCAGCGTTAATCCCAGTCGCATCCGAAGCCTTTTCAGCTTTGGAGTCTGAGGTCCGCTTTACCAGTCCAACTGCTGATATGGCTAAACTTCGATATTTTCCGTGAAGCGACTGCCGTCTGACCTCCACAACCCGAAGGCGACATCGAAGCATTGCAGTTATACCAAAGTATATAATTAATAAATAAAAATGTTATGTGCCTAAAACATGCATGACCCCAGCCTCTGTAAAACTGAAAATTAAAAGGACAATAATGCAATTATTTTACATCTAAGTGCGGTATACGAATAAATTAAGAATCCCAGAAACAAGCTAAAACCAGAATTAATAATATTTACGACAATTCACAAAAGAAAATACAGAAAAGAAGAAAATAAAATTGCAGTTTGTTAATGTAGCAACTATCGCGTATAATAGAATAAATTAATAGTTGACAAGCTGAAAGCGCGCCTAGTCTGTGGTTAGACACAGAGTAACAAAGAGAAACTTATTAAGCACTGCGCAAAATTGTGTGCGAACCCGAAAAGCTTGTAAACTGAATCGAAAATTCAAATAGCAGCATATAACAAACACGATTTTGTTACTTCAATGCAGATAATGAAATGTTGTTTATGGTATTCCTGTCTCCTTTTCAAAGCATTTCGTTTTTGAGGCCTTCTTATTCACCTTTATGTATTAAGGTATTTCAAAGTACTGCATAGTTATTCTTACCTGGATGGTTAAATTTTCACTACGTAGTTTGAATTGAAAAACTCTTTTCAGAGATGTATTTTTTTCAAAATTGCAGTGAACATTGGAAATAGTCTCACCAGAATTCAAAGTACGAATTAAAATGATTTCTTAATTAACTGTCACACCATTTTTTGCCGCACTGAAATGAACCTCTGAGTTAAGGATCTCTGCCTTTATATTATCAGAGATGACACTACTTGTTTGATAATAATCAATTGAATTTCAAAATCCATTGTTTTGAGTTTTTAAAACAAAGTCATTGTCTATTCTTATTCATTTCAGTCTAATCGTAAGGACTGACATCAGTTCTGGTAACAGTATTTTCATTTAATATACCATTGACAACATAACCTGTTGGTTACTATGCTGGTTCATCAATAATTGGAATTATTACTCTACTGTCTGTTTGAGATGTGTACCTTAATTCTACATTAATGATCTCTTTTCTTTGTTCTTTTTTCTCTGCAATGATGCTAACACTGTTCTTTTTCTTTTTCAGGTAAGCTGCGAAATCTAATATATCTTCGTAAGTAAACTTTGCTTTTGTTTTAGTCGAACAAAAACAGATTAAAGTAAAGGATTTTAAATACTGAGTAGTCCAATTTAAAGGTAAAATTCACATTAATTTTGTGGATGTTATTCGAAAATTTGCATTTCAATGAATTTCAACTGTAAATCACTTCATTAAGGTCTTGATTTTATAAACTAAAACTAGTCACCTGTAATAATAAATCAAACAAATTTTTTATAATATATTAAACCTGTCCTAGATTTGTTTATACATTACTACTACTGTTTGTTGAATCTTACAACAACTTAACATGTTATAATTATATTGTATAATTTTCTAATCTTCACCACAAAAAGCGGTACCAATTTGATAGCGCTTAAATTCACTAAAGCCTTTAAATCCTGTTGCCTCTAGACTGCATTAATATTTTATGAGGCCTCCACTCAGATCTTCCTTTACAGATTAAGTTTACGCGTGACCCACAGTTTAATATTTCATAGGATCCTTTGAAATAATTTTCTTTAGCATAAAATTGGGTTTTGTTTTTGTTTAGGTTCCATGTTCTGCATACAAATCAGAAGTTCAGATTACTTTTGTCAGCTTTAGATGTTAAATTGATACTTTATAGAAGTAAAAATTTAACTCTTTCCATTACTATAATGTAGTTAATCAATCAAGTTGGTCTACCATACCTAGTCCACTTTTAGAGATAGGCAGTGGGCTGCAGCCAAATGTTGTTGTACAGCTTTGGAGTACCCAAGCTGCACCACAACGTCTGTCCTCCGCCTTCCGCATTAATTCTATCCCAGCAACAATTTAAAGGTCCACCTAATCCATGACCCCGAGCTTGGATAGTACCCACCCATATACTCCTGTGGTGTCATAAGAGGCGACTAAGTGAACTCTCACCAGGGAAGCGCTTCTTCTGCGGAATATCAAATTACTGCGATCCCCAATCCACCTGCCAAGCGTGGGTATTGTGGCAATCCCATCGAACATCGTTTATATATTGCAATCACTTAGTGCCACGTAAATACTACACAGCGAAACACTGGTTGTCGGCGTGCGATCAATTTACTGTTTAAACTGTACTGTCATATCACATTTCTTTTTAATTTTTTCATCTTCATCCTCTCTCATAATTTTATATGTAGTCGGGCAGTAGGTAACTTCCTTCCCTAAATCTCTACCTACTGGCATCTCAATATACATATCTTACTATTCATTGCATCGCTTACACAATCAATTTTCTTTAAGATATTTTTCATCTAAATCTAACGTAATCTATATCTACCTAAATATGATAAAGCTGAAGATATGTTTGTGTTTTGAACGCGATTATCTCGGAAAATTCCAGTCTAAAATATTGCAACTCTTCGATTATAAATCCAATATCAAACATCACTTATTTTTAAGGCGTCATGATGGATTTATAATACAATTAAACAGAATTAATCCATAATTATGGGATTAAATAATTAAGCTTCAAATGAAAGTTTAAGTTACAATTATACAATATGTAAAGACAACCCCGTCCGACCCGTAAGGATAATAAAGGTTAGGTAAACACATGACCAAATTAGATATGAAATTTTACATAATCGTCATAGTAACAATACTAAAGAATTTTGAAATAATCTTTTTTTCCGCGATTAATTCCAGCTTCACCAAAATTAGGTATTTTTTAAAAGTGACAATACTATTTTCGACGTTATTATTATGAGCTATGGGACCACGTGCCATGTGCTCTATCCCCCTTCGCCCGCGCATGTATTACCTACCGCACATGTATTAAGTTACCTCTTTTTGCGATATAATATTTATTTTTTTAGAGATTTTTTTTTAATTTAGCCTGGCTTTGTAGGGTTAGTAGAATCAGTTATCGATGCCTAACAATACCTTCATGGATCGGACAGCGTTTTTTTTATATATTGTATATACATAATACAATCGCTTCAACTCACATCCAGTCCGATTTCATCAGGTATATATTTGTGTTCTATTAAGACCTTTATGCAGCGCAATAACAGTCGCCCTCGTCTCAATATTAATATTTTCCTGTATTTTGCGGAAAAATATAATATCGGTGTCTATAAAATCATACGTCACTAACCAACAACTACAACTAAACGATAGCGTTCACGTTCATCATTCTCATTCATCACTTAAGAATGGTGTTATCATCATTCATCATTCTTCTGCCCTAATTCCAATTTATTTGGGGTCAGCGCAACAAGTTTTTCATTCATACTTCTCTTTTAGACGTTATGTCGTTAGTCACCCTCTAACTAAGCGGATAAGATAAAGAATATTGTACAGTGAGAGTTGAACTCATGGCTCCCTGATTCACACATCTATCTGCATTCATCTAACCTCTTTGTCGTTTTGACTGTATGAGTTTTGATGTTATGCGCTAAAATTTTTGACAACAATAGGGACATCCCTATTGTCGTCAAAAGTCATTATTAACGATTTTTTTATTATCATACCTTGGTTACATAACCAAGGTATGAAAATCAAAAATAATTAGTCCGTCAAAAAAAAAAAGATATAGGCCGTCGACAAAATAAAAAAACTTTTTACAATAAAACAACCGACTTCCAAAAACCACTACAAAGTGAAAAATAACTAATTTCGGAAGTCGGTGTCTTTCAAATCAAATCAAATCAAATCATTTATTTCAAATAAACCCGTTACAGGCACTTTTGAATTGTCAGAAGGTCGGTCAGTCAATTAGATGAAGCTAGTCGCCCATTCCAAAGAGTAGGTACCTATGGAGAAGAACGGGCAAGAAACTCCATGGACACTCTTTTAAATTTTTAAGCTATTGTTACAAATATTTGATTACATCATTCATGTTGAAATCAACCGCGTGAGAACGATGCAGAAATATATTGTACGCTGAGAGCGTCCATTATGGAAAACATACAAAAATCAATTCAGAAATTAAAATACGCCGTGGCAGCTAAGAGATGACCAGTCCCCTCCGACGGCGTCCGTTCACGAACATGACGTATGGATCAGCATCATTCAGTCAACCATATCGAAGGGAACCCAATGACCCAAAACACACGCCACCATCAGCGAGACATTTGAGTGAGCATGACATACTCTCAACAGCCAGAGCACAATTAAGTCAATAAAAAAGACTAACCCAACAAATAAATGCCTTACAGCACATTCGTACATTGTGCTCATTTTGGTTTTGTATATTCGTTTCTTGACACCGACTTCCGAAATTAGTTATTTTTCACTTTGTAGTGGTTTTTGGAAGTCGGTTGTTTTTTTGTAAAAAAGTTTTTATTTTACACTTTTTAGTTGTTAAGAGTATTCAGTTGCGTCCGGCCAGACTGGAAGCTGACACAAATATAGTTGGGAAACGACGTAATTTTGTTTAGTTTAATGTTTACCCGTAAATATTCCCTCAACAGCTGTCTATGGTCCTTATCATCAAATTTACTGTAGACTATTATTTTAATCCAATGGGTGCAAAGGTCTCATCATTATAAATGAATGAAGTCCAACCACAAAGTAGCTACTCTAAACCGTTGAGGAGTTCCCGGAACTAGCCTTTGTCTTCAACATCAGCTCTCTTATGACAGTCACAACCCATCTAGGTGTAAAGTTCTTATCAATACAAATTAATCGAGCCCAAACACAAGATAGCTGCTGTGAATTGTTGAGGAGTTCCTTCGACTGTCTCCCGGCTCCATCATCAGATCTACTCCAGACCTTTATTAAATTGTAGTGCTTTAAAATACTTAATGAAAATGCTAAGAAATGCACTAGTCGCTCCTGCAATTTTTGAAAGTTACCCTTGTTTTCTCTGGTCTTCCACCATCAAACCCTGATATCCTTATCATGGGACCACCTTGGGAACGTCTTCTTTCCAACAGAAAAAGAATTATCAAAATCGGTTCATAAACGACGAAGTTATGCGCCAACAAACATAAAAAAAAGCATATATACGGTCGAATTGAGTAACCTCCTCCTTTTTGAAGTCGGTTAAAAATATGGGTCTTATTTTTATTTTTTATTTTGTCGAAATTACCAAAAACTACTGAGATATAGTTTAATAAAGTTACGGAGTGGTGGAATAACGCCGTGGCACAAAATATACCACGGCGTGACATCATGCGACATTTCAAATCTATATATTTTCATAAGTATTTGAATAAAAGAAAAAATAAAAAATACGTGTTCAATATGTTTTATAAATGTATCTGATGGACATTAAATTATTTTTTAGGATACAACCCAATTATACGTGTTGAATATCTCCTCTGATTTTCGTGTCTATCAGCGGTGAAAGCGGCCGAAAACTTAAAGTAAACGAGCCGCGACCATAGAGTGTTCATGCTTCCGCTGACCGCCGCACGGCGTGACGAACGCGCTCCCAGTCGAACTGGCAAGCTAGCGAGTCATGGCCACGTTCTTTTAACGGTCGTCATCATCTCAGCGTTAATCCCAGTCGCATCCGAAGCTTTTTCAGCTTTGGAGTCTAGGGTCCGCTTTACCAGTCTAACTGCTGATTTTGGCTAAACTTCGATATTTTCCGTGAAGCGACTGCCGTCTGACCTCCACAACCCGAAGGCGATATCTAAGCATTGCAGTTAGACCAATTGTTAGACTTTTGAGGGCTCCAACAACCCGTAACGACTGCCACTAGATGTTCGTATGACAATCGGGACCAACGGCATAGCGTGCTTTCCGAGGCACGACCAGACCAGTGCAAATATTCATATTCATCCATACAAATATTTGCACTGCGTGGGGATCAAACCCACGCCTCCTTGCGCAACGGCCGCGTTTGCTACCGCTACGCCACGGAGGCTGTCGTTCTTTTAACGGTGACCAAATTTAATTACTTGAAGTAAACCCCGGGGGAAACGCCTCAAAATTCAAAATTAATAAAGCTAGGGAGTCTGCCAGTGAATTGTGTCGATGTGCACTTTCTCGTGTTCTGATCTGGTAGTCTACTACCCCCGTATCTGAAGGTTGTAGGTAAGTGGTTTGTAGCTTGTAGCACTTTAATCAGAGAGATTCCAATCGCATATTTGCTTGTAATTTCTAATATATCGATGTCATAAATACAGTCCAACTGAATCTTGTTTAAAATCTTTCGTGGCAGGCACATTGCCGCCACAATATGAATACATGTCTTTATTTTCTTGATACTAGAACACCGTAAATCAAATTAAGCGTCACGCTGATGCTTTGTAAGATTGCCTATGGACTTTTGTTCAACACTGTGTGTGTATGAGTATGATATATGTTCAAAAACGTAGGAAAATTTTCACGATTTTACAAAACAAAAGTGACCTACATTCTGTTTTATTTCCCGCTTCTTACTTCAAGGTCTCTGTACGGATTTAGTCTCAAACAATTCCAGTAGATATGTGGTTGAAATTTTATCTTATTTCTTGTAATAATTACTGGGCTTCTATCTTTTAAGAGAACAATGGTGTACACTTATTTAAGTTTTATATTAATACTAGCTTTCCGCCCGCGGCTTCGCCCGCGTGGAGGTTGGTTATATCGCGCTTTTTAGATTTGCCTTGGGAATATCAAATTTTTCCGGGATAAAAGTAGTAGCCTATGTTCTTTCTAAGGGTCTAAAGATTGTCTATGCCAAATTTCATCAAAATCGGTTGAGAGGTTTAAGCGGGAAAGCGTAACAGACAGACAGACAGACAGAGTTACTTTCGCATTTATAATATTAAGTAGGGATTTAAGTCTCTCTCTCTGCAGTCGGTCCCTCATGTCTGAGGATCGTGGTCAGCATTGGGGCAGCAATTCCAGCGGATGATCTGCCTCCATCGGTTTCTCTTTTTTCATCGGTCTCCATCGGTCATCTCACCACCGCGTAGATTTTAGCAGACGATGAGTCTTTGACTTGATCGGTCCATCTGGTTGGTGAACGACCGCGCGATCGTTTGCCTTCGGTGTTCCCAACGACAATCATTTTTTCTATACTCTCATCGCCTCTGCGCATTGTGTGACCGAAATAGGACAAAATACGTTGCCGGCATATGGTCGGGGGGATTTAAGTAGTTTTTCAATAAATGAAACAACATAAAACTATATTTTTTTTAGCTAACGCCCATTGTGGATGGACATGATTATAAAATAGTTACCTACTGAAGGCAAGCGTTTCGCTTCGTGTTTTATACCACGTACATACATCGAAGAACTGGAAAAATTTGACTGCGGCGGTCTTCCTGTCTGATTATAATTTGTGTCTTTTAGACTAGAGTGAATAGCCTCATAATAAACTAGCGCGCTTTACCATCAATGATAGCCTCACTGCCTACCACCAAGCGAGACCACGGTCAAGCACCGGTTTATAACATAAAAAAATATAAGGTAAATTTATTAATTTATTTGATTTAATTCCCCCATCTCCGTTCCACCATTGGACGATGCGTCGCACGGCGAGTTTTCACCCTTACGTTGTTAACACCACTATGATCCGGACGACGTCTGATTACCTACAATTTTAGTGTCTTCAAGGTTAAAGTGAAAAGGCTCTTAATAAACTAGTGCGCTTTATAAACTAGTGCGCTTTACCATCAACGATTGCGTCACTGCTTACCATCTGTGCGCTAGTTTACAATTTATATAAAAAAAAAACTTTAAAATAAATATTCCACAAATCCCTGTCTAATTTAAATATCCCGCTGTGTGCACTGGTCAAGTATTTATTAAGTATTATTATTATCTGTCTTGAAAATTTGGGAAAAAATATAACATTGTGTAAAAAATGATTGGAATCGATTCAGTTGCTTATTCTGAACAAACTATATACAGGTTTCGTAAAAACAAAAAAATTATATAGGTACAAACATTGTATAGGTGCAGGCATTTTTTCTCCAACCCAATGAACGAGAAACTTTCGAATCTTCGTCACAAGATTAAAATTTTTGATCTTCGATATTTCAACTTCAGAATTCTCGGAGATTTTCGGTTCACGTCATGAAACGTACTTTCGTATTTTTAGCAAATCCCCGAGGACGGCGTCGCGGGCAAAGTGCTATGTATTTATAAAAAGTATTTCGTTTTAGTAGGACAGAATACTTCAACCTGGCTTTTTCGCAACTAAGTATGTTGGAGCTGGCTTGTACGTATCTATGTTAATAAATAAAATAGACGTGTCTCTTTTTTACCCGGATCATCAGAGGGTGAGAGGTCATCAAATGGCCTCTCCTGCTCTGGGCGAAGCGGAAGGGCGTGTCAGACTTTTACTGACTAAAACCCAGCCGTGTTCCTTCACTTGCCTGTGCGGTATAAGAGATATCGTGGCTCTTTTTTTGTTGGGATGGGAAATTATCAAATGACATCTCCTGCTCTGGGCGGAGCGGAAGGGCGTGTCAGACATTTATTGACTAAAACCCACCCGTGTTTCTTCACCTGCCGACTCGGCCTTCTTACCGGGCGGCGAGCTGAGATATCGTGGCCCTGATGCACAACCCGCCGCTCTGGCAGAAATAGATTTACTTTTCGCACACAAAACCGGTACTAAGGCGGACTTAATACCTTGGTAGAATTTATAGGCTCCTTACTTTTTAGCATGCTCTCGGGGATAACCGAAAGCCACAGGTAAAGTATCCTATTATTATAGAGTACTAGCTTTCCGCCCGCGGCTTCGCCCGCGTGGAGTTCGGTTATATCGCGCTTTTTAGATTTCCCTCGAGAATATCAAATTTTTCCGGGATAAAAGGTAGCCCATGTTCTTTCTCAGGGTCTAAAGATTGTCTGTGCCAAATTTCATCAAAATCGGTTGAGAGGTTTAAGCGGGAAAGCGTAACAGACAGACAGAGTTACTTTCGCATTTATAATATTAGTATGGATGTTATGAAAAATTGTGAAGACAATTTTCAATTTTTTTTTCGGGGTAAATTTGCAAAACAGTAAAGGCACGTTTTACTTTCATTATGACAATTTAACATCATTTTTAGCGTTACAGGCTTCCCTATAATGCTAAAAATGATTTAGGCACGTTTTGCTTTCATTATGACAATTTAACATCATTTTTAGCGTTACAGGCTTCATTATAACGCTAAAAATGATGTAGGCACGTTTTGCTTTCAATAGGACAATTTAACATCATTTTTAGCGTTACAGGCTTCTCTATAACGCTAAAATGATGTAGACACGTTTTGCTTTCATTATGACAATTTAACATCATTTTTAGCGTTACAGGCTTCCCTATAACGCTAAAAATGATGTAGGCACGCTTTGCTTTCATTATGACAATTTAACATCATTTTTAGCGTTACAGGCGTGCCTTTACTGTTTTGCGAATTTACCCCGAAGGTTGAGAGAAGTTGATATTATATACAAATACTAGCTTTCCGCCCGCGGCTACGCCCGCGTGGAGTTCGGTTATATCGCGCTTAATTTTTAGATTTCCCTCGGGAACATCAAATTTTTCCGGGATAAAATGTAGCCGTAAATTTCATCAAAATCGGTTGAGAGGTTTAAGCGGGAAAGCGTAACAGACAGACAGACAGACAGACAGACAGACAGACAGACAGACAGACAGACAGACAGACCGACAGACCGACAGACAGACAGACAGAGTTACTTTCGCATTTATAATATTAGTATGGATTATGTAGACTATCATAATTATAACCTTCCGAGCTCACCCTTTGAGTAGTTGTAACAAAAATTACTTCTTTCTTATTTTAAATATAATTGACACAATCATCTACATCTCCTTTCTTCTAGTTAAGTTAGGAACTAATATTGATTTATTGCAAAATTGGCAGAAGGAAAAACGAACGCCCATTTCCCACGGTGCTCATTTCCTTCCTGTTAACCCCTACTCTCGTAAGGGTTCCTTCCGACATACTGGTAAACACGGAAGGGTTAATAAGTTAGGTATAATTACTTTACCCACGTGACTTCAAGAATTATTAAGTCTTAATGCTTCCTATGTGACTGTTTTAGCAACTTTGAACACTTTGTAGGATGGGGAATAGCATTGAATTCGCGTGAGCGTGACCACACACAAGTCGTAGTGGCCTAGCCAAGTCGTAGTGGCCTAGACAAGTCGTGGTGGTCTAGTAGTACAAGTCGTGGTGGCCTAGTGGTTAAAATACGAGCCGCTCAGGTATAAGTGTGCGCATTAGATTCCAGGTCAGGCACCAAGTACCAATGTAACTTTTCTAAGTTATACACCAGCCTCTTAAGTAGGAGCGTTTCCATTCCAGGTCAGGCAAGTACCAATGTAACTTTTAGATATATATACTTTCTAAGTATATCTTGGACACCAATGACTGATTACAAGGCGAAGGAAAACATCTTGAGGAAACCTGGACTTTAAGTCTGAAATCGCCAACCCGCATTGAGCAAGCGTGGTGATTGCGCTCAATCCTTCTCTTTATGAGAGGAGACCTGTACCCAGCAGTGGGACGATTAAAAGGTTGATGACCGACCCGATACCGTGATCGTCTTTGCTTTTTTTTTTCTTTTTCTGTATTCTGTACTTTTTAATGATTTCAGTTACTAATTCTGTCGGTTAGTCCCACGGTTGCTATTTTTGTTTGTTGACATTTTATAATCTGAGCTAGTTTCTATCTGTGTGTGACCTCTTTTTAGCTGGTCTTCTAAGAGTCAGGAAACGCTGACCTCAACTAACTAATAACTGGTGAAGCCGTACGGAGGAAGGGTCTGAGCAATTGTGTTACGATGTGTGCCGGGTACGATGCGCCAAATGTTGTTGTGTTCAGAGTTTGTTCGTGGAGGGTCTCCAGATCAATCTCCCTCTGGCGCAGCATCGTTGCTCGTGTTGTTGAGTTTAACATTGCATCACCTCCCTCAACTGCCGTCTTCCATCCTATTCACTCCGTTTTTTTGAGCGCTAAAGTGCTTTACCATCAACGATTGCATTGCTGCTTACCACCAGGCAGGATTGCGGTCAAGTACTTCTTTATAATAATAAAAAAATATATAAAAATTTTCCTTACAACATCATTTTCCTTATTTGTCTATGTCATACAAAACAATCGGTTTTAGCATAGCTTTTTAGTTACCCGTGCCACTTCCAGACTAAGTATTATACAATATGTTAAGAAAACCCCGTCCGACCCGTAAGGATAGTAAAGGTTAGGTAAACACATCACCAAATAACGTATGAAATTTTACAAAATCATCATAGTAACAATACTAATGAATTTTGAAATAATCTCTTTTTCCCGCGAATTAATTCCAACTTCCCCGAAATTTGGTAATTTGTAAAAAAGTGACAACACCATTTTGACGGTACACTTACGCGATTCGACCACGCGTCGCGTGCCCTGCCCCCCGTCGCCCGCGGAAGGGTGTCCTACCGCACATGTATTAAGATACCTCTTTTTGCAAAATAATATTTATTTTTTAGGGGGATTTTTTTTAACTTTAGTCCAGCTTTGTCGGCATTATTAGAATCAGTTATCGATACCTAACAATACCTTCACGGATCGGACAGGGTTTTTTTTACATATTGTATACTCACTTCACGTTTTCATACATAATGAGTCTTACCAACTTGAAGACTTGTTCAACGAGTGTCTACTGTTAGTGTAACGTCAAATTCCTTATGATAATGTCGTGTATAAAATGTGTTTAGCCTTAAACATTATAAAATTGTGCCGATGGTAAGCAGTGATTCAATCCTTGATACAATAAAAAACTGCTAAACTGTTCCATTTTTACCGCGATCCTATTTCGCACACACGCAGAGGAAATATAAAACGTAACACGTAACGTTTTTTCATGTAATAACTCCACTACACACAGTGTTAAGGAAAAACGTGGCGGTATTTTAGCCAGCATTGATACGAAAACCGACGATATATAGGTACTTTTCGGCAAAATAAATTGGTGTGAATCGATTAATAAGCCGAATACTCCCAAGATTTACTCGAATTGCTTATAGCGTATATCTTGATGGCATAGAAAAATAATGGGCCATCTCAAACGCGTTTAATATAAATGATGTTTATCCAAATCACTTTTGAGCATTTTGTTCGTATCTCTATTGTTATAAGTTTATTGACAAAGTGAAATATTCATTCCCTCTCCTGCCATTATCCCGATTTTATTAGGGTCGGCGCAACATGTCTTTTCGTTCCATGTTTATTTATACAAATAAATACATAACAAAAAATATATCAAACGCTATAAAATATACAATCGACCTTGTTTTCTACGATCTCTAAATAGTTTAAGATTACAGAAAGCTTTTAAATCTTAAATTTAAATAAAATTTAATGTAAAACAAATACTAAAATGCGGACAAAGTGAGCGGTAAAGCGGTATTGTAATCGAGGTTCCGTATACCGTGAATTGTAAAAACACTTAACTAAAACACACTAAAACTTGTTTTTAGTACGATTAAGTCATTAATAACAAGCGAAAATATGGCTATTTTTTTATAATTTACTAATTATACATGTATAATGGCATCCATTCCTAATTTATCCGTACTTTTGCCGATAACTCGCAATATTTATTGTTAAGTTTGGTGGTATATGGGCATTATACCACCAAAATAACAACAAAACCTATTGTAAGGCTGGGAAACTATTGAAATCCATATTATTTGCATTTACATCTCATAATATGGCGGCAGAAATATTTACATTCGTATTCTATTAAAAGGAACATGTAGGAAATTGTATGGGGAGTGTATCCACCCACCAGCAGACACGACACTAGTTTCAATATTATTATGACGTCAGCGACACTTTACCTTAAAAAAATATATGTTTGATGATCTTATTTTAGTACTTTGTCGGCGTGGTAAATACCTGAAAAGTTTCATCTTTCTAGCACAAGTCGTTTGAAAGGTATATCTAAAAAAACACTAGGAAAATATAAAAAAAAATATGTAAACGATTTTCCATGAAAATCCCATTCTTAGGGTCGATGTCGTCACTTGAGTAACGTTTGAAATCTGTTAGGTTGGTGAGGACGATTTCGTGCATGATCCTTTCCGAAAATTGGATTAAGTAGATACTTGGATAGGTAACGGTCGCTTGTCGACGTACCAATTGTAACGTCCTTCTTAAAATAAACAATTTAATAAAAAAAAGAAATAAAGAACAGTATTTGTTGTAACTCATTCTGGAAAAAAACAAAAACATTCTTATTCTGCCCATTTATTTTGTCCCCATCCAGTTTTTCGAAAGTATTTCCAATTTTAACCAGTTCGTTAATTCTATACAAACGTTATATAAGGCGCAGGATAAATTCGCGCCGATAAACGACGATTTTTTTTTGGGAATTCTACGAACATAAATTTAATTTACCATCCCCTTTTGCGCGTTACGAAAAAATTCGCTAGCAAATTCCATTTTTGCCTCTTGGTTACCCCAAGGGGCAAAAATGGAATTTGCTAGCGATTTAACAAAGAAAGTTCTACCATCGATAATATTGGGATAAAATAATACATGGTCTAATGTCTTTTCGACCCTTTTGTATTTTTAGGTCTTCGGATAAATTGGATTAGCCACGTAATGCGCGGTTTTATAAAGTAGGTAAGTTTTTGGGGAAAATAATGATATTTATGATTAGAAACTACGCGAGGTAGAATGTGTAAGATTTCTCCGATAAATTCTATACGTTTTGGTACCTGGTTTGTTAAGTTTGGTTGCGTATAAGGGTAGAAAAGGGGATCTATACAAGAAAAATAATATATGTGATGATTTTGATTTGCTTTTGATGAATTGATTTTTTTTTTTTGTACCAGATACACACTTTTTTTATAATCCTGTCTGAGTGATAGTTTTTCGGCAGGATTAGCGTTGGTTATAAAAAAAAAAAAAACCAACAATCTGATAAAGCAAAGATACATGTAGGTACTTTAAGTGTACGATATTATAATAAGACGAGAAAAAGGATTTGTCCATTAAAAATGTTGTTAACAGACTTCTTAAACACACTTATTTAGTAATCCTGTAGCCTAGAACCTCAAAGGTACATCAAAGGAACCGAATTTACATAGAAATCTATGTCGATAAAAATGGACTGTATGTAACTACATGATTGGTTGGTGAAGTGAAATGAAACTAAGGTTCAGTGTGTTAAAAGGAAAACATATTTTAACATTTTGGTTTATTATAACACTAGCTTTCCGCCCGCACTTCGCCCGCGTGGAGTTCGGTTATATAGCGCTTTTTAGATTTCCCTCGGGAACATCAAATTGTTCCGGGATAAAAGGTAGCCTATGTTCTTTCTCAGGGTCTAAAGATTGTTTGTGCTAAATTTCACCAAAATCGGTTGAGAGGTTTAAGCGGGAAAGCGTAACAGACAGACAGACAGAGTTACTTTCGCATTTATAATATTAGTATGGATTTTACAGTCAATAAACTTTTAACATTGGCAAATTTTTGCACGTTATCGACGCGCAGGCAAACAGACAAAAGGGGCGCGTGTCATATACTCTAAAAAAGAAGCCTCTAGAATCTTCCAAAATCTAGGAGCTTCGACTCGTCCCCGTTGGCCAGACGCAAACGGTTCCAAAAAGTTTCGCGTTGAAGAATACGCGAAAGCAAACCTTTGTCAAAAAATTATAAAAAAAAAATCTAAGAGTAGTTTGCACAACCAAGGAGTATGCAACATACCACCACATATACGTACTTATCTTCACATAACCTCAACCTAGCAACAGCTCTCCAACGCTTCACCGAGGGATGTTTACGGATTTTCAAGCCCTCATTAGGAAGACGTTTAGAGGCTCTTTGTTTTTACCCTCACGGTAGAGTAAGGAACAGAGATTTGCAGGGAAACTTGAGATGCAATTCCACTTCTTAGAACAAAGCTTTTTGAGCTTATTTTTTCCCGGGGGATTTTTCAAAGAAATGTGTATAGTAAATATAGGAACTGTAAATAAATTAAGACCATCATTCAAGATCATCAAATCGTGGTGGCCTAATAGTTAAAACACCAGCCTCTCAAGTATGAGGGTGCCGGTTTGACTCAAGGTCAGGCAAGTACCAATGTCTCTTTTCAAAGTTATATGTACTTTCTAAGTATATCTTGGACACCAATGACTGATTACAAGGTGAAGGAAAACATCTTGAGGAAACCTGGCCTGGACTTTTAAGTCTGAAATCGCCAACCCGCATTGAGCAAGCGTGGTGATTACGCTGAATCCTTTTCTGTATGAGAGACCTGTGCCCAGCAGTAGGACGATGAAAAGGTTGATGATGATGATTCAAGATCACCTATCTGCCTACCTTTTTCCAGCAATTTTGTAATCGGCTTCCAGTATAACCCGATGCAGGTGTGGGCAAGTATTAAATTTTACATCGAGCCACTGCCTATGTGGTCTCCACAATCTAATTACTGGGTAATGATATACCCCTTGCTGAAACTGATTTTCAGACTATCGGGCTTCTGGCGTCAAAAAATAATTTATGACCATGTCATGAAAAAATTTACTTTAGATTCAACACAAAAACCTCCGCTCATCTTTGCATTTAAATTACTTTGTGTCGCCGAAAACAATTTATTTATTTATAATTAAATAAATAATCCTAATTGTAGGAACGTTGGTGAAAAACTCCATATTTTATTATTAACCTGGAAGTAAAACTTGCATGTTAAATAGAATTTCACGAGCATTTTGTTACATCGAGCAATGGACATAATTATCTACATTTTATTACTTGAGTACAAGGATTTTGACTTCTGTGTAATTTTTTTGTATTTTTTGTAATTCATAATAAATATTTTTTCTTGCTTTCATTCTTTGCAAATCACTTTCTGCAATAGTCGACCCCGAAAAAATACATTATCACCCAGCATTTTACTCTTAATTTTCCTAAGCCAGCGCAAGAAAAACGGGCAGAATTCCTAATTCGAAATGAAGACAAAATGGCCGCGTAATCAGAACGGCTCGGCAATTCAGTGAAGCTGTTCAACAGAAACAAGATACCGCGTCGCTAAGTGCACTTCTGACGCAGACGTTTGACGTCGACGTAAGCCTTACATAATGCTTTCGGGAGCGGGTACTGAACGGCACTGCCCAAATAAAAATGTAGGCGCTATAAAGGCATACCGCAACGTAGCAACTTCTAGTAAATGTTTCTTTTTGGCACGGCGCTTTTAAGACTTATCTCTGACGCAGACAAGCTTTGCATATTATTACCTAAATTAGTGAATAAATAAAATAAATAAATATTTATTCAAAAATAAGTATTAGCTAAATTTATCTAATATTATAAAGTTGAAAGTTTTACTGGATAGAAGAAAGTTTCTTACTCTTTTACGCTTAAACTACTGAACAAGCTAGTTCATAACCAGGATTTTTTTATAATTATGTGCTAGACTGTAATCTCGCCTGATGACGGTGATGCAATCATTGATGGCAAAGCGCGCTAGATAATTAAGAGCCTATTCAACATAGCCTCGAAGGCACTTAAATTGTGGACCGACAGAAATACCGCCGCTGGCAAATTGTTCTAGCCTCTCGATGTCCTGGATGTAAAACGCTGGATTAACATACAGGTTATTTTTTATCCCGATATTTCTAAAGGATCGAAGCGTATGAGGATAAAAGTGGGGCGCAGCTTGTACCATATAAATCTTAGAAATAATATAGGTAAGTATTACAAGGTATCATACATACGGGTACTAGAATAAACCTGCATCACAGGCGGTGTGAATTCTTACAAGAAGTTTTAAGAATAACATTTGACATTGCAAGTTAATTTACTTGATCAATATGTTTCAACAATAATAATTACGGTCTTAAATATCTAGACAATTAACATTATTTGCATTATTTAAGGAAAGAAAATTGTTACCGTTATGTTACACTGACAGAATTAATTATTAATTGTCGAGAAGCATCTGACTCTGACTTACCAGTAGACTCTAGCGGTAAAGTTTTAAATGGAACATGGCTTCAACTATTTCTGGGAACTGTCGCTGTAATATAGAATGTAATACATAATATAGTCTTCCTTGGTTGTAGTTTCCCTTAAAATTTTGGGCCAACGCTACTTAATACTCTTGAGAACAAAGCACTTAAGAGGATGACTTCGGAAAACATAATGATAACGTATTGCATCTTTGTCGCAGAGATTTCAGGTAAATGAAAAATCCTTTTCATGTTTCCCTAGAATAATGAAGTCGCGAAACTATGTCAACTATTGAGCTTATGACAAAAGGTCTATTCAAATGTATGTTTAAAAAACATCTTATTTCATATAGAGCAAATGTAAACTTTATTGGAGTGGTAATTGAGCACAGACACACACACAGATCAGAGGCATACTAAGCAGTAGTACCGATGTGTTATGCTGAAAATATTAGTCTTAAACGTACATAATCATAGAGAGAAAAACCGGTTGCTACAATAGCAACCATCGATGAACGACTGGTCGTATTAAAAGCGGATTAGACCGATAAATCTTTACGTGGACCCCATTCACCATTGTAAAAGATTTTTTTTACAGTTTCATGTGAAATAAATATGATACCTGCAGTAAAGGACATTCTTGCCATTACAATATCGAATCGTGGCAGTAACTTGAATTATCTGCTATAGAGTAGTAGTTTTTGCTTGAAAGAGTAACAAACATCCACTCACAAACTTTGGCATTTATTATATTAATATTAGTAGGATAAAATACATTTATTTTGATTTTTGTAGCCATATGATCTTTCACACAGTCCGTCTAAGAAGACAGAGACATGCGTCACATGAAGGATGCAAAATCGCTGTTGGTCAGAGTTCATTATATGTATTTAATCTATAATCATAATTTTTGTTCTCGTCCCCTGTCCTGTATCTTCTTCTTCTTCAGCCTATAGAGGTCCACTGCTGGATAAAGGTCCCCCCCAAGGCTTTCCACAATAATCAGTCTTGTGCCCACATCCATCCTCTGTCCTTTATAATCATACAAATTCATACCCAAATTTTTCTCGCAAAATAAGGCTTTCACTTCGTAAGGCTGGTCTAAATCTCAAATAATAAATTCAGTATACTATTGCGTACATTTACTCTCAAGAAAGTCAAATCGCAACTAAAGTAGTGGTAAACGTATTTTAGATTTGTCAAATTTGTACAAAACAATATTAGCTTATAATATGGGAACTCCTGGGAATCAGGCCTCCCGTCGGTGGGAGGGAATGGCGCGTAATCTATCACGCTGGCCCAGTGTGGGTTGGTAGATGGTCACATGTCTTCGAAGTTTTTGTGATTCTAAGACATGCCATTTTCCTGACAATATTTTCCTTCACCGTTTTGAGAGCGTTCAATTTCTTAGCATGCCATTAGAATTCAAAATCTCCTGAGATCTTGTAGATTTAAACATCAATATAATTCATGAAGTTCGTCATTAGATATTGCTAAATCAGATTACACAACGATTAGTAGGTGTAAAGTGTTCATTAAGTTTCCAATTAGTGTGTAATCAGTTTACAGACTAAATTAAATTGCTTATTTCATTTAGACGATTGAAAGTGACTTATAAATAACTAGCTTTCTGCCCGCGGCTTCACCCGCGTGGAGTTCGGTTGTATCGTGCTTTTTAGATTTCCTTCGGGAATATCAATTTTTTCCGGGATAAAAAGTACCCTTTCATTTAATCCTGACTTCTAACTTTACGTCTACAAAATTTCAAAGCAATCGGTCCAGTATTTACAGCGTGAAAGCAGAATAAACAAACATACAAACTTACTTTCCCATTTATAATATCAGTATGATACGGTTATATCGCGCTTTTTAGATTTCCTTCGGGAATGTCAAATTTTTCCGGGATTAAAAGTAGCCTATCATTTAATCTGGATTTCTAACTTTACGTCTACAAAATTTCAAAGCAATCGGTTCAGTAGTTCCGGCGTGAAAGCGGAACAAACAAACTAACTCACTTTCCCATTTATAATATTAAAAGTATAAAACATGACCTGACCCAGGAGGCATCGGTCTTCATGGACCCCATCACGATGTGATGAACAACGCGCCGTCGACCCGGACCTGGTCCTTACCAGGTGGCGAGCTGCCCACTACATGCCTCCCGCAACGGTGGCCGGGAGTTCGATGTTGTCTCCCGAGATTAACTAAAATTGTAACATGATATAACACGAAACTATAAATTCTAAATTCTTAAATTTTATGAATTCTTTTATTTGATTTTCCTCGAAAAATTTAGCATGCGACCTTTACGAGAAATATTAAACCGAGGGATTTAAAATAGAGGATAATTACGAAACTCGCATGCAATTTTGCATGCGAGTTTAAGCTTTCAAGTATTTACTTTAAAGTTATTAGCATTTGTTATTAATTAGTAATTTTCGGTGTTTCAGTATTAATTTTAAATCACTAGGAGTTTTCTCGGTGGTAGGCCACAACATCAGCCGCCGGCGTAAGTTACACCCACCAGAAAAAGTCATGCCGCCAAGCGATTCATCGTGTTCCGGCATGATGTCTGGTGAAGCCGTACGGAGGACGGGTCTGAGCAGTTGTCTTGCGATGTACGTGCCGGGTACGATGCGCGAAATGTTGTTGTGTCGGGAGTTTGGTTGTGGAGGGCCTCCAGATCAATATCCCTCTGGCGCAGCATCGTTGGTCGTGTTGTTGGTTGTTAACATTGCGTCACCGCGCTCAACTGCCGTCTTCCTTCCTATTTACTCAGTTCCTTTGAGTGAGTAGGCTTAATAAACTAGCGCGCTTTACCATCAACGATTGCATCACTGCTTACCATTAGGCGGGATTGCAGTCAAGCGCTAATTTGTAATTTATATAAAAAAAAAAAGTTAGAATCTTATCGTCATAATCAGCCTCTAATGTTCCCTCTGTTGGGACAAAGGCCTCCTCTCAGTGAGTGGTTGTGGGCCGTAATCTACCACGTTGGCCCAGTGCGGGTTGTTAAATGTAGTTGTCAAGTGTCTTAGATATTTTTTGACTCTAGGTCATACCGGTCTCCTCAATATGTTTTCCATCACCGATATCATCAAATGACTTCTCCCGCTCTGGGCGGAGCGGAAGGGCGTGTCAGACTTTTACTGACTATAACCCACCCGTGTTTCTTCACTTGCCTGTGCGACGGCCAGGGCCACGGTTTCTTGTTTAACCAACCCTGACCTTGACCCAGGAGGCATCGGTCTTCGTGGACCCCGTCACGAAGTGCTGACACCTCATGGGGTTCTGACCTACAACCTACAACTTATAAGTCACGACTGATACCACTTGGCCAGCACTGCTCTAATCTAATAGACCACCGCTGCTCTACTAATCTTATGTATTATTGAATTTTAGGAAAGTACGCGATGTTCGATTTTAACCAATACAGCATTAATCCTGATCCAATTTAATACCTTAAATACATTGTTCATTTAATATTTATTTATTTAGAAACATATAATTATAGCACTACTAGCTTTCCGCCCGCGGCTTCGCCCGCGTGGAGTTCGGTTATATCGCGTTTTGTAGGTTTCCCTTGGGAACATCAAATTTTTCCGGGATAAAAGGTACCCTATGTTCTTTCTCGGGGTCTAAAGATTGTCTGTACCAAATTTCATCAAAATCGGTTGAGAGGTTTAAGCGGGAAAACGTAACAGACAGACAGACAGACAGACAGAGTTACTTTCGCATTTATAATATTAGTATGGATTACAGAGCATTCCAATTCAGTGCTATAAGTAAGAACAAATTATTCAAAACAAAAAAAAAAAAAACATTACATACATAGTCAGAATAATTAGTAAAGAAACATTTATAATATATTTACATTATATACTTAGACTATAATAAACAGGAACAATACCTATATCATTAATTATTATTTCCTATGAATCTATACCTTGTTCTATTAGGTTCTGTGCCCTTTAAAGCATATGATTTAAATTAATATTTTCGAAGATATTACAGATTTAAAAATTGCGGGCCTCTGCGTTTCCGACGGTAACGACCGGCCGGGCAGGGTAGAAGCAGCAGGGCGCTATGTTTTTTATACAACGTTCACAGTTTTTCTGTAGTGTATTTAGTATCAGCATTGCACCCGTGCGAAGCCGGGGCGGGACGCTAGTATAATATATGTTCATATAATAATAAATATCTGGACATTATATCCATAGACAAAACAAACAAATAAATAAGCGCAACGTACACGTTGTTTAGCTCTTATCTAAAATGCCATATATTCAAAGTTAGTTCGCTCGTTCCATCATAGACCTCATCCATCGCGTTCCATCAGACGTGATCGATATCAAGAGCACGCCTATTCATAAAAAATAAACAAAATAAAGTATTTTTGCAGTTCGTAGACTCAGTCATTTTCGCAACAGAGAAGTAATAATCCAATATATTGCTCACCTTATAATATATCGGCTCATCTACGTTTTTCATAATTTACAGACACAAAGATCAAAGATCTTATAAATGTTTCAAATTAATGTATAAGTTAAGTTTACGTTTTCTTACAGATTCATGTCTATCTTCTTCTTCAGCCTATAGATAACCACTGCTGGACAAAGGCCTCCCCCAAGGCTTTCCACGCTGACCGGTCTTGTGCTACCCGCATCCATCAGCTTCCCGCGACCTTCACCAGGTCATCCGTCCACCTTGTTGGGGGCCTCCCTACGCTGCGTCTTCCAGTACGTGGCCGCTTTCGATTAGTTGGGATCGTTTGGAGTGCAGTTGATATTATTTTACACTAACTGCGACTAATTGGGATCGTTTGGACCGCAGTTGATATTATATTACACTAAAATATTATCAATTGCGGAGACAGTACTATCAATTAAAACTATAGGCGGGCCATATGGCTTCACTCAATTTCATATCGTATAGGTCCCTCTTTATTTCTAAATAATTATTCGTAGGAAAAAATACGTAGTACAATACGCCAAAGGAAAACATATAATACTTTCACAAGCGTAATTTGATAAGTTAAGCGTTTCGTAGATTCATTTTAGTTAGCTGTTGAGTTGAATTAATTTACTTTAGTTCAAATTTAATAATTATAATGTTTCCGCGAAACTGTTAACTGTTTGAATTATGTTTTCTAGTATCCTGACGACTTTTTAAATGTTAGTAATAACAATACTTATTGCATTTAGACATGCAACATTGAGGAAGGAATTTTTAAATAATGGTGTTGTTGTAGTTAACTTATTTTTCAAAGTGTAACTAAAAGGGTAGGTGTATAGGGTACTGCTTTTTTGATGATATTGAACAAAATATGAATAGGAACTTGTAGAGAAAGAAAGAAGGAAAATACATTTATTTGAAAGAAAAGAAATATTTTGATTCCGCACAAATAAAACACACATTGCAACTAGATACCATCAAATATGTAATCATCATCATCACAGCGTTAATCCCAGTCGCATCCGAAGCCTTTTCAGCTTTGGAGTCTGGGGTCCACTTTACCAGTCCAACTGCTGAAATGGCTAAACTTCGACATTTTCCGTGAAGCGACTGCCGTCTGATCTCCACTAATATTACCATCAAATATATAATATTAATAAAAATAAAAAAAATACATAAAAAAAAATAACACCAAAAGTCTCGTACTCAAACACGCAAACTGCCAAAACTATGCAATGCAACGTTGATTTTTTGTAAGAGCCAGGGTCATAGACAGCACACATTATTTGCCATTTGACTGTTGGATACATAATGCAAAAAAAATAAATACAAAAAATAAGAAATGGTTAATAATACAAAAATACAAAACTTTTACTTAAATGGGTTTCTTTTCGGACTTTTTAGTTTCAAAACATCCATGATTCGAATACTCTAAGTGACGGGACTTGGGATCCGGTTTCCTCGCCTGAAGGCTTTGTTCATGCGAAAGTTCGGGCACTAGAAATGATTGAAAACTCGACAATACACGTGTCTAAGTATCAAAGAAAACAGCGCTATTGTTACAACTATTAATCACTGACCTAAACATAAATTTTGGTGGTAACATATACATTGCTATCGTTTATTGACACTGTTACAGCTGCCGGTAGAAGTTACCACCCATCAGTCAAAGTCTTACCGCTAAGCGTGTCGGGAGTTTGGTCGTGGATCAATCTCCCTCTGGCGCAGCATCGTTGGTCGTGTTGGTTAAACATTGCATCACCTCGCTTAACTGCCGTCTTCCTTCCTATTCAATCAGTATTTTTAGTGACTGGGCTTAATAAACTAGTGCGCTTTACCATCAAAGATTGCATCACTGCTTTCCATCAGGCGGGATTGCGGTCAAGTACTAGTTTATAATTATAAAAAACAATTTTTTCTAGTTTTTCTCAGCTATGTTAAGGACAGCTTCCAGTCTAACCGGATTCAGCTGAATGCCAGTACTTTACATGCAGCGAGGAGATACAGTGCGTTGAAAACTCGTGTGACGTCACTCCTTGCTACACTTTTTAGCAACGAGTGACGTCACCAGCCCCAAGTCCTGATCTTTGATGCCTTTAATATTTGTTAATTTTTACTGATTTGGTAAAAGAAAATATACGTATCCAGTATTTTTCTGTAATCTGAATGACGGTCTAAATAGATTTTTTTTTTTTTACCCAGGAAACACCCTTCTCAATTACTTGGTAATACGATACCCATTGGTAAGACTTTCGAACTTCTAACCACCCGTAATAACTGTCAAAGGACATTGGCTGAATGCACAAACCGTGCGAAGCCAAAAAAGAAAAGAAAAAAAAACTGTCAAAGATCTACTAATGACAGGCGGGACCAACGGCTTGACGTGCTTTCTGAGGCACGGAGGGGTCTCGGTATGTATAGATGTCTAATGTCTGATTTATTGTACCAATAAATATAAGGAGAAGTTTCATTTTGGGCCACCAGTATGTACGCTATATAGATAAAAATAGAAGATTTTTATAAAAATACTACTAAATTAATTTGAATAAAAATACAAATATATATTATAATTAATTATTTGAAACGTTTTTTAATGAGATAACCCTTTATTAAGGTAGCTATGACACTGGCTATGATTTTTGATTGGCGACTTTGACAGTTTTATTTGCCCGTTGTGTTCGTGTCGAGTGTTGATTTGAGTTGATTGTGTTTATTTAATGGGCTGTATGTTCTGAATTCATGTTTTGCTTTTATCGCAGTCTTATGGTAGCTAATACGATAGCCTTAGATACATGACACGTCAATCAAATATCACTGTCAAAAACTTATTTCGCTTATTGCTGACCACCATATTTATTGGTAGTTGTGTTGCACTCCTTGGTCGAGTTAAATTGAATCTGTATAAAGACTAAGCCAAAATATAGGAAATTAACATTGAAAACAATTAACTATAGCGTAACTACACCTAGCAATAAGTGTACAATGTGCTGGCCCAGGCTCCATACATTTCTGAAACATCTCCTTTAATAAGTTATTTTTTTTTCTTATGAAATACTGATAAAATTTCTAAATTATTCCTCGTATTAAGTTATTCAGTGATTGAAAAAACACCCTAAGTCAATAAAAATGTTAAGCTTGAAAACCATTTCTTATTTACCTAAATAGCCCTAGCCTTCCTCGATTAACTTAAGATGTAAAGCGATAGATAATATTCTCACCGCTATTTATTTAATAAGTTTTTGATGAAGGCAGTTGATGTTTGACATTCTAACAAGATTAAAATAGAATTTGTGTTCACGGTCGTGATTACGAAACTTTGAATTACTTATTTATATACACTTTCGCACAAAGAAATGTACAGAGGTGGACTTAATGCCTTAGGCATTCTCTGCCAGGGAACCACGGCTGGTGAAGACATAAGATGGCAGGTGCTTTAGTTAAAAACAATGATAAGGAAGGAAACACTATCTTAACACTATTTAAACAAATACTAAAATGAACTATATAGTTTATTTTATATACCTACATACATAAAATTACCAAAATATATAGGTACTTAGTATAGTATTACTTTATATAATATATAGAAAACTAAAACTTGGGAGAAATGTAATGAGATGACTCTAATCTAATTGTTTAGAAAATAACTCCACAATATCCGCTTAAATGCAAACCAATTGGTCGCCATCTTGATATAAAGAGGAAGCATATTCCACAGAAGAATGGATTGAATATAAAATGGAGAATTAACAAAGTCAGACATATGTGAAGGACAGAATAAGACAAGACTGTTAGAAGAACGCAGATTCTTAGTGAATTAGTCATGTCAATCACATGATTTTGTGAAATTCTACTAATAATCATCACCACCATCTTCATATACCTATGTATATCAGTCGTCGCCGGAATTCTCATATCCTATTTCAGCTCTACAGCACTTTGTTTATTTCTAAAACCCCTACTTATCTTAAAGAACGATTCAAGTTCCTTCATGACACACATAATCGATATCTGAGGTCATCGGAAAACTTGATATTAGACATACCGATGCATTCCACTAGTTTTTACGATAAATCCTTTACTGTACAAGCAGTTCGGCTATGGAATGACTGGCCCGTGTCTGTAAGGCGTGCTCAAACTCCGTCCATTGTCCGTCCGTCCTCCGTCCTTTAAACATGTCATTATTTTTTATTTGCTTTTGTATGATTTTTATTAATTATATGTATATAAGTATTTATTGTACTAGTATGATACACTTAACGTGTATATTTATTATATAAACTATGTAAAATTGTAAATAGTACACTGTAGACTACCTACATTATTTCTCTCTCCTTCCCCTTACTATTCCATCCAAAGGTTGTCTGTAAAAGATAGCTCTTAGCGATAAGACCGCCCATTGTGTCACCCTTTGTAAAATTTTTATATTTATGTTTTTGTAATCTATATGGTGTACATAATAAAGAGTATTCTATTCTATTCTATTCTATTCTATATCAGGGAAACGTCAGGAAGCGGGGCCGAACTTCCGAATAGTTGAGGTGTATGTTCATCCTATGAGCATCCATCGTGGGCGGTATTTCGAGTAAACGTTGAACAATAACTATAGTGTGATGTTCCATTCTTATCATTTTAACTGTATAGACACTTAGATCACTTTAATAGTAAGGAATTACAATCTGATATTCTCAGATTAAAACAGATAACGAGCCACTGGGTTTGAGTATGACCAACCAACTCGATCGAAGCTAGAGCAAAGAAGTGCCCGCGCCAACCGTCGCTCGCTATGTCAAATGCAACTCCAGTCGGTGTTACCATTCGCTCCATGGTGTTACCTGCTCTTAATAAAAATCATAATCTATCCGAATACCGACTGATTAATCGACTTCTAAAAATAGTAGAGTAATTTACGGACAATTGATACTGATACGATAAAACAGATCACAATATTCAAAATTAACCAGTCACGCGCCGTTATTTATATTATTTCTGTTGTATAGTCCCCCTTTCCACTTTGTAGGCAAAAGTTGCCAAACGAGGTATGAAAATGTACAGAATTTATCGGAGATACTGCTTCGCGAGTCTGCTGCGCTAGTTTACATTCATGAATATCATTATTTTTGTTAAAACATTTGCTGACATGTAAGAGCGGGCGTAGGCCGATCGCTAGGTATTATACAATATGTAAAGAAAACCCTGTCCGACCCATAAGGATAATAAAGGTTAGGTAAACACTTGACCAAATATAATATAAAATTTTACATAATCATCATAGTAACAACGAATTTTGAAATAATCCATTTTTCCGGGGAATTAATTCCATTTTCCCCGAAATTTGGTAATTTTTAAAAAAGTGACAACACCAGTATTCTTATAAGCGAATAGCGACGCGACCACGTCACAGGTGCCGCGTACCCTGCCCTCCGCCGCCCGCGGAATGGGGTTGCTTACCGCACATGTATTAAGTTACCTCTTTTTGCGAAATAATATTTATTTTTTTAAGGGGATTTTTTTTTAAGTTTTGCCTGTCTTTGTGGGCATTATTAGAATCCGTTATCGATACCTAACAATACCTTCACGGATCGGACAGGGTTTTCTTTACATATTGTAAATGCGGAATTTTGTGAGGATGAATGGATGGATGATTGTTGGATTTCTCTTTTACGCAGAAACTAGGATTTGACTGAAATTTAGCTCATAAATTTTTGTTTGTTTTTTTTTTTGTTTTATAAAGTTGCCCCACACTAAGTATTTCTCTTGTATCTTGGGTGCGTTTACAAACACACATACACAAACAACCAGACCCTAAACAACTACTTGTAGGTCATACAAATATTTGTTCCGTGTTGGAATCGAACCCGCGACATGCAGTGCAGCAGTCAAACATATAAGCACTAAGTCAAATGTGCTTATGCATAAATACAATTTGTAAAGAAAACCTGTCCGATCCGTGAAGGTATTGTTAGGTATCGATAACTGATTCTACTAATGCCTACAAGCCAGGCTACACTTAAAAAAACACCCCTAAAAAATAAATATTATTTCGAAAAAGCGAGGTAACTTAATACATGTGCAGTAGGCAACACGGTGGGCTACATGCGCGGGCGAAGGGGGGCAGGGCACGTGGCACGTGGTCGCATCACTCGTAATAATACGGAGTAAATTGGTGTTGTCACTTTTAAAAATTACCAAATTTTGGGGAAGTTGGAATTGATTCGCGGAAAAATAGACTACTTTAAAATTAATTAGTATTGTTACTATGACGATTATGTAAAATTTAATATTTTATTTGGTCATGTGTATACCTAACCTCTATTGGGTCGGACGGGGTTTTCTTTACATATTGTATACATATGTGGCATGGCCTTTAAACTATTTTGTGTGTTCCTGTTGGTTTTAATGTGAATAAAATGAATTCCTATTTGTACAGGATACCTTTATCCATATTAAAACAAAGAGAGAATTTTACAAACACGGCACCACTGTGTTGTTACTATAAAAGAACAATTACACAACCACATTCCCTTTATATGACAATAATAAAAGCTTAGCGAGGGTACTTCACGTTACAGCAATTCATCGTGCGAGGTAGAATGTATGAAAGATACATAAAAAGGTTTTTATATCTTTCAGATACCTCCGTACACTATGTTCTAATTAAAGGATATATTTTAGTACAGCATCTGGGTTGAAATAAGCCACTTTGAACTTCTGAAGAAAAGCCTTCCTTTTTTTCATAATTATAAACTAATGCTTGACTGCAATCCCGCCTGTAAGCAGTGATCCAATCGTTGATGGTAAAGCGCGCTAGTTTATTAAGAGTATATTCACTCAAAAAAACTGTGTGAATAGGAAGGAAGACGGCAGTTGATCGAGGTGATGCAATGTTAAATCCAACAACTTGACCAACGATGCTGCGCCAGAAGAAGATTGATCTGGAGACCCTCCACGTCCAAACACTTATTCGGCACGGTTGGCGCAGCAGTTAAGCCATTGACACCTAACAAAATCTAATTACAACAAAAGAACTTGGCCTATGGAGACACGTTCCTTCCACGCACGTTCAATGTACCGTATGTCATGACGCCCAAAATTATACGTAGACCTATGGAGCCTTACCGCTCATTCACCGCAGCGCCTACGCAACATATTGGCAACGGCCGTGTGAACTCAGTATGTTTGTTTACTTTACTTTTTTTATATATTATAAACTAGCTCTTGACCGCAATCCCGCCTGATGGTAAGCAGTGACGCAATCGATGATGGTAAAGCGCACTAGTTTATTAAGAGTCTATGCACTCTAGCCTTGAATACACTCAAATTGTAGTCCGACGGAAATACCGCCGCTGGCAAATTGTTCCAGGTGTTAACGACGTAAGGGTGGAAACTCGCCGTGCGACGGATCGTCCGATGGTGGAAAGGAGATGGGGTAACTAAATCGTGCAATTCCCTCGCACAGTCACCAAAATGAATCCTATAGAACACCGAAAGGCTTCTCATTGCACTCATCGTCAGTTTGGAATCGATTTGGTACAATCATTGTATTTTTATATTTCTGCTTCTGAACGAGACACTAAAGACAATGGCTCCCCTTTTGGAAACCTTTAACTGCTTGAGTTGATTGATCGATAGTCCATTATTGTTTGATCTGTCGGAAAAAATACTTCAATAAATACCTTTCAAATTATGTCCAGAATTAGTGCCGTAAGATTCGCTTTGTAACACACTATCAGTAGCAATGGGTTTCATTTTGATAGTCCAACAGCATTCATTGCGTGATTAACCTTGTTAAGCGGACACATTTTTCAGACTATATAGCAATGGATTGGCAATATGCTTAAAATTATTCGAATTGATAGTACCTAATAGTGGTTACACAATCAGAGTGCCGGTTGAAGTGAAGATGCTTGATGTCCAGCAGTGGATGTCTTTTGACTGATATTCTAGTGTCTCACTTATTTCGGTACTATTAGTTAGATAAAGATAAATGTATTTGTTCAAACATGTATGTACATACAAGAACATAAATGCAACATAAAAAAAAAACATAAGATCAGATATGTTTGCCACCTAGTATGGCGTACAAATTATTATGAACAGTAAATATTTTAAATTTAAATTTCATGTCAAACAAAAATTTTCATCATCATCATCATTTCAGCCGAAAGACGTCCACTGCTGGACTTAGGTCTCCCCCAAGTTTCTCCACGACGACCGGACCTGCGCCTCCCGCATCCAGCGGTTTCCCGCGACCTTCACTAGGTCGTCGGTCCACCTTGTCGGGGGCCTACCCACGCTACGATTTGCGTGGTCGCCACTCGAGAACCCGTCGGCCCCATCGGGCATCGGTTCTACGGGCAATTTTTCCAGCCCACTGCCACTTTAGTGTTGCAATTCTTCGGGCTATGTCGGTTACTCTCGTTCTTCTGCGGACCTCCTCATTCCTGATTCGATCACGCAATGAAACCCCACGCATAGCCCTCTCTGCCCTTTGAGTGACTTTGAGCCGTCTTATAAGGCCCATTGTTAGCGACCACGTCTCAATTCCATAAGTCATAAAAAATATTAATACAAAGGAATTAGAAAATAAAAATAAATATCAGTACGAGACAAAATAAATAACAATGTCAATATAAATGCTTCTGTCAGAAATCCATTAATATTATAGTAAGCTTTATCAAATAAATATGACTTTAGTCGACATTTCAAATGTACATTATTTAGCATCCTCCAACTTTTAGTTACATCAATTTAATTTGGTCAAATGCAACATTTTATTGAACGCAAATTCAATTAATGTCGGTGACCTCCACGCAATAAATTTAGGAGCTTTTTGGTATTAACAGCGGTTTATATTTTGGTTTCACCACTGAGTATCTACAACGTTATTTTTTGGTATTAACAGCGGTTTATATTTTGGTTTCACCACTGAGTATCTACAACGTTATTTTTTGGTATTAACAGCGGTTTATATTTTGGTTTCACCACTGAGTATCTACAACGTTATTTTTTGGTATTAACAGCGGTTTATATTTTGGTTTCACCACTGAGTATCTACAACGTTATTTTTTGGTATTAACAGGGGTTTATATTTTGGTTGCACCACTGAGTATCTACAACGTTATTTTTTGTTTATAATAATAATAGCGAAAAAAAATGTTTTTATGTATTTATATAAATATTTAAAAAATATCAATTAAATGTATGTTAAATGAATAAACGAAATAATAATAATTTATTTCAGACGTAGTCCATATAATGTTAGTGATACAAACAAAAAAAAATGAAATACAAATAAAACCTTATAAATCTATTGTTAGTAATTACCACAAAACAGACATACTCAAGTGGAACCGCACAGAAGTGCCAAGTTATGCTAAACCCAGGACGCGACCACCCATAGTGTGTAGTCGCATCCAGTGCCGCCACATCGGCGAGTCCCAGCGGTCCACGAACACACTCAGAAGGCTGTTCGGGCTGGCCCGCATACGCTTCATGAGAGATGCACAGCGCTTCCGCATGATGGCATGGAACCCATCCACTCTTTGCTCTGCAAACATTGCAGAAGCGCTGCAGCAGCGCCGTAGTCCGAACAGTATTCTGAACGCATTATTATATTGGACTCGCAGAGCGGTGTATGTACGCTGCGTGTACTTAGTCCACAGGCTGCAAGTGTAGAAAGACTGGCAGAAGGCCTTAAATAAAGTCACCTTGACTTGCTCGGTACACCGTGCAAACCTGCGGGCCAGCATGTTACAGCGCACAAACAGCGCCCTGCGTTCCCTCTCCAAATCACACACGTCGTCGAATAAACAACTGAATCGATTCCAACCATTTTTACACAATGTTATATTTTTTTCCAAATATATTTAAAAAATGTTGCAGTGTGGTTACCGAGTGCAACAATACAGTTCACAGCGGATCATAGTGTCCTAGGGCCCACGCCGCGCCGGGGCCTGCTGCAGGCGCGAGCGGCCGAGCGGCTCGTTGGCCATATTTTTGTAGGACAACTAGGTAACATAATAAGCTCATAACTTTGTGATTTTGCATGATAGCTTCTTGAAATTTTGTACATAAATCCTTTACACAAAAATACTGGACACGTGTTTCGGGTTTCGCATATACAAAAAAATAACGTTGTAAAGTCGATCCCGTCGAAGCGAATAGCGACGCGACCACGTCACAGGTGCCGCGTGCCCTGCCCCCCGCCGCCCGCGGAAGGGGTTGCTTATCGCACATGTATTAAGTTACCTCTTTTTGCGAAATAAAATTTTTTTTTTAGGGGGATTTTTTTTAAAACTTTATCCTGTCTTTGTGGGCATTAGTAGAATCAGTTATCGATACCTAACAATACCTTCACGGATCGGACAGGGTTTTCTTTACATATTGTATATAAAATTGTTTACCCTGTACTGTATTCCCTAAGCTTTTCACACTGACCGGTCATGTGCTGCCCGAATCCATCGTTTTCCTGCGACCTTCACCAGGTCCTCGGTCCACCTTGTTTGGGGACGCCCTATGCTGCCTCTTCCGGTACATAGCCGCCATTTCAGAACCTTACTGCCCTATCGGCCATGGGTTCTACAAGCAATGCCGCCCACTGCCACTTAAATTTAGCGATTCGAAAAGCTATGGCGGTGACTTTGGGAAACTCCGAGCATAGCTCTCTCCATTTTGTATGTAGGTTTCTACAAACACTGTACACGTTTGTCGTACTTTAAAACTAGTTGAAATCGCCGCTTCTTATCTGGCCAGTCTGAGACGAAAAGCCGAAATTCGAGGTCTCCGTCTCTTCCCCTCTCCTCCTCTCGTCTCCGTTCTTCTAACTCCGAGGTCGCAGTCTCTTTCAAAGTCCATACACAATGGTCTTTTGAGGAAAGAACCACATATTTCGAAAAGACCTGTCCAATCACGTTTTTGCCGAAAATCGGGCAGCTCAACAAATCGATGAACAGTAACAATGAAAGGATATTTTGATAAGCCATATAAATTATTGAAATTGTCAGACCATGACAAAATTAACAAAACAGAGAGAAATAAAACAATTCTCTTATTACATACACACACACCTAACAGTAAATATATATGTAAGTCCATGAAGGGTAAGCCAGTGGTGTAATTACGTGCCTATACCACCCATATACAAGCTTTCTTTTAACATCAGCAATCCTGTTGTCACCGACACTCGCTCAATCAAACAAAGGACAAAAACAATTCGACCCTCATTTAAATATGTCATCACATAAATCCAATAGATTAGCTTGACAATTTTCAGAAAACCTTCATGTGAAGTCAAAGGGAAAATGTTTGACCCTTTTTGCGCTGTTTGACAACTTGTCTTATGGCGGTCGTCTACGGATCCCTTTATTGCTCCAGTAGAGTAAAGGGTCTCCCCACAGACGCGTTATTATCTGTCGATAATATCGGATGCGTTATTGCGATAATACGTCTAGATCCCTTGCCTTAAAGCTTTGTTTTTGTCATCCGATAAAACGTACGGGATTGTGTATTGTGGTTACCCGCCCGCACTACAGATTACTACGTAATCAACGCTGATGCTTGTAAAATCGTATGCGTCCTGTGCAATCTGTTCAATGAAATCATACATAAACTAATATTATTTAATCAAGCTTCTCATCAAACTCTCATCATCTTCAAACTCTCGTGTAGCACCCACTCCAATTATAGTTGGTTGCTCTGCACTCGAAGTTTTTGACGAGTATATATACCTTTTTTTTTTTTTTTTGTTGACGCTGTGGGAATGCATTTACGCACCTTACCCCGAAGGGCGTGTGTGGGACTCGCCCAGCCGAAGCCGGGAATACCCACTAAACCCACAGCGGCACTCCGGCATCGCCATAGTGGCGGGGGAGTGGGAAACTAGCGCAGCCTGAGCTACCTCTCCCCCGCCGGCGAAACCCGCCTAGTAAGGCGGGCCCTCAATTGCCCCTCCTAGGGAGGGGCCGTGGCTCCCGCATGGTGAGCGATGTAAGGCGGGCGTCGGCCTCACGCCCGCCGCTCACCTCAGGGAGGGAGAAAGCGGGCGAAATCCCGCCTTCTCCTTCCCCTACGCCGCCTGCGGAGCGCCGGAGCGAGGGGATCCTCCTCCCGCTCGCGCTCCGCTGCCTCCTTCTGCGACATCACGACCTCGCAGAAGGAGGCCATCGCCACCCAAGCTTCCTCGCTCCCCACCATCTCTCTGACGATGGCGGGCAGCGAGAGGTCCTCTCCAACCGCCGTGACAAGATCGCGGCGCGGCACGGCCCACGACGGGCACACCGCGAGTATATATACCTGGGACAAACAGTCCAACAAGGTAAGTCCAATTTCGAGAAAGAGATGTCTCGTCAAATCCAGCTCGGTTGGACAGCATTCGGGAAGCTACGCTACATCTTCTCGTCGTCCGAGATACCACAGTGTCTCAAGGCTGAAGTCTTTGACCAGTTAGTGATGACTTACAGAACTGAAATGTGGTCGCTCACAATAGGCCACGATAAAGGGCGATAAAAAGAGTTCGGAGTTTCTCTGTGTCATCGAATCAGAAATGAGGAGGTCCGCAGAAGAACGAAAGGCACCGACATAGCTCTTCGAGTCGCTAAAATTAAGTGCCAGTGGGCGGGGTACATTGGCCGTAGAAGCGATGGCCTATGGGACAGTAAGGTTCTGGAGTGGCGGCCACGTAGCGGAAGACGCAGCGTAGAGAGGCCCCTATCAAGGTGGTCCGATGACCTGGTGACGGTCGCGGGAGCCGATGGATGTGGGCAGCACAAGACCGGTCATCGGGGAAAGCCTTGGGCTAGGCCTTTATTCAGCAGTGGACCTCTATAGACTGAAGGACATTCAAGCATTCTATTTCTATTGCGGCATTAGCGTAGCCATCCTAATACATAATGTACTGAACACAGATATTGTAATATCGCATCCGATATTATCGATCGATAGTAACGAGCATGAGAGGGAGGGTGTCCTGAATACGTCTCGATGTTGAAGTTATTCTATTTTGAGATTCTATATTTTGGGTTAACAAAAGGAATAAATAAAATAATGAGCTTCGTTGAGTGAACAGTCCAACAGTCCAGCTCCACAGACTTGCTGATTGATTTATTTCTGAGAATGAGGTAATATTTTGTTTGACCCGTGTTGAAAATGTAATGAACGACGTAATAGGATACTTGTTCGTTGGTTTTTTCAAAAAATTACATAATATTTTTAACAAGTATTCTGAACAAAAAATATTATTTTTTGCTAAAATTCCTAAAATTAAATAAGATTAATGTTAAGCAACTTTAAAAAATAAATTGTACTCTGTAGTAGTAGGCAATTTTGGGAGATAATGAAGTTACTCAATTTCGTCCCTGACGCAACTTTTTTATTGTGATATTTAACCCTTATTTTGCGATGGCCCGGAGCTCACTGCGATACGGAACCCTGCCGCCGCCGCCCGTCGTCAGTATGAATAAAACATGGCGGAGGTACTTGGCCGCAAAATTGTCATTGATGGAATATGGAGTGGGTGTACTCATGATAGATGTAAATTTGATGCGATATATGAACGCTCCTACATTGTGCTTTAAACAAGATGCTCTTTTTTGAAAATAGATTAGGATAGGACGTGTATATAATATTATATTTAATGGTTATTATCAAAGTTCTTATTAATTTATAAAACAAATTAGATTTACCTAAGTAATAAAACCAAAAAATAAATCTTGGACACCAATGACGGATTACAAGGTGAAGGAAAACATCTTGAGGAAACCTGGACTTTAAGTCAGAAATCGCCTACCAGCATTAAACAAGTGTGGTGATTACGCTCAATCCTTCTCTGTATGGGAGGAGGCCTGTGTCCAGCAGTGGGACGATAAAAAAAGGTTGATGATGATGATGATGAATAAAATTAGCCTAAGCCTCCTTATAACGTCCGCTATCACTCAGCCCGCAACTTTTTTAAATTTATTTAATATTTTATATAAGCGTGTCAATCCCTCTTAACTTCTAAAGTATGTATAATGTCCTTTAGGATACAAGGATTTTTCTAGTTTGAAGGGCCGAGTTTTACTCACCTGTCATTACGACTTATTATCCCTTAGCAAAAAACATGGATTTTTTTTTAATCATGTTTAAACCCGTCGGCCCCATCGGGCATCGGCCACTTTATGTTGCAATTCTTCGGGCTATGTCGGTTACTCTCGTTCTTCTGCGGATCTCCTCATTCCTGATTCAATCGCGCAGTGAAACCCCAAGCATAGCCCGACGAGTGGCGACCACGCATCGGAAGACGTAGCGTGGGTAGGCCCCCGATAAAGTGGACCGACGACCTGGTGAAGGTCGCGGGAAACCGCTGGATGCGGGAGGCGCAGGACCGGTCGTTGTGGAGAACCTTGGGGGAGGTCTTTCCGCTGAAATGATGATGATGATGATGTTTAAACCACCTAATTGGTTATTAAATTAATCTAACCTTTATAGAAATGGGATTCATTGTCTAAAAATGACAGCATAGTTCAGTACTAAGTTGTCACTTTTTATTACGAACTTTGATTTAACCTCAATAAAGTTCGAAATACAAATACTGATTCAAAGTCTAAGTTTGGATTTCGTTTTGTAATATGAGGGATTGGATCTAATATATCCAGCCCATCTTGCTTGGGGTTTCACTGCGTGATCAAATCAGAGATGCGCAGAAGAACGGAATTAACCGACATAGCCCGAGAATTACAACACTTAAGTGGCAATGGGCTAGGCACATTGCCCGTAGGACCGATGCCCGATGGGGCCGACAGGTTCTCGAGTGGCCACCACTCACCGGAAGACGCAGCGTGGATAGGCCCCCGACAAAGTGGACCGACGACCTGGTGAAGGTCGTGGGAAACCACTGGATGAGGGAGCCGCAGGATCGGTTGTCGTGGAGACCTTAGAGGAGGCCTGTGTTTAGCAGTGGACGTCTTTCCGTTGAAATGATGATGATATGATGGTGGTGGTATCATTCCTAGTTACATCAGTTATTTTTATGATGGTTCGGATGGTAGCGTTCCTGACTCGGACTGTTAGCTTGATACCCCGTTTACTCCGCTCTGCTTTATATATCTTTTGTTTAAATTAGGGTGCTGATCGCAAGCGACTTGTTCTGTCAGACGTGTAACGAGACTCCTAGCTTATTCTTTATTAAAACCGGGACCGACAAAACAGCGCTCAGAACCTATTAAACGCTAACAAAGAATGTTTGAGGTGAATATTCTGGAAAAATGTAGCAATATTTTATTTGCCCATTTATTTAGATATTGTGGATATGCAAAGCTATGTGTATAGTTTAAGCAACCTGCAGGGCAAAGTGGTTCATCTTACCCATTTTAACAAATGGGTAAGATGAAACTCTTTTGCACACACACGTTTTTTTTATTATTGTGAAGAACAACGGTTTATTCGCGGTGTCTAGGTATGGTCGAAAGCGTTGTATGGGTCCCTATAGAACCATGTACATGGACACTTTTTTCTACGGTGCGGTTTATATGGCGCAAAGTAATGAAACTTTAACATATTCATATTTCTACTCATAAAGAAGGGAAGTACCACTATTTCCATTTTCAGACCGTTTTTCACCATCACACAGTTATCACTAAAACTAGTTGAATCCACCCTTACATTGTTGATACCACTACGACCCGAATGAAGTGTTGCGCCTTGTCTTTTACACGTGGATCGAAGGACGGGAACAATTTGACTGCGGTGGTCTGTCCGTCTAATTATAATTTAAGTATCTTCAAGGCTAGAGTGAGCAGACTCTTAATAAACTTGCGCGCTTTACCATCGACGCTTGCATCACTGCTTACCATCAGGTGAGTTCGTAATCAAGCACTAGTTTATAATGATAAAAAAAGTCTGATAAGAATTAAATTGCTTCAGTCAGGATAAATGTAATGTGTGGAATATTATGTTTTAAATGAACTCTGGATTTCAGCTGTCATCTACAATGTCATTACGGCAGTTTTGGGTGAATCAGGGTTTAACTTATGGTGCGTACATTTTGGAATATATGGCTGAAGTATATCAGAAACGAAGTAGGTAGGCTATTTCTATGTAGCTCCATAGAGGAGTGCTCTATCAGTGACCATATAAATCATGGGACTTGCAGTCGTGATTAAAAGCCCAAGCATTCGCTTTAATTATTTAAAACTAGCTTTCCGCCCGCGGCTTCGCCCGCGTGGAGTTCGGTTATATCGCGCTTTTTAGATTTCCCTCGAGAACATCAATTTTTTCCGGGATAAAAGGTAGCCTATATTCTTTCTCAGAGTCTAAAGATTGTCTGTGCCAAATTTCATCAAAATCGGTTGAGAGATTTAAGCGCGAAAGCGTAACAGACAGACAGACAGATAGAGTTACTTTCGCATTCATAATATTACTAGCTTTCCGCCTGCGGCTTCGCCCGCGTGAAGTTCGGTTATATCGCGCTTTTTAGGTTTCCCTCGGGAACATCATATTTTTCCGGGATAAAAGATAGCCTATGTTCTTCCTCAGGGTCCAAAGATGGTCTGTGCCAAATTTCATCAAAATCGGTTGAGAGGTATATTATAAATATTTTATACTAGATTTCCACCCGTGGCTTCGCCAGCGTGGAGTTCGGTTATATTGCGTTTCCATGAGAACTCTTCAAAAGTTCCAAATCAAAACTATCCTATGTTATTTCTAAAGGTCAACTCTATCTTTGAAACAAATTTCAATAAAATCAGTTCAGCGGTTTAGACGTGAAAGCGTAACAGACAGACAGACAGACAGACAGAGTTACTTTCGCATTTATAATATTAGTATGGATTATGGATGATTTCATCACCAATGCTCACAAAACAGCGAAGGAAAACATCGTAAGGTAACCAGTGTATACTAAAACCGATAATTCGAAACCATGTGGCATCCGTCATCTTACCCTATACCCACGTGGGGTATTATAGCCTACTCCCTCTCCAAAGACGACGGCGTCCAGTTTAATGTTTATTCAGGGTGTATCTGACATCATAACGCAAACTTCGCGAAAAGGCTACACCGCATGCCACTAACAAAACTATGATAGTTATTTATGTCGTTAATGAGCGGTTACAGAAATAACAGTGTTAAAAAAAGGATCGGCTCGGCCTTTGAACGTTGCAAGCGTGCCGCCGTGCGTGTTTGTAGGTAGATATGACGTTGACCCCTGATGCGAACTTTATTAAATCAGCTGACAGGATAGTTTTCCTAGTATTGTTCACATTGCGCTTTTTTGTGTAATTAACGAATTAATTAATTTTTTATTTAAAATCTTATTGGGTAATAAAAGTATAGCAATTATGAACGGTCTAAAGTGAAAAAACAGCATATTATTTTTTTAATCGGGATAAATCCAACGCAATATTCCACCACTGGGGGTTCAGAATCATGTACTGGAACCATGGTACTCGTTTGTGCGTCGATGTCAGATACACCCTTTTAATTTTAATGCACTCGCTGTAAAATAAATGTGCGTACTACAGTATCACATAATTTATGACGTTGTTTTTACCTCAAAGGACCGAAGCAAAAAGGAGGGTAATTATGGGCTATCTCAAAAATGCTTAGTCAATCTGTATCTCATTTTTACTAAGAGCAAGTCATCCAACCTTTTCTTTTTTCCATTTTCATTAGACATAGATATCGGTTTCTTAGAACTGTTTCAGGATAGACGCAAAGCTGTGGACAAAGTTATTTGTTATACATTTTATCTCTACTAATATTATAAATGCGAAAGTAACGCTGTCTGTCTTTCTGTCTTTTACGCTTTCACGTCTAAACCGCTGAACTGATTTTATTGAAATTTGTTTCAAAGATAGAGTTGACCTTTAGAAATAACATAGGATAGTTTTGATTTGGAACTTTTGAAGAGTTCTCATGGAAACGCAATATAACCGAACTCCACGCTGGCGAAGCCACGGGTGGAAATCTAGTATAAAATATTTATCAGGCCTTGATGCCTGAAATAAATGTGTGAATGTATATTTATTTATTTATTGAAGTTATTAGTAAATAAATGTATTATTATGTAAAAAACCAATTGCCTTTGTATTTACTAATGACTTTTTATATCTTATGTTCTATGTTAAAGGTTTGGTTCTGCCCTTAGTTCTTCTAGTGGACCATTGTGCGTGGTATATTCACTATACATATATATACCTTAATTAATGTTTATGTATTTATATTTTTAACAGTAAAAGTGTATTTTACCATACCTGACAGTCTAATGCAAGTAGGTAATGTCGAAATAGAGCCATGTACAACTTAAAACTGGATTTTGAGGCTTTCCTATGAATTCTGAGAACAATGCGAATCTATATTTAAACCTGTTTTGATATAATTTTCATAAGATCTGTAATAATTTATTAATAACTAGCGGCCGCCAGCGACTTCGTTCGCGTGGAGTTAGTTATGCTCCGCTCCTATGGGTAGCAGCATGAAGTTATATAGCCTAAAGCCTTCCTGGATTAATGGTCTATACAACGCAAAAAAGAAAACCAATCGGACCCGTACCTACTTCCTGAGATTAGTGCGTTAAAACAAACAAGCAAGCCCCCAGCGATTTCGTTCGCGTGGAGCTAATTATGCTCCGCTCCTATTAGACGCAGTATTCAGTATTCAGTAGGCTATTCAACGCAATAAGAATTTTTCAAATCGGTTCAGTAGTTCTTGAGATTAGCGCGTTCAAACAAACAAACTCTTCAGCTTTATATATTAGTATAGATTTAGTAATAATTTATCTGGATAATTAACAATTTTTTTGGTGACGGTATGCTCTGGGACTACCAAAAAGAATATTATATATTTTTATTAAATAATGTAGCTCTTTATGCATATGATGTGTACTTTACCAGTTCCATACGAACGAAGTCGCAGGATGCAGTCAGTAAAAAAAAAAATGTGTTTCATAAGAATTTCTCCCAAAGGATCTTCATAAATTGAAGTGCAGCGATCCAATATCCTCTGTTACTTTTAGATATCCATGAAATTGACGTAGAATTTCAAAGGAATGGATGTTTCATATGATATTCTGTCTGGGGATATCCTCTGTGAAACTGAGCGGTCTACAAATCTATGTAAATCTATTGTTACGTGCAGTTCACAAGTTTTATATTTACTGGTTCATATTTTGAAGTAAGAGGAAAAAAGGGTTAGAAAAACGGTTTTGGTTCAGTCTTGTCGGACGCAGCTAAAAACCAGTATTTTTGCAGCGAGCGACTGTTCATGTTATCCACAAACTTGGCGTGGAGGTCAGATTCAACAACCCAGTTTGTGGGTAAGATGATATATGATGATGACGGTTTTAAGCTGTTTTTTGATGATCTTCTTTATATAACCTTCTTTATGTTGTATAAGTCGTGGTGGCCTAGTGGTTAAAATACCAGCCTCTCAAATATGAGTGCGCAGGTTCGATTCCAAGTCAGGTAACTACCAATGTTACTTTCCTAAGTTATATGTACTTTCTAAGTATATCTTGGGCACCAATGACCACCAATGACTGATTATAAAGTGAAGGAAAACATTTTGAGGAAACCCAGTGGACAGTGGAAGTCTGTAATTGCCAACACGCATTGAGCAAGAGTGGTGATTACGCTCAATCCTTCTCTGTATGAGAGGAGACCTATGACCAGCAGTGGGACAATGAAAAAGAAGGTTGATGATGATCATATCAATCTACAAAAGAAATCAAATAAAAATAACAATCGTGGTCGGTCAGTCGATCGACTAAAATGAAAACTGAAATCATTAAAAAAACACAGAATACACAAAAAGTAAAAAAAGCGATCACGGTGTCAGATCGGTCATACACGCGAATTTAATGAGCATTTTTTTTTTATGGTGTGTCCAAGAAAAGTGCTCAAAGCCGCTAAAAAGTTTTCGCTTCAAAAAAGAAACACAGAAAACTTTTCTTTTTTTAAACGTTATCAAGCATTTTAACAGGTTTATGAAGTGTATACAAATGTTTGATCCAAAAAAATATTAATTATTATTTTACTCATCCACGGAGCGTCCTCGTAAAGGCAGCTTAACCTTCGATCGATCCGTGCAGCATAGCCACAATTCAAAATACGATTCCTCAAGAAGAGTTTCCTCATAAATGAAGCAATTATTCCAAAAAGCACGTCATAACTTATGAAAACAACATAGAAAACGTGTGAAATATTGTTTTCGCATGAAACCTTATATAAGTAATTAATTAGAGTTAATTGATTGCTATTATCGTAGTAACTACGTTTATTGTGTGGTGTCGGATTCCTTTTCATGAACGCATATCAAACTTATTATTAATGGACGTAATTATTGCCTTGTTTGTTGCGAAAATTATGGCCGTTGGTTATAAAAATAAAACATAGAAACTTTCGGACATTGTATATTTTCAGATGTAATGTATTTTAGTGGTGAAAAATATTGCATAATACATATAAATGTGTTTATTGTGTTCATTATTATACATAGTGTAGTTGACAGCCTCGGTGGCGTAGTGGTAGCGAACGCGGCCGGTGCGCAAGGAGGCGCGGGTTCGATGCCCGCGCAGTGCAAATATTTTTACGCATGAATATGAATATTTGGAATGGTCTGGTCGTGTCTCGGAAAGCACGTTAAGCCGTTGGTCCCGTTTGACATACGAACATCTAGTGGCAGTCGTTACGGGTTGTTGGAGCCCTCATAAGTCCTACAATTGATCTAACTGCAATGCTTCGATGTCACCTTCGGGTTGTGGAGGTCAGACGGTAGTCTCTTTACGGAAAATATCGAAGTTTAGCCAAAATCAGCAGTTAGACTGGTAAAGCGAACCCCTGATTAACACTGAGATGATGATGATAATGATGATTATACATAGTGTAGTATAAAATCATATGTTTTCTTTAATGAACAGACAGCTCCGCTGCGGAGTTTGCACTAGGAAGTGGCAAAGGGCGGGCGTTTTGGAGGGACTGTCTTATGTAATATTGACGTTTAAAAGTGCTGATTCTCAGCCCAATATTAATAAATGACTTTTGATTTTGAGAAATTGATAAATACATAAATAAAAAGTATTTTCTTATTTATTGTAGCATCGAACAGAGAAATATAAAAGCTATAAAAATAAAAACAGTGCTGACAATATTCACATTTTTTTTAATAATTATAAACTAGTACTTTACTGCTATCCCGCCTGATGGTAAGCAGTGATGCAATCATTGGTGGTAAAAATAAAAAAAAAAAAAAAGAAATGTTTATTTCAACACATATACAGGGTGTATCTGACATCGTAACGCAAACTTCGCGAAAAGGCTACACCGTATGCCACTAACAAAATTATGATAGTCATATAAGTCGTAAATAAGCGGCTACAGAAATAACAGTGTTTAAAAAACAATGTCGGCTCGGCCTTTGAACGTTGTAAGCGTACCGCCGTGCGTGTTTGTGGGTATGACGTTGACCCCTAATGCGAACTCTATTAAATCAGCTGATAGGATAGTTTTTCTAGTATTGTTCACGTTGTATTTTTTGTGTAATTGACGAAAGAATTAATTTTTAAGTACTTTAAAATCTTATTGGGTTATAAAAGTATAGCAATTATGAACGGTCTAAAGTGAAAAAAAACTACATATTATTTTTTTTAAATCGAGGAAAAGCCGACACAAAATTCCACCACTGGGGGGTTCAGAATCATGTACTGGATCCATGGTACTCGTTTGTGCGTCGATGTTAGATACACCCTTTATAAAAACATCGCAAAAAAAAAGCGCGCAAGATTATTAAGCTTATTCACTTTAAAATCTTAGTGAGTGAGAGGAAGACGGCAGTTGAGCGAGGTGATGCAATATTAAACCCAACAACACGACCAACGTTGCTGCGCCAGGGGGAGATTAATGTGGAGACCCTCCAGGATCAAACTCCCGACACAATAACATTTGGCGCATCGTACCCGGCATACATCGCAACGCAACACAACTGCTCAGACCAATCCTCCGTACGGTGTTACCAGACATCATGCCGGAACATGACGAATCGCTTAGCGGCAAGACTTTGTCTGGTGGGTGGTAACTTCTGCCGGCAGCCAATATTATGGCCTACCACCGTGAAAAACACCACAATTCAAATATTCATCATCATCATCATCTCAGCGTTAATCCCAGTCGCATCCGAAGCCTTTTTAGCTCTGGAGTCTGGTTAACCACAATTCAAATATTATTCTACAATATTGGCACAGCTAAGACTCAAGTCAGATATCAAAACAGATGAAATATTGGCTGTCAAAAGTCTATCATTTTTTGCGTACATGTTTGTTTCCTCACGTTATTTCCTGCACCTGTCTACAGTTTTTATCGCCTTTTATTCTGACGCTTCTCTTATAATAACTGTCAAAGTAAATGCGTACAACTGTTGGCCACCATATTACAGGAAGATGATAGCACTAAATATAATCAAAAGTCATTTTATCATGACAATCAACAGTTTTTGAGCGTCAGTCCTTACTAATAGTATAAATGGGTAAGGGAGTTTGTTTGTCCCGCTTTCACGCCGTAACTACTGAACTGATTGCTTTGAAATTTTGCAGACGTAAAGTTAGAAGTCCGGATTAAATAATAGGGTACTTTTTATTCCGGAAAATTCGATATTCCCGAGGGAAAACTAAAAAGCACGATATAGCCAAACTCCACGCGGGCGAAACCGCGGGCGGAAAGCTAGTATTACATAAGACAGTCCCTCAAAACGCCCACCTTTCGATACTGGAGTTCGAAAATCCTTTCTCCGTCGTTGGTTTCTCTGCATCATCCTTTTATTTTAACACTTTATAACAGAAATCATCCGATTTGTACTTTGAACATCAAGAGTTCGATATATACCTATGTAAAAAGAAAAAAAACGACAAAAACACATTTTTTGTTAATTTTAAACAAGTAACGTGTTTTTTGTTTTAAGTTTTTGTACTTCATGTTATTCGTTATTATAACTGCAGACTATTTTTATTGCCGCTATAACACCAAATAAAATTAATGCTCACTCTGTAAACATTTTACCAGTTTGCCTGTCACCCAGAATAAACGCAGAAAACTATGCGTTTCTTGTGTGGAGACTCTTTAAGTTTTACTTTAGTTTTGTTTATTTATACTTATTATTATATTAATTTATTGATATTTTAAAAACACATAGCATAAAAACCACTACACTACAAATGCATGATTTAATTCCCCATCTCCGTTCCACCATCGGACGAACCGTCGTACGGCGAGTTTCCACCTTTACGTTGTTAACACCAGTACGATTCGGACGAAGCGTTTCGCCTTTTTCTTTATATAAATTACAATTACAATTTACATAAATTACAATAAACTAGTGCGTTTTAACATCAACGATTGCTTCACTGCTTAACATCAGGCGGAATTGCGGTCAAGCGCTAATTTATAATCTATAAAAAAAAAAAAAAATTTACAGCGGCCTTATCTCTTATACACAGACATAAAATAAGGCTGTCGATATTATTTATGTTGAAAGGCTTTCATTCCATTAGGGCCCCCCAATTGCCACAATGCCCCGCGCTTGGCAGGCGGGTTGGGGATCGCAGTAAATTTTTATTCCACAGGAGAAGCGTTGCTGCCCGCTTCCCTGGTGAGAGTTCCCTTAGTCGCCTCTAACAACACCCACGGGAGGCTATGGGTTGGTAGTTTGGTACTATTCTATGCCCAGTTGTTATAACGATAATCCATACTAATATTATAAATGCAAATGTAACTCTGTCTGTCTATTACGCTTTCCCGCTTAAACCTCTCAACTGATTTTGAAGAAATTTTGCACAGAGAATCTTTAGACCCTAAGAAAGGACATAGGCTTTTATTGAAAAATTTGATATTCCCGAGGCAAATCTAAAAAGCGCGATATAACCGAATTCCACGCGGGCGATGCCGCGGTCGGAAAGCTAGTAATTAGTATAAAGGCACATTCTGTGAAAAGTGTAATTCTGTCCTGTGCTTGAATTGCACCCAATTACAATCTTGGAGGGTAGGGACAGAATCAATGTGTAAGTATGTATGTAGGCAAAAGAAGTAAAAAAAGGGAAACCTTATCTGGTTACTTCATAAAATTGACACGTCTCAACGTTATTACAAATCTTGTGAATAACAAACCGGAGGCCTACTCATGTTTACACAGGGCATCAACTTGTGTGTACTCGGCTCAAAATAACTTCAGTTCGGTCCTTTTTATACGTGACTTGGTCGTAAGTATTAGGGCTCAGACAGACATTCAACTGATAATCAAATGGTTTCTGTTTTACAAAAAGTTTCATATGGAACATGTTTTCTTTCACAATAGAATATTTTATTGACTACTAGCTGTTGCCCGCGACTCCGTCCGCGTGTCCTTCAGTTTACAGCGCGCGGTGGTTCCCGTAAATTAAAAAGAGCTCAGTTGATATAAAATAAGCGCCTGTTAAAATAATGGGAGCAATATGTACGTCCGCGTTTGCCCCCGTTTTTGCAACATTATTTGTTACTGCTCTGCTCCTATTGGTCATAGCGGGATGTTATATAGCCAATGTCATTTCTCAAGCTCTAGACTATCTGTGTACCAAATTTCATTACAATCGGTTCAGTAGTTTTGGCGTGAAAGCCGAACAGACAGAGATACTTTCGCATTTATAATATTAGTATGGATTATCCCTGACCTATCCAGACACGTGTTTGGGGTTTCGCTTAAACAAAAAATAAAGTTGTACCTATTATATTGTAAGTAATATTCAATTCCTAACTTATATTATTTATTATATTCCTATATTTATTTCGTTCTTTGTATGAGAGGAGACCTGTGCCCAGCAGTGGGACGATAAAAAGGTTGATGATGATGATGGTGATGAATATTCAATTTATTCACTCCACAGTTACCCTGAAGTTATCAATGCTAATGACAAGAACAGTCTTATATGTGCACGTCTCTCCGACTAATCAATTACATTGGATAAAAGTTCATGCTGAAGACTTAATCCAACCAAACAGTTGGCTGTCTGCGGTAACCCTTACGAAGGAAAAAGGATTTATATGACTTACTTCAGAGTTAGGACCTCTTTTCTTTAATGCTCTGTCTGTATTATGTTGTAGAAAGAGGTTTTAGGTGCAATCAATATCTCTGTGAAGATTTTTGTTTACACAAACAAACATACTTAATTATACGATAGACTTAATTAGGTCGATCGATTAAAGCATAGTTTGACTTTCGATCGACCTAATTCAGCAACTACGTGCCTCAGTAAGCATGATAAGCAGCATAAATTTGATACAGCTTCTTCTTCTTCAGCCTATAGAAGTCCACTGCTGGACAAAGACCTCCCCCAAGGCTTAGCACAATGATCGGTCTTGTGCTGACCTCATCACCTTAATCATGACCTATGCGGCTTGACCACCAGAACCTGTGCTCTTTGGCGAAATTTTATTAGCTTACTGCTTGAATTTTCCATTTGTCTGAAGAACAAACTATCCAAATTTGATAATTCAGAATACCTTAAGAAAATCTACCTAGTCCATTTTAAAATCCTTGTCAAAAAATATCAAAATAAATTCAGCAATAACTCAAAAGTTCAAGTGCCAAGTCCTAAAAAAATAACAATAGAGCTACCAGACTTTATTTTTTACTTTGCTTAACTTCCCATTCGTTGCTTTAAAAGTTATTTCTGCACTATTTATAACTTTTAATTTCTGTCATAATTTTGTTTTTGCATGCTATGTCTACCGCAGCATATTTTGCTGCTACCTTGCTTGTATTATTGTAAAGTTAAAGTTTAACGATAATAGATAGGCCAATAAATAAAATAAAACAAATAATCTTGCGTTCTATTTTCCATCAGATAACAAAGAACAGTTCTTAAAATTCCAGACCTTTTTGCTAATAAAACGGGGACAGTATGTTAATATCGCAGCACACCCCAGTCGAGACTCCAAAAACTTTCGGCTATGTGTAAGAGATCTCTTTTCTTTATACAATATGTAAAGAAAACCCCGTCCGACCCTTAAGGATAATAAAGGTTAGGTAAACACATGACCAAATAACATATGAAATTTTACATAATCATCATAGTAACAATACTAATGAATTTTGAAATAATCTTTTTTTCCCGCGAATTAATTCCAACTTCCCCGAAATTTGGTAATTTTTAAAAAGTGACAACACCATTTTTGACGGTATAATTCTGAGCGAATAGCGATGCGACCGCGTGCCGCGTGTCCTGCTCCCCTTCGCCCCCGCATGTATGGCCTACGGCACATGTTTTTAGTTACCTTTTTTTGCGAAATAATATTTATTTTTTTAGGGAGATTTTTTTTAAAGTTTAGCCTGGCTTTGTAGGCATTAGTAGAATCAGTTATCGATACATAACAATACCTTCACGAATCGGACAGGGTTTTCTTTACATATTGTATATAACTAAATTGTTTACTTTAAAATATAATCTGTGAGCTGACAATGGCGCCTATTCTCTTGTTCAAAAACTAAACTAATTTTAAGTTAAGTGAATCTTTTTCTTTGTATGTCAATAATAAAAGGATAAAAGATAACATTATAGTTCAATCCTGTCAAATTAAGATATTCCATTGACAGTTTAGACGCGATTATAAACATGGCGACCAAACATACATCAATTTACGTCAGACGCTCGCAGTCGTTTGACAGATCTAAACTGACATGTTACGTGGTTTTCTTTTTGTTGGGATGGGAAATCATCAAATGTCATCTCCGGCTCTGGGCGGAGCGGAAGGGCGTGTCAGACTTTTACTGAATAAAACCCACCCGTGTTTCTTCACTTGCCTGTGCGACGGCCAGGGCCACGGTTTCTTGTTTAACCAACCCGCAACCCATCACTGTCGGGATCAAACGACAGCTTGCTTTTCATGGGACGAAACGATTTCTCAACTCTGTTATCCATACTAATATTATAAATGCGAAAGTAACTCTGTCTGTCTGTCTGTCTGTCTGTCTGTCTGTTACGCTTTCCCGCTTAAACCTCTCAGCCGATTTTGATGAAATTTGGCACAGATAATATTTGGACCCCGAGAAAGAACATAGGCTACCTTTTATCCCGGAAAAATTTGATGTTCCCGAGGGAAACCTAAAAAGCGCGATATAACCGAACTCCACGCGGGCGAAGCGGCGGGCGGAAAGCTAGTAAACTTATAATACTAAATACATACGCATTCACAAAGTCGTGGTAGCCTAATGGTTAAAATACCAGCCTCTCAAGTATGGGTGTGCGGGTACGATTCTTGTTTAACCAACCCGCAACCCTGACCCAGGAGGCATCGGTCTTCATGGACCCCGTCACGATGTGCTGACATCTCTTTGAGGCGCGCGTGAAACACGACGCGCCGTCGACTCGGGCCTGGTCCTTACCGGGCGGCGAGCTGCCCACTGCTCACCGCCCGCAGGCCCGCGCCTGCGGTGGCTGGGAGTTCGGTGTCGTCTCCCGACCACATTATGTCCTGTCCTTCTCTTAATAAAATAGAAAAAAAAAGGCACTGCACTCAAATTTAGGTTAGTTTCTGAACAAGGGATCGGGGCCATTATTTACCATCATAATTCGTAAGTTAAATTGAAATTATGTTTATTCAACGTAAACAACAAGGGTCGCCAAATTTTCGCTTAAACTAAATGTTTGAAAACATTAATTAGGTAATGTATGCCCCACGGCTACGTCAAATAGGCTTAGCAAAAGACCGACCGGTATTGTCTGATGTCCGCTTTCAACTGGACCTTTTAAGACGAATTTTTCAAGTGCTAGTGTTAGTGTTTTAGCTGCTGCTGCGCTAGAGGGAGATTGATCTGGAGACTCTCCACGACCAAACTCCCGACACAACAATATTTGGCGCATCGTACCCGCCACACATCGCAACACAACTGCTCAGACCCGACCTCTCAAAATCAAAATCGTCTCTCGAATTCAAAATTGTTTACAGGATACTTTATTCAGTAAAAGTTTCAACAATAGGAGAATTCATTTAATGATTTCCCCTTCCAATTATTACCTATATATAAATGCCTCGGATTCTTTTTATATTATATATACATTTTTCAAAATGTCTTCTACATACGTTTTTATTTTTAATTATAAACTAGCGCTTGACCGCAATCCCGCCTGATAGTAAGCAGTGATGCGATCGTTGATGGTAAAGCGCGCTAATTTATTAAGAGCCTATTCACTCTAGCCTTGAAGACACTCAAATTGTAGTATGACGGAAACACCGCCGCCGGCAAATTGTTCCAGTCCCTCGATGTACGCGGTATAAAAGAAGAAGCGAAACGCTTCGTCCGGATCGTAGTGGTGTCAACAACATAAGGGTGGAAAGTCGCCGTACGACGGGTCGTCTGAAGGTGGAACGGAGATGGAGGAATCAACAAATGCAATTCCCTTGCACACTCACCAGAATGCATTCTATAGAAGACCGAAAGGCTGGCTACTCTACGCCTGTGCTCCAAGCTTTGGAGACCGTATACAACGTGTAACAAAAAGAGTATATACATACCAAGGGCATGGCATCTTTAGATGATATCAATCGATATCGGAAGGGTTTCAACTCAAAATAATATACTCAAAAAATTGGTACCAAATTTCGGTTTCGTGTGTTTCTTAAAACCAAATCATAACAAACGTGGCACCACACTACATACGTTAATAACTACTCATTACCCGTCACGTTACTTGCCAAAATCCGATAAATGTCTTCAATATCTCTGTGCGACTAGTATGATAGTAGCCTATCACAGGCGGTGTTTTTCCTCATAACTTCCTAACATAAAGCGATAGGATTAAAAAACCCTTCCAATATCGTTTGATATCATGTAAAGATGTCATGCCTTTGTTATGTATATACCCTTTATGTTACACGTTGTATATCAGCATATAATATGCCTACTGTTGGGATACGGTCTCTTCCCTGTGAGAGGAAGTGGGCCGTGATCCACCAGATATAGTGAGGTTCGTAATGCAGTGAGGTCCCAAAAGACAGTTACCTAAGACCGTTATACAACGGTATCTACGACTTATAGAGAATGGATTTTCAAACTGTGGCAGTAAGGTCAGCCACAGTTCAAAAATTCATTTTGTATAATTATGTTCTTTGACATTTCTGTCGTACGGACGACAGCAGGTTAAGCTACTCGAAACTGTCAGATATTTCCAATCAAAGTTGAGCCTTAACCCTTTATATATAAAGTTGAAAATCTAATAAAGAAATCTGACAGATTATAGGAGCTTGATGTGCTGTCATCTGTACATTAGGTTATTCTTATTATTTCAAGGTTTAGTAAAACAAAAAAAAACCGCTTTGTTATTTTTATTTAGACTTTAAATAACATCAGTTAAATTGGGCTGTAAAAAAAGAAATAAGTCCGATTAAATAAGTGGTTACAACGGTTTCATTTTGATTTTAGTAGCTTGTGGGTAGTTTATGGAAAAAAACTTTAATTCCTTCACAATAAAGATCGGTTTACGCTGTGCCTTCAAATATTTTTATAACTTTTTCAATAGTGCTAGTCACTCTTAACATAAAAACCAACTTAATTCTTATTGGATTAAAGTTGATATTTGTTAACTTGAAAAATAGTAGGGTAATGCAGCAGGATTGTGCACTTTTGCTGTAGATTATAATATTGGATATGAATCATAATTATAATTCAGTGTAAAAGTGGTAGACGACAATACAACAATACTTTAAACTTCGTATAACTAATACTATAATACTAATAATGTCTTGGTGGCCTAATGGTTAAAACACCAGCCTCTCAAGTTTGAGTGTGCGAGTTCAATTTCAGGTCAGACAAGTACCAATGTAACTTTATAAGTTATATTTACTTTCTAATTATGTCTTGGACACCAATGACGGATTTAAAAAGGTGAAGGAAAACATCTTAAGGAAAACTGGACTTTTAAGTCTGAAATCACCAACACGCATTGAGCAAGCGTGGTGATTACAGACATCATCATCAACCTTTTTATCGTCCCAGTGCTGGACATAGGTCTCATCTCATATACCTAGAAGGATTGAGCGTAATCACCACGCCTGCTCAATATGGGTTGACGATTTCAGACTAAAAGTCCAGGTTTCCTCAAGATGTTTTCCTTCGCCTTGTAATCAGTCATTGGTGTTCAAGATATACTTAGAAAGTACATATATCTAAAAGTTACATTGGTACTTGCCTGACCTGGAATGGAAACGCTCTTACTTAAGAGGCTGGTGTTTTAACCACTAGGCCACCATGACTATAATAGTATTTCTAATGTTTTCAATTATTGTGGTATTTTCGTCTCCACATTGTATTACATTTTTAAAATATGTTTTTTTATTAATCGTGCTGTTTCCTGCATTAAAAAATCCATGACATTCAATATAAGTTATACAAAGCACTCAAAGTAAAATTAAATTCAACTTACAATTTAGAGATTTAATTTTTTTAAGCATGTTTTCGTAATAGCTGACTTCTTCTTTTTCTGAAACATAACAAAATATTAGACAAGTAAGCAATAGTGCTCTACTAGTAGCACCTCTTAATTTCTACTGCATATGTGTGGATCTTGTAAGATTGTCGTTATAGTGGGATGAGAAACAGAGTGTAAGGTTTACTTATACTCCATAAAAAAATCTCCGACCTGGCGATTGGGTTGTATCCTAAAAATAATTTAATGTCCATCAGATAGGTTTATAAAAAATATTGAACACGTATTTTTCATCTTTTCTTTCATTCAAATACTTAGGAAGATATATTGATTTGAAATGTCGCATGATGTCAGGCCGTGGGACAAAATATACCACGGCGTGACGTAATTAGCCCCCACTCTGTAACTTTAATACGCTATATCTCAGTAGTTTTTGGTAATTACGACAAAATAAAAAGTACCGGTCTTAATTTTTTTTATTATCTATAAAACGGACTAATTATTTTTTTTTTTTATTTTCATGCCTTGGATACATCCCTATTGCGCGACGGTTCATGTTGGGAAATTGTACATGCTATTTGCGCCAGAAACTCTGCTTGCGCGATGCAGGATTTGTGTGACGTCAGTATTCGATGTGGCGCTGTAGATACCGCTACATCGGTCTAAATACTATCCCATTTACCCTTTTCCCAACTACATTGGTATCGGAATCCACTCTAACTGAAACCAGCTGACTGCCAGTATTTTTACATGAAGCGACTCCCCAAACCAGCTACTGGATAATACGAAGCCGCATGTCATATTCTGATGTAAAAACTATGTTAGAGTAAAGTCTCATCAAAATCCCTTTATAACTTTGTCTTTCTTTCCTTTTTGTTTTTAAAAAACGTTTCCCCACACTAGGCATTTGTCCATATCTGTCTCCTTACTCACACTCATATACAGTCAGACCCTGAATAACTCCTTGTGGTCATACAAATATTTGTTCTGTGAGGGAATCTAGCCCATGACACGCAGGGCATTAATCTATTGCTTTACTACTGCGTTTTGCGTGAAAGAGTAAGGTCACATTCATCCATCATCAGTAGGGTAGTTGACTAAAAAAAACTAATTAGTCCGTCAGTGAAATTTCCAAAAAATACTAGACGCGTATTTTTTCTTTTTTCATATAAAAAATAAATGAAGACGACACAGTGCGTTGAAAACTCGTGTGACATCTCTGCACGCTACACCTTTTAGCGAGCAGTGACGTCACCAGCCACCACTCCTGATCTTTGATGCCTTTTATATTTGTCAATTTTTATTGATTTTTTAAAACAAAATATACGTATCCAATATTTTACTATAATCTGAATGACGGACTAAATAGATTTTTTTACCCAGGAAACATCCCTAAATAATCCTATTTAGGGATGTTTCCTGGGTAAAAAAATCGTGAGATAGGAAAATGGATATTACAATAAACATTATTTTTTGTGTAAATTTTATTTAATATTTTCAATAATTACCTTCGTTGCTGATTATGTTACCTAAAATTCAAAAACATATAAAATTAATTGTTTATATTCGTTTCGATAAAATATTTCGGTAAATAAATAAAGAATTTAATGGCTCTGGCGTCAGACACTTCTCCACCATAATAAGGAAATGAGGAATTTTAGCCCTTTACCATCAATGATTGCATCACTGCTTACCATCAGACGGGACTGCGGTCAACCACAAGTTTAGTTTATTAAAAAAAAGAAGACCGCCTGTGAAAAGTCACCAACAGTGTAATTACGTAACACACTATCAGTAGCAATGGGTTTCATTTTGACAGTTCAACAACATTCATTGCGTTATTGACTTGGTTCAGCAGACACATTTTTAAAACATATTGAGCATGGAGCAATGGATTAGCAATATGATTGAAAACGATTCCAATTGATAGTAAAAGTGAGTTTTTTTTATATCATCCTACTTAATATAAAACATAGTTACTTTTACTTTCCCTATGTCGCTTTGTATGATTCAATCTTTAAAACTACGCAACGGATTCTGGTAAGGTTTTTTAAAATAAATAGAGTGATTCGAGAGGAAGGTTTCTATGTATATTATTCATATCAATATCGTAGTATTAGCATATGGCCGCGTAGTGAACATGCGGGCTGCGCGGGCGCGCGGGGTGCCTGTGATGTTCCCGCCGTCCCCACTCCGCCGACCATGAATGGGACCGCGTGCGGTGACCATAACATCGATTTCATAATAAACATCTTTCGTTATCAATAACTATTTGTTTTGTACTAAAACATACCAAAGTAATAATATTTTTATCTATAAAACTTATTTAGCTATAAGTTGACAAAGTTTGCGCACTGGATAAAATTTTATCCTGTATAACATGCATAATTTATAGGAGGAACACTGTTAATTTTTGAGGTTGCTAACACATGTAGCAAAATACACCCATCTTTTTTAGCTTATATTGCTAACGCTGGATGACCCTATGAGATAGATCAAAATAATGTACTACAGTATTGTAGACCTTAAAAATACCTACAAAAACTCTCACGTCTACCTACTATAGTTTCTTCATTATGACTACTTCTTTATGTTTGGAACGTTAAATAATATGCCAGCCGAAATCAGAGCCTACTATTTGTTCCTTATTATTAATCCTTATCAAAAATAAAATATTTCGGTATTTTGTTTTTTTTTAATATAAATAAATTACGCCATATCAAAGGTAATTTTAGTAGCAGCAGATCTCTTTTCGAATAATTGGAATTGGTGGTTTCATTCAGGAAATATCACGATTTATTCAAAACTAAACACCAGAAAAACGGCACAGTAGATTATTTTTATTGAAGGACTATAGGAAATTATAAACTAGTGCTTGGCCGCAATCCCGCGTGATGGTAAGCAGTGATGCAATCGTTGATGGTAAAGCGCACTAGTTTTTTAACAGTGAGTCACCCAATTAGACTGGCGTTCGCATTAAGTTTGCGGGTCTGCGCATCCCCAACCATATACCAAACTGCTGAGTCTTCATCTTAGTATCATATGCAACGTCATCGCAAACGTAATTATTACGTCTTGTTGGGCGCCTTAATATTCTTTAGCTGTATGGGTATTTAGTTTTGCTGACCGACAGTCAATGTTATCGCATGTATTGTAAGCCATAGCCAGTGTACCTTTATTTCTCGGTGCGTCTTATATACCTATATTATAAATGTTGTGATTATAATGGGAGCAGCTTCTGGCCTTTGAGGGTTACTCAGATTTTTGGGGTCGGATAGTCCGCGGCTGTTTTGTTCTATAAACATCTACTAAAGGAAACATTAGGTATTTGTAGCGTGTATAGGTAGTTTAACAAATAAAAATCTCGAAGAAACGGTTTTATTTCCGCTGTTGATAGACTAAATTTTAGAACAGAACTAATTAGGATTAAAGTAAATTTCATCCCTCAAAATGATTCTGATGCCGATTGACATTGTGACGCAACTAGGGTAGTATTAGTTTATCATCATCATCATCAACCTTTTTATCGTCCCACTGCTGGGCACAGGTCCGAGCGTAATCACCACGCTTGCTCAATGCAGGTGGGCGATTTCAGACTTAGTCCAGGTTTCCTCAAAATGTTTTCCTTCACCTTCAGTCATTGGCATCCAAGATATACTTAGAAAGTACATATAACTTTGGAAAAGTTACATTGGTACTTGCCTGAACTGGAATCGAACCCGCGCACTCACATTTGAGAGGCTGATGTTTTAACCACTAGGCCACCACTATTACTTACTAAAAATTTATGGTAACATTATTTTATTTATTTATAAACATTACTTACTTATAGCTTTCTTGTAAGCTTTTTCTTGCTCTTGCTCTGGAAGTTAAATTTTCAATTAACAGTATCCCCGTGGAAGTCGAAAAGAAACACTATTTCGACCATATCCCTTTTTACAAAACAAAGACGTATTTACACCAAGTCTAAATCATCTAAATACTTTTTAAATTATGTACCTAACCGTGATAAAAACGCAGTTATCTATATAAAAATGGCTGCTTAGTTCGGTGCTAAATTGTCATTTTCGTATTAAAAACTTTGCCTAAATGTAAATAATGTAGGAAATACAAACACTGATTCAATCATTTTTGATAGTACTGATGTTAGATTTTGTTTTGCAATAATAGGGTATATAATAGGTCCCAATTGTGGATATTTAAAACAGTAAGTGTACTAAATATTCATTTTCACCTTCAGGTTCACCTGTCATTGGCAACTGTATAAGCCTTTTACTCATATCTACTCTATTTGTTAATTTTTATACAGAAGCTGTTGGTGTATCTTTATTAATAAATAAAAATAAATAAATAAATATTAGGGTACTTGAATTCAAATGTATGTTTCAAATGGATATAATTTCAAGTTGAATATGTTTTAACCATTTTATTTTTAAATAGAAAATTAGTTTATTTCAAAACTGCTAACATTTTTGATAAACTTTTAAAAAGGTTTGTAGTTATAGCGTTCAGCCTATAATGTTCCCATTATTGGGACACATGCCTCCTCTTGATGAGAGGCAAAACTGCGTAAACTGTATTCATAAAATCATATTTGTTTATATTTTAAGAAAATAAATCGCTAATCCATATTAATATTATAAATGCGAAAGTAACTCTGTCTATCTGTCTGTCTGTTACGCTTTCCCGCTTAAACCTCTCAACCGATTTTGATGAAATTTGGCGCAGACAATCTTTAGACCCTGAGAAAGGACATAGGCTACTTTTTGTCCCGGAAAAATTTGATATTCCCGAGGGAAATCTAAAAAGCGCGATATAACCGAACTCCACGCGGGCGAAGCCGCGGGCGGAAAGCTAGTTTAGAATAAACAAGATACACAAAATATACACAGAAGCACAGAAATATTAATAATAAGGCAACACACAATTGATTGTGCACAGAAAATCTGTTCTGTGCTCAATGTACGTATTTGTATCTAGAAACCACAGAAAACTTAATATTGCCTTAATATGAAGATATCTGCAATGCATCTAGCTACCACAGAATATTAAAAGAAACGGTATATGATAATGCTCTTACAAGCCTACCTAGTATTGTAATGAATAGCTTACCCATTTTTTTCAAATACGTTTTGATTTCTGTAAAAGGATGATGCTAATATTAAAATCATCTGTAGGTTAACCTACATTACCGTAGGCGCGGGCTTGTGGGCGATGAGCAGTGGGTAACTCGCCGCCCGGTAAGGACTAGGCCCGAGTCGACGGTGCATTGTGTACACGCGCGCCTCAAAGAGATGTCACACATAGTGACGTGGTCCCTGAAGACCGATGCCACCTGGGTCAGGGTTGCGGGTTGGTTAAAAAAGAAATCGTGGCCCTGGCACACAGGCAAGTGAAGAGACTCGGGTGGGTTTTAGTCAGTAAAAGTTTGAGACGCTCTTCTGCATGAGAGGTCATTTGATGATTTTCCACCCAGAACAAAAAAAAAAGGTTGACCTACATACTTAGCATTTATTTTGGTGGTCTAGTAGTATAGGTGTTTATGTGTCTATCTCTTCGTGAAAACTTAGTCAAAGTGAGCGTGATATGAGTAGCTCGCTCTTTTTCTTCTTCTTTTCAGCCTTTAGAGGTTCACAGATGGACAAAGGCCTCCCCCAAAGCTTTCATTCCATTGGGGGACATTGCCATAATCCCCATGCTTGGCAGGCGGGTTGGGGATCGCAGTAATTTGTTATTCCACAGGAGAAGCGCTACTGTCCGTTTCCCTGGTGAGAGTTCCCTTAGTCGCCTCTTACGACACCCACGGGAGGATTTTGGTTGGTACTATTGTATGCCCGGTACCATATGGGAGAGTAGCTCACTCGAATGAAATGAAATGAAAAAAATCGTTTATTAAGCACCTGAGACACAATAGACAGAGAACAGTAAAACATCTTCATATAAACGAGCCGCTCTCGATTTGAATGTATGCGTGCGCGCCGAGCGCCGTGTCGGTACGCGATTTCACGCACACGCTGGCATAATATAGGATGGCATAAGATGGCGGCAGTACGGGCTGTGCCGCGTGACTGTGAGCACGCGCGTAAATTACATGACCGCTCGCGTTCGTCAACACTCGCCGGCCACTTACCATAATATTAATTATTACGAGTATCATGACTTCAAAAGGGGGAAAAAGATATTGTAGTGTTTTCGGGTGCCTCAATAACGATTTCGCAAACCCGAACTTATCATTCTTCATAGGAAGTATGATATTCAGTATGTACTTACATACTGAACCAAAAATGTAAGGACCTACTTATACCTAACTTAAATCTTATTGGAAAATGTGATATATGTATTGTTTGTTTCACAGTTTATTTGCTTTATTAAGAGCGTACCCGAGTCGCATTTTTCCATATAATTGTATTCTCAGATTTACTTCCTGAATACTACGCTTAAAGTTAAGTTTATTATAAGAGGCCCAGTTTTACTATAAAACAGAGTATTGAGTACGAAATATCTTTTAAGTAAACGTATTTGTCGCGTATAGTGTAATAAGGGCAATTTCACAATAATCAATATTGCAAATTACTGTTAATTTTTTTCTATTGTCTTATGTGTTGTTTGATCCAAATATGGCGTCTTAATCATAATATTAAGTTAATAAAATTATAGTAAAATGTGACCGACTGACGCTTAGGGTTGCGTAGAATTTTATTTATAACATTATAACCGTTGGTGCATTTGAGCTAGCTGATGCTATCCGATTATATAAACAAACATTACACAGTACCCATATAAACAATCATTATAATTGTACTTCAGAAACTAATGAGGCTAAAAAGGTTTTGCGGTTTTATTAAAGTAAGGTATCATTTGTTAAATATTCGCTACCCATACATAATCTTAGCTTTACTAATGTCTACTTTTTCATAAGAACTACATATTTATTGTTTACGTTCTCATGTTTTATATCATTTAAGCATTAGTTATAAGCTTGTGAATGTTATTGTGTTAGTGTTACATTTAAGTACTCATCACTTACAATCTTCTCTGATAAGAACCAGTTATATCGATTTCCCATATCACACATCACTTAAAATTTATCATTATTTACGAGCTTTAGTGACAACCCTAGGGTTCAACGCAAGAGTAGGCAAATAACTCTGCGGGCGGCCTTAGATAATCTACTGTTCTCTGTCTACTGTGCCTGAGATCACTGATCACTTCTCCACGTCATATTTTTTTAAACTAGATGGAGCCGACATTTCCTAACCGACTACCTCTGAGAAGATAAAGCCGATACAAACTCAGGGATCATCGTCTTTTTTCAAGACCAGACATAAAAAATGAAAAAGCTTACAATATTTTAAGTGATTAAAAAAAAAACAGTGTTTAAAATGTCATAATTGTAGCATAATTACGTATATTGCTTATTAATAATGCTTAGCAGAGCGAGCAAGCTCTAAGCTCAATCTACCTAAGTTTTGCGTTGAGGTGATTACTCAATCGAGCAGATGGGCTCTAATTAAGACTGAAGCAAAGTGTTATTAGGTTTTCTCATCTGGTATTTCTGAATAGTTCTGAATCAAAGCCATGTTTCATGGTAAAAGCTCGTACCCTGTCAAATTCTATGTGACAGGATGCGTGACATAACTGGTGAAATGTAGGTGCACTATATACAGTTACAAGGAAAATAATGCATGCGCTCGGCTTTATTCAAAAGTACAAACTTCTTTTCTTATGAATTAAATTTTATGTTGCTACGAAAATAAAAAACGCCATTTTCGAACCCATAGGTTTATATAATCATGTCGTATGTGGAGGCATGAGGAACAGGGAGTAAAGTTCAACCATCCTCCATAGAAAAGGGAGGTCCTCTGACCAGACGGGTGTTATGTTTGGCAGGCACTTGCCTAATGCTTGAAATCGGGAAGTTGTATGTATGCTAATTGTACGGTAAACTCTAATTGCGAGATGTAGAATTCGTGTGACGTCAGTATGACGTGTTGTTCCATGTGGCGTTTGTAGGTACCGCTACATCGTATTTCAATGTTGCTCTCGTTATTTCGCGATATGTATAAATTAATTCTTAGTGTAGTAATTCTTAGTGTGGTGTAATCATTTGGAATCATTTTTTTAAGAGATTCTCCACACTAAGAATTACTCCTGCCTCCTGGGTGCGTTTGCAAACATTTAAATTCACATACACAAACGGCTAGCACCCGGAACAACTACTTGTAGGTCATAGAAACATCTATTCCGTGTGAGAATCAAACACGCAACACGCAGCGCAGCAGTCGATGCCTCAGTCGAAGTCCTCGATGTCGCCGTATAAACCTTTACTCTGTTCTTTTTTTTTTGGGTAAAAATTATGAAATGTCTTCTCCCTCTCTAGGCGGAGCGAAAGGATGTGTCAGGCTTTTACTGACTACAACCCATGCGTGTTCCTTCATTTGCCTATGCCAGGAGTCACGGATCTCCTTCGAACAACTCGCAGGCTTCGGTCCTAGTGGACACGACCATCACGAGTACACCTCATTATGTTGTCTTACCTTCGCTATCCAATGATGTATCATCAGATTCTGATGCTGATGATGAAGCTGAACTTCCCTCACTATCCGTTCCACCCAATCCAGCCAAGCCCGCCACTAAAATATAAAAAATAAATTATTTATTTTTGTTTGGTTTGTACTAACACATTACAAGTCAACCATATACCAAAACAAGATTTTTTTTAACAGGTTTTATCCACCTTTAAGTATAGTTATTGAATTATGCAATGATATAATATTAACAGATATGATATGTTCTAACAAACTAACCAAAATAAATGTGCCGTTCGGAGCTGCAGCACACATATGCAAATTTTTTATTCTGCGAACATTTCACACGTTGATAGAGTGTGAGTGAGATGGGGCGCAATCTAAAGCATAGAGAAGAAAAAGATGGCTAGTGTTTGTCATTTGCGCTGTTAGTGTTTGTCGTTTGTTTTTACGAGAGTATCGAGAGTGACTAAAGCGAGATACTGGACTTACCTTCTTTTGTACGCTTCATTTTCAGTGCGCTAGTGACATATCTACCTTAGTTTAATATTATATCAATGGAATTATGAACTGTTACTGAAATGCAGTTCTTTATATAAAAATGACATCTTAGTTGGGTACTAAGTTGTCACATTCGTATTAAGAACTTTGCATTTAAATCTAAATAAAATTCGAAATTCAAATACTGACTCAAGGGTAAAAGCCAGAACTAGGAGTTTTAACGGGAAGCTAAGATGAGTGCCACGCTCATTTTTCATTAGACTTTTAAATTATTTATAGTGTCGTTTACTAAATAAAAACGCGTGATTTATGTAGTAAAAAGTGCATTCAGTGAATAATTCATAAAGAACAGTGAAATATTGTAACATAGTGGCCACATCATGGCTTTGAACCAAATCTTTCTCCGTGTTCGGTCCGCGCGGCCGTCTTTTTCGACATGAATAATTCATTACGTGACATTGGCTAAATGCACAAACCGTGCGAAGCCATAAGAAAAAGAAGAAAAAAAAAGCCAGAACTAGGAGTTTTGGCGGGAAAGTCAAGCTAAGTGTCACGCTCGTTTTTCATTGGACTTTTAAAATTATTTATAGTGTTGTACCTATACTAAATAAAAGTGCGTGATGTATGTAGTAAAAAGTGAATTTAGTAAATCCATACTAATATTATAAATGCGAAAGTAACTCTGTCTGTCTGTCTGTTACGCTTTCCCGCTTAAACCTCTCAACCGATTTTGATGAATTTGGCACAGACAATCGTTAGACCCTGAGAAAAAACATAGGCTACCTTTTATCCTGGAAAAATTTGATGTTCCCGAGGGAAATCTAATAAGCGCGATATAACCGAACTCCACGCGGGCGAAGCCGCGGGCGGAAAGCTAGTAATTCATAAAGAACGGTGAAATATCGCAGCATAGTGACCACATCATGACTTTGTCCCAAACCTCCCTCGTAAGACGGGTCACGCGGCCGTCTTTTTGACAAATAATTCATAATTACGTGACATTGGCCAAATGCACAAACCGTGCGAAACCAAAAAAAAGAAACGTAGATTTCGCCTTGGACGGGATGAGTTCGATATTTCCTATGAACTCAGAGATATCTCAGTATATTTTGTATGCAAGCATTAGTTTCCTAACATGAGCGAAAACACAAGTCGTATATAGGTAAGTGCAGACGTCACCAGGCCAACCTACAACAACCTGTCAAAATATTTAAGTAGTTTTCAACTTTATGGCTATATCATTAAGGTTCGAGTAGTATTGGGATTTTTTTCTCATTTTCAAAGAGTATCGCCGATCTTCCAGGTTTGCTAAACAGTTGTCCGCTAGCAGGCGCCGCTGGTCGACGACGCAGATAAAAACTTATTTGCTGCACCAGGTGAAGAAATCTGATAATGTCTATTGATAAATTTGACAATATCTATTGATAAATTTGATAATATCTATTGATAAATCTGATAATATCTATTGATAAATTTGATACTTACTTAATTCTTTAAGAAGATCGTCTTTACAAATCACATAATGTGCTTGTGAAACCAACTGCAAAGGACAAGATAATAAAAATAAAAAAAACAATACAATATTCATAATAATTATTAATTGATTATTATTGAAAATAAAAATTATAGCAGTGCTAGCTTTCTGGCCGCTTTTTACATTTCCCTCGGGAACATCAAATTTTTCCGGGATAAAAAGTAAATATATCCGGACTTCTAAGTTTACGTCTGCAAAATTTCGAAGCAATCGGTTCACTACGTAGTTACGGCGTGAAAGCGGAATAAACAAACAAACCAACTCACTTTCCCATTTATAATATTAGTAAAGATTAAGATATTATTGAGCAATATTTGCGTGAATGTTTCTTACTGTTTCACGAAAATTACTGATCAAATTTGTATAACATTTGGCACACAGACGGTTTATTAACCACGCTTACACGCTTGCACCTATGAGTTTTAGTTTTTTCCCGATATTCCATCGAGGTCGAAACTTGTGCTGGTGAAATCGCGAGGCACTAGCATAATTTATAATTATACTTTCAAATTCTAATTAACCCACGACCAGCTTAAATCTTTGTGACTTTTAGGTCCTTATTCCAGAACCTCACTCAAAACTCAAGCTTACTTAAATCTCGTTTGAAGCTATTTCATCATCATCAACCTTTTTATCGTCCCACTGCTGGGCACAGGTCTCCTCTCATACAGAGAAGGATTGAGCGTCATCACCATGCTGCTCAATGCGGGTTGGCGATTTCAGACCTAAAGTTCAGGTTTCCTCAAGATGTTTTCCTTCACTTTCAGTCATTGAAGCTATTTGATTGGTTGGAACTAGTTTTAAGTAATTAAGTAAGTTTATGTATAATCTTAAGTAAGGTTTAGTAATACGGACCTTAGTCTCTCTGCAACTAATTTGTGCCTCACATCAAGTCTACGATTTCCTATGAAAGTCGTCGCATGTAGCGATGTGAGCTGGGAAACTATTCTATCCGCAGGTTAAGACGCAACTGTCGCTCGTCTATTGTTTTCAATGCAAGTGTGTCATGTCCACTGCTGGACATAGGCCTCCCCCAAGGATCTCCACGACTACTGGTCCTGCCCTTCCCGGATCCAGCGGTTTCCCGTGACCTTCACTAGGTCGTCAGTCCACCTTGTCGAGGGTCTACCCACGCTGCGTCTTCCGGTGTGTGGTTGGCACTCAAGAACCCGTCGGCCCCATCGGCCATCGGTCCTACGGCCAATGTGTCCAGCCCACTGCCACTCTAGTGTTGCAATTCTTCGGGCTATGTCGGTTACTCTCGTTCTTCTGTGGATCTCCTCATTCCTGATTCGATCGCGCAGTGAAACCCCAAGCATAGCCCTCTCCATTGCTCTTTGAGTGACTTTGAGCCTTCTTGTAAGGCCCATTGTTAGCGACTTTTGTTTTTGTTGTGTTGCTAACAAACGAAAATTACCTACATAAAAATAATGTAACAATCGCTTCCATCACATTTTCTAAATCTCGGAAAGACGACAGAGACCAAAAAGTTGCTAGGTAGTAACCTAACTTCACAGTGACTTTTCTGTTAATTGAAGAAAAAGCAAACTTATCTAAAGTCCTATGTAATTCAGTTACGCGCTCTTATTAAATTTACTGATAAGTTTGCTTTTCGTTTAGTAAACCAGTGAAGAAATATTACAATTCATCATCACCAGCCTCTACTCGTTCACTGCTGGACATAGGCCTCTTCCATGGCACGCCAACAAGCTCGATCCTGAGCAGTTGTCCGCCAGCCACTACCAGCCACCTTTTGATGTCGTCGCTCCATCTCGCCTAAGGGCGTCCTACGCTACGTTTGCCGAGACGCGGCAAACGTAGCGTTTCCGTCGGAATACAATTTGAGTGTCTTCAAGGCTAGAGTGCTTTTAATAAACTAGTGCGCTTTACCATCAACGATTGTGTCACTGCTTACCATCAGGCGGGATTGCGGTCAAGCGCTAGTTTATAATTTAATATAAATATTAAAAAAATACATGACGCGGTCTCCACTCGAGGACTCGTTTACCCCAACGGTACAATATATTACAATTATTGCACCACATCTATCTATACTAATATATAAAGCTGAAGAGTTTGTTTGTATGTTTGTTTGTTCGCGCTAGTCTCGGGAACTACTGGTCCGATTTGAAAAATTCTTCTTGCGTTGGATATCCCATTAATCCAGGAAGACTTTAGGCTATATAATATCACGCTGCGACCTATAAGAGCGGAGCATAACTAACTCCACGCGAATGAAGTCGCTGGCGGCCGCTAGTATATTATACTAGCGAACGGGAACAAACAAACAAACAAACTCTTCAGCTTTATATAATTTAAATATAATTAATAATTAAACTCACAATAATAAATAAACAAAAGTGGAAATACATTACAACGTGAACCGAGGTATACCTGTGGGCGACTGATTAGCCAGCGTTATTACACGCGTTCAATTAATTAGTGCAAGTAATATAGCCTGCTTTGTTAAGAACCGTGGAACTGCTTTCCGATACGTTAACGTGGTCTTAATTAATTAAAACTTAATTAAATACCTACTGCAAAGACGTAGGTAGAGCTTCGTCTGATTTGTAATGAGTTTCAATGTTGTTTAGTTTTAATAGACCCAAGGTAGAAGAAGTATATCCAATCTGTACCCTTTTTTTTATATATCATAAACTAGCGCTTGACCGCAATCCTGCCTGATGGTAAGCAGTGACGCAATCGTTGATGGTAAAGCGCACTAGTTTATTAAGAGCCTATTCACTATAGCCTTGAAGACACTCAAATTGTAGTCCGACGGAAACACCACCGCTGGCAAATTATTCCAGTCCCTTGATGTACGCGGTATAAAGGAGGAGGCGAAACGCTTCGTCCGGATCGTAGTGGTGTTAACAACGTAAGGGTGGAAACCAGCCGTACGACGGGTCGTCCGCTGGTGGAACGGAGATGGAGGAATTAAATCATGCAATTCCATCGCACACTCCCCGAAATGCATCCTATAGAACACCGAAAGGCTGGCTACTCTACGCCTGTGCTCTAGGCTTTGGAGACCAACTCGAGTTAGATCAGGGTCACCAATCAGCCTCTTTGCACGCCTCTCCACTGAATCCAAAGTGGCCAGGTGACACTTGGCAGCACCAGCCCAAGTGCCGAGTTACCCTAATTATGTAACATAATATTACTGTCGTTTTTTTTTTAAACTTTGCCCGACACGAAGAATTACTCCTGTATCGTGGATGCACTTACAAACGTGTAAATAACAACAATGGTAATAGGCTATTTGACAGATTTATAATTTTTATCTTGAATTACTTGGTTGCTGTTAAGAAATTTTTATTTTAAATATGTATTTCGTAAGAAATATGCAAATAAAAATTCAATATTCAAATAAGCCGCCGAAATGCTTTATTCCGCAATATGGTGTCGCGCTTTGTAAGTGACGTCACAAGCGGTTTTCGGTTCCGCAGTGCTGTTTGTGGTTATTTGTTATTTGTTGTTGTTTATCTAATAAAATGGTTTACAAGTGGTTTGGTGTACCGGGGTTGTACAAATAAATCGGTAAATCTTTATAAAAACGCTAAAATACCTGAGAACACATAGAACGACAATAAGTGTTGATGCGCGTATGACGTCATCGTGGCATTAGCCAATCCGGATCGTTTCACAATATGTGATGCGAGAAACAAAAAGCCGAACATATTTTTGTGTTTTTGGATATATTAATTGTTATTATTTTTATTAAAACTCGTGTAAATGACATAAAGAATCCTCATTTTATGCAATTAAATCAAATAATCACAATAAAATCATACTGTCAAATAGCCTATTAAACACACGGAAGTAACGGTTCTCATTTCTACGAGTGAAGGCAGTTACATGGCTTAAAATTAAAAAAAGAAGATTGAAAGATATTGAAGAAAAAAATAAATAAAATAAAAAGAAAACAAAATTTTACTACGTTTTTTTTTTTATTTAGTTCATAAAGAAATGTTATCAACTAAATAATGAAATTTAATACAAAATCAGGAACAGTACCAAACAACAGTCATTAGAAAAAAATAAATGCTGAAAACGTTGTAAGACTAATTAATTGGTTTCTTAGTAAAAACATTATAAACGGCCAGACGTGAAAACAAAACAAATGAACTTTTTTTTAATAATCAGAACGACACGAAAATTACTCGAGAAATTAAATTTTCATATTTGCTCAAAGACGGTTTAGAGCAGAGATGACATGAAAGAACTTTGTGTTAAGTGGTCAAAATCCAGAGATTTTAATAATGCTTTACATTATTTACATAAAACGAAATCTGAATTTTATGGAGAACCGCTAATTTGTGAGATTTTGGAAAGACCGTACTGTACGTTTTTTTATTTTCTTAATAATTTAAACAAGTGCTTGACTGCAATTCCGCCTAATGATAAGCAGTGATGTAATCGTTGATGGTAAAGCGCACTAGTTTATTAGGCCTGTTCACTTAAAACACTTAGAAATAGGATGGATGACGGCAGTTGAGCGAGGTGATGCAATGTTAAACCCAAGACCAACACGACCCACGATACTACGCTAGAGGGAGATTGATCTGGAGACTCCCCACGACCAAACTACCGACACAACATTTGGCGCATCGTACCCGGTACACATTGCAACACAACTGCTGACCCATCCTCCGTACGGCTTCACCAGAGATCATGCCGGAACACGACGAATCGCTTGGCGGCAAGATCTTGTTTGGTGGGGCTTCTGCCGGTAGCCGATGTTAAGGTCTACCACCGAAAAAAAAATAGGTATATATAAGACAATAATTTAGCCAGTAGGCTAGCGTATTTGCACTTTGGGCGCGACCTACATTTGGCAGTGCATTGACACTGACGTATTGCATTACTAGCTTTCCGCCCGTGGCTTCGCCCGCGTGGAGTTCGGTTATATCGCGCTTTCTAATTTTCCCTCGGGTTAATCAAATTTTTCCGGGATAAAACTAGCGTTCTTTCTCAGGGTCTAGAGATTGTCTGTGCCAAATTTTATCAAAATTGGTTGAGAGGTTTAAGCGGGAAAGTGTAACAGACAGACAGACAGACAGACAGAGTTACTTTCGAATTTATAATATTAGTATGGATTCAATGCATTTCTTGTTACATATTACATTTAATGCTCAATTAGACATGGTTTGAGTCGGACAACTTGCATTTTTATTTAGATTCATCCCGCTGAGCATTCACTGACATTTTCTGCATTTAAGTTTAACATTTTGCATCTGTATTGACATTACTTATGTCAGGGAAGGACCCTACATGTACTTCAGGTTTAGGTATACCCCTGATAATGATAGTGAACTCATAAATGAAAGTAGAAGTTGTTGAGGTTGAATTTTAATATTGTCTCCGGCTGATTGTTTTTATAAAGAAAATAAATTTAAGTTTAGAAGTCAGAGTCGACAGAATGGAGAAACATATTTTGTAGAAATTGCAGTTGTAAAAATGTGGTTACAAAGAATGGTTTATATAAAAGTAAATTACAAGATATGATCCGTATAACTATTTTTATAGAGTCTTGTTTTAAACATGAAGTGTACCTAAATAAAGAAAGAGTGAATTATAGTCGATTTATTTTTTGAAGCTTTTACTACAGGATCCCAAGAGGCATCATCAGCATCCTATTTATTTCATAATTACAATAGAAATCACTTTGTCGGAATGTCCCATTTTGACATTCAAAATTACATTAAGATATAAAAATGTAAGATTACTTTTTAGTAGGTACCTACCTATAAGAAAAAAATTATATTAACATTTTTTTACGCTCATAAAAGCCTTATTTGTTACTTCTATTGGAATATTAAAATGTTTGTGTACATTTTTAGTAATATTAAAAGGTAAATATTTGTTAATTTTCGACGGTCGTTCAGGAAAGATTTCCTTATTTTCTCAACAAAATAAGTTTAATTTTCTTTTGAGATAATTGAACCTTATTGAATATCACTAACTAGTTCCTAAAAATCTGTTTCTTTTTTTTAATTGAAGGTAAACAATAAATTGAACTTTAATTTGTTGTCTAAACATAATCAACTTAAAAAAAAAACTATTTTGTGACTATCCTGGAGATGGTCTGTCCAACTGCCGATTAATAATGTACGCCACTCCTTAATGTTAAAATTATATTAATTATACCTTAAAAATATGTTAAATTATTATTGTAATTTAACAACATTGTATGGTAAGAACCAAAACTAAGCCCCACAATTATACCGTAGTAGTTTTGTAGCGTATAGCTAGTATCCCTGCTCACAAAGGCACAATAATGGCGCTACATCAGTGCTGTCAACCTAAAAAGGCTATGATTTAAATACAAAAAACTTACTAACCAACTTATTAAATTTTACTAAACTAAACTTATTATCATCATCATCAGCCTTTACTCGTCCACTGCTGGACATAGGCCTCTTTCATGGCACGCCAACAAGCTCGATCCTAAGCAGTTCTCCGCCAGCCACTACCAGCCACCTTTTTGATGTCGTTGCTCCATCTCGCCCAAGGGCGTCCCACGCTACGTTTGCCGAGACGCGGTCTCCACTCAAGGACTCGTTTACCCCAACGTTTGTCGGTCCTGCGGCATATGTGACCAGCCCATTGCCACTTCAGCTTTCTAATCCTGTCAGCTATATCGGTAACTCTGGTCCTCTGTCGGATCACCTCATTGCTGAAAAACAACTTTGAAAAACTTTGAAACTTTGAAAATCTTTTGAAAAACTACTTCGAGAAGGAGGCAAATAGAAGGATCCAGCTGGGATGGGCAGCAATTGGTAAACTTCGTCGGGTATTTTGAAGTAATGTTTGAAGACCAAAATCTTCAACCAGTGCGTCCTACCCGTCATGACTTACGGAGCCGAGACGTGGACACTAACGGTCAGACTAGTCCAGAAGTTTAAAGTCGCTCAGCGAGCTATGGAGCGGGCTATGTTGGGCGTCTCTCTGAAGGACCGCATCAAACTTATTATATGCATATGTAAATCTGTCAGTGTTCCGTTAAATATACTTTGATTTGAAGGCCAACTATACTAATTTAAATCGTTCAAAACCTGGTCGCAGTGACATCTTAGCAACACACAAATGTCAAAAACTTATCAATATTTAGGGAAACAGGAGTATCTTTTGACAGGTTGAGACTGAAATTAGACTGTGAACGTTCTTATAACTACGAGAATTATCCCTCTGATGGTAAGCAGTGATGCATTCGTTGACGGTATAGCGCGCTAGTTTATTAAGAGCCTATTCACTAAAAAAACTGAGTGAATAAGAAGGAAGGCGGCAGTTGAGTGAGGTGATGCAATAATAAACCCAACAACATGACCAACGATGCTGCGCCAGAGGGAGGTTGATCTGGATTGAGATTGACGTTGGCCCACACTAGGACTTTCTCCTGTATCGTGAGTGCATTTACAAACATATACACTCCCATACACAAACAGCCAGACCCGGAACAACTACTTGTAAGTCATGCAAATATTTAATCCGTGCGAGAATCGAAACCGCGACACGCAGCGCAGCAGTCAATAGCACCATGCAGTCAGTTTGAAGCGACAACAGATCAAAGTATATTTAACTGGACACATCTGAAAACCAAACAACACTAGAGTTTTTCTCCCATTCATATAGTTGATTGCAACTTAAAGAAAATTGCACGGGAAGATGAGAGGCCGAAGTTATTGCAGGTCATCACTTACCTTGTAACTAAGTTCTGGACAAACTTTGTGCAAGAAACTCTCGCATCTGTGGACCGACAACGCGATGAGAAATTGTGAGTAAATGTAATTTACTATTACTGGATGTTACGGCTCACAGTTTTTTGCAATGCGTAACCAATATTATAGTGCAACACTGAGAGGAAACTTTGAAGACATGTGAAATCAAGCATCAATTTAGCAAATTGTGTTTAGACTTTGCAAGAGATTGTGACTTTTGGGTTTGTTTCGGCTTTTCTTCTCAGTGTAATCAAATGGAAATATGATTGACTTCTAACAGTGATTAACAATTTATTTCTGTAAGTAGGTTTGTACATAACCTACTTACAGAAATAAATCGTTAATCAAAGCGAATTCTACATATATATCTGTTCGATAGGGAGCCATCAATGTCCCACTGCTGGGCGACAGCCTGCCAACTCTTTCCATCTCTCTCTGTCTTTATTTATTGTAAATTTATTCATCACCATTGTTTTCTAAAGAATGTAGGTAAACATCGTGAGGCATGTTCTAGAAACAACCATTCGAAGATATGTAAAGTTTACCAAAATCTCACTAGTAATGCAAGTATATTATCGTCCATTCCATTCCACAAAGAGGAGACCTCTTTCCCAGCTGAAGATACCTGATAGGCCTATTCTGTTCTATTTTGAAGGTAACCAACGCGAAGGTGAAGGGTCAAATTGAGAACCTCCTTCATAAACATAGCATAATATCATGACCGCATACCCTAGAGGGTTAGGCTCCTTTATAAACTGGCATATAAATATCTGTGTGTACTTTTCTATATGAAATAAAGGGACTACCACCCAACTTTAATTAAATTCCTTTTCATAAACCGACAAACAAAGGAGCTTTCTCATTAGTTTTTATCGCAGCTCTTTATGAACTGGACTTGTTCCATTACACACTCGTTTTAATATCTCATATTGCTTGTTCTCCCCAGAACATTGGTAGTAATGAAGCTTGAACACTCGTAAAGTAATATTAAAACTTAGGTGACTTTGTGGGAGCCGATCAATCTACAAGATGAAGCTGCGTATTGCCTTTAGGATAAAAAGCAATAGCAGTTTGGAGCCAGCATGAGAACTGTGGTTGTCCAGTTGAAACGGTCGAGACTTTCCAGTTGCAGCTCGTAGATTAAAAGCGAGGCGCTTTACTATGTTTAGAAGTATGAAGAAGATTGTGTAAAGTTCACTCATCCTTTGTAGAAGAAAGATGATTCTCCGACCATGCGGGTGTTGTGTCAGGCGGACACTTACCCAGCAGTTGATGTTGGGAAGTTGTATGTATTTAAAGTGCGCGGTAAACTCTGCTTGCGAGATTCAGGACTTGCGTTCGCAAGTAGCGTTGTAGATATAGATACCGCTACATCACTCCCCTCCGTGTATTGCTCCTTCGCTCATCCTCTTGTTTATTTAGCACTGCTCTCAAAACGGTGAAGGAAAACTTCTAAGGAAATTGGCATGTCCTGAAAGCAAAAAGTCGAAGACATGTGACATCTGCCAACCCGCATCACTGCCTCTCACAGAGAAGGCTTGTGTCCCAGCATAGTCAACATTAAGGTATATTATGCCAGCATGAAACAAATAAATGACTCACGAAATGTGAAAGCAAATTTCACCACTGCCTACGCTTTAAGAGAAGACAGACGATTGATGTCCCAACAAATCTTAACATAACATAACGTGTAGCAAAACTTTAAGGCAAAACCTACGAAGAATAAAGATGAAGAACACGTACATTGTACAAGCTTACCCGTGTTTATTCAGCCTATTATTTATTCAGCTCATTCAGTTTATTTACTCGAACTTTATTCACGTGAAATGTAAGCGAAATTCTGTCGAAATATTCACCGTTGTTTCATAAGGTTCATTTGCAATTTCGCCTGCTCTTGCAAGGCGAATTTAGGTAAACATTGACGCAGTGGATGAAGCTGTGAAAATATACAAGTAGTTAGGTTGAAGTTTGAGAGTTGTTGTCTATAGTTTTAGCTGTTGATTGATAAATGTGTATTTCAAATGGCATTTTAAGCTGCGTGCAACTCACTCTCTTGTATTCATTCTTATGTCACCTAGCGACCGCGCTTAATTTCTTGTTAGCAAGTGTAGGACGCCTTTGTGAATCTCGTGGCACCGGCCGAGATAATGGCGGGGTCGGAAGTATGTCTGTGTTATGTGCCAAAAGTACTCGCCTTGACATACCCGTTCACGGCTTGTTTTTTCAATTGGCTGCCACAAATAAAACTCGCGCCGTTTCGTGACATGAAAATACTGTATACGCTTCGTGCGTCAACGCGAGTAAACGCACTGTTACATAGCTTACGCCGATTACGTAGCAAGTAGACTCATGCGTAGACGCATGGCTACGTGCATATCAGTTACCTACACGGGAAAATCTACGTACATTCGCCGTAACTCGTTTACTTAAGGTAATGCAATGAATAGGAAATTGATGCACGATTTTAAGTACAAACTTTGTCATTGAATAATTTATTTAAGAAAATAATCTGCTATTATCTCGTCAGTTTTATTCCACGGAGTGATGTAATTAGTCTGTGTGTGCGTCGCCCTTTTATTAACCCATATAAACCCTTCTGAAACTCATAAGCAACATTAATTTAACAGTATCTGAACATGACATGTGTGTTGCTATTCTAGAAATATTGAAAAACAAATGTGAGTTTTTGAAATTATAAACAGAAATATTCAAATAAATATTTTTTTGTTCTGTTAAAGAATTGTATCGTTGAATTTGTTAAAAACATTGTAGGCAATGGGCTTCATACGAAGGCTCAGAGTCACACAAAGAGCAATGGAAAGAGCTATGCTCGGAGTTTCTCTGCGTGATCGAATCAGAAATGAGGAGATCCGCAGAAGAATCAAAGTCACCGACATAGCTCTGCGAGTAGCTAAACTTAAGTGGCAGTAGGCAGGGCACATCGCTCGTAGAACCAATGGCTGATGGGGCAGTAAGGTTCTGGAGTGGCAGCCACGTACTGGAAGACACAGCGTAGGGAGGCCCCCAACAAGGTGGACCGATGACCTGGTGAAGGTCGAAGGATGCGGGCAGCACAGGACCGGTCAACGTGAAAAGCCTTGGGGGAGGCCTTAGTCCAGCAGTGGACATCTATAGGCTGAAGCATATGCTTATGCACGTGTGCGTTTGTGTGTTCTCTAGTCGAGATATGTAAAAGGCACGTTTCTTTAGCTCAAGTGGTGTGCGGTACACTCTCTGTTCAATTGTGCACCAAATTATAAACTGAGATAAATGTTGAAATTCTATATTTTTCTTTATTTCTGTTAGTATAGTAAGGTTTTGCGGATTACTGTATGTTTATAAATTTTCTTTTTGGGTTGGACTTTACTTGAATTCTTTTTCTTTTTTATATGTTAAAATTCATCGGATGCGGTGAATTATAACATATAAAAAAGAAAAAGAGTCATCACTCAGCGTGGGTAGGCCCCCGACAAGGTGGACCGACGACCTGGTGAAGGTGGCGGAAAACCGCTGGATGCGGGAGGCGCAGGACTGGTCGTCGTGGAGATCCGAGGGGGAGGCCGATGTCCAGTAGTGGACGTCTTTCGGCTGAAATGATGATGATATAAAACTTCTGTTTAACAGCAGTCGCTTCACGGAAAATATCGAAGTTTAGCCATATCAGCAGTTGGACTGGTAAAGCAGACCCCAGACTCCAAAGCTGAAAAGGCTTCGGATGCGACTGGGATTAACGCTGTGATGATGATGATGATAAAACATCTGTTTAACCTTTTCTTATCTATAAGTCTGTTTATATTCTAACTGAATGCAGCTGAACATATTCATAAATAGAAAGACACAACCAAAGCAAGCAAATGACACCCAGGTACAAACAACAGCTTGCTTTTCACAAGACGAAACGATTTTTCAGATACTCTGTCATAAACTTATACCCCCTTATTCATAAACTTTTTTTTAAATAAATTATAAACTAGCGCTTTAACGTAATCCCGCCTGGTAGCAGTGATGCGATCGTTGATGGTAAACCGCGCTAGTTTATTAAGAGCCTATTCACTCTAGCCTTGAAGATACTCAAATTGTAGTGTGACGGAAACACCGTCGCTGAATAGAAGACCGAAAGGCTGACTACTCTACGCCTGTGCTGTGCAGGCTTTGGAGACCGTTTCGAGTTAAATTTGCTTAAAGTTAACTTGTGATTAGCGATTGTTTAACCATACATTTTAGACGTTTGCATGTCACTTAACTTTAATCGTCGTTAATGAATAAACTTAAAAAGGGTTAATATTAAATTCATACGCATTCACAATTGGCTACATTCCTATAGTGAACTTCAAACCACAGACCCCAAAAGCAACTTAACTTGCCTCCAATTTTATGACACTATTTGCCAACAATCTCGTGAGAATTCGCTGTGACCCGACGGACGTTGCGACGCGGCGAAGCGGTGTAGTAATCGTGTAAACCTATTTGAGGTCAAATGTGGGCTGTTCACTGACCTGAACACAATTCAGGTAAGTACATAATAACGAGTTGAATCATGACGTCTATCAGCTATAGGAAACGTTGGATCCTAGGCAGGTTCTTGAGAAGATTGGAGAGTGATTTTAAGTATTTTGATTTCTTTTAGTTTATACAACGTATTAAGGTGGGTTGATAGCGAGCCATTTTTCGCTCATTATACACTCGAAAAAAGTTTCGGACTCGGAACCTTCCATCATCATCATCATCGTCAGACTCTACTCGCCCACTGTTGGACATAGGCCTCTTCCATGGCACGCCAACAAGCTTGATCCTGAGCAGTTCTCCACCAGCTGCTACCAGCCACCTTTTTGATGTCGTCGCTCCATCTCGCCCAAGGGCGTCCAATTTATAATTTTGACTGCTTATGATACTACGCTTCATAAGCTTTTTTATGAGTATTATTTTACTTTGGTTCATGGAACGCTTCTTAATACAATAATATTTATAATATTTATAATTCTCTTTGCTTAAAGAAAATGTTAATGTTTGTGATTCGGAGTTTCATTTTGAACATGTTATCAGTAGAGATATAATTAAAATCTTTCACACTCTGAATCTAAAAAAGACTGCTGACCTATGGGGTCATTCGGTGGAAGTTGCTAAGTCTATTATTGATATTGTGGCACCCACTCTAGCTGTTATCTTTAATGCTTGTATTGACTGTGGAGAGTTTCCTGATCTCATGAAAAATAGTAAAATAATACCTTTGTTTAAATCTGGTAGTACATCAGACCCCACAAATTATAAACCTATTTCTGTACTACCTACCTTTAGTAAAATTTTTGAGAAATTAATTTTAAACCAAATGCTAAATTTTTTTAATAAACATAAATTATTACATAGCAAACAGTTCGGTTTTACAAAGGGTCGTTCAACTACTGATGCCGGTGTTGAACTTCTAGGTCATATATATAATGCATGGGAGGATAAATGCGATGCCTTGGGCATCTTTTGTGATTTGTCCAAGGCATTCGATTGCGTTCTTCACGATCCGTTAATCAGGAAACTCCGCCACTACGGGATCCGGAACTCTGCACTGGATCTTATTACATCTTACTTGAGTGGTAGGATTCAAAGCGTTGACGTTAATGGAAAAAGATCTTCTGGATCTTTAGTAACAATGGGAGTCCCACAGGGGTCAATTCTTGGTCCTTTTTTGTTTCTTATTTACATCAATGACCTGCCATACCTAATAAAGGATAACCACGATATAGTGTTGTTTGCAGATGACACTTCACTTTTATTTAAACTGAAACGTCAGCAGCAGGTTACTGATGATGTAAATAGCGCGATCTCCAAAGTAGTCCATTGGTTTAATGTCCCACTGCTGGGCGACAGCCTGCCAACTCTTTCCATCTCTCTCTGTCTTTATTTATTGTAAATTTATTCATCACCATTGTTTTCTAAAGAATGTAGGTAAACATCGTGAGGCATGTTCTAGAAACAACCATTCGAAGATATGTAAAGTTTACCAAAATCTCACTAGTAATGCAAGTATATTATCGTCCATTCCATTCCACAAAGAGGAGACCTCTTTCCCAGCTGAAGATACCTGATAGGCCTATTCTGTTCTATTTTGAAGGTAACCAACGCGAAGGTGAAGGGTCAAATTGAGAACCTCCTTCATAAACATAGCATAATATCATGACCGCATACCCTAGAGGGTTAGGCTCCTTTATAAACTGGCATATAAATATCTGTGTGTACTTTTCTATATGAAATAAAGGGACTACCACCCAACTTTAATTAAATTCCTTTTCATAAACCGACAAACAAAGGAGCTTTCTCATTAGTTTTTATCGCAGCTCTTTATGAACTGGACTTGTTCCATTACACACTCGTTTTAATATCTCATATTGCTTGTTCTCCCCAGAACATTGGTAATAATGAAGCTTGAACACTCGTAAAGGAATATTAAAACTTAGGTGACTTTGTGGGAGCCGATCAATCTACAAGATGAAGCTGCGTATTATAACTGCCTTTAGGATAAAAAGCAATAGCAGTTTGGAGCCAGCATGAGAACTGTGGTTGTCCAGTTGAAACGGTCGAGACTTTCCAGTTGCAGCTCGTGTAGATTAAAAGCGAGGCGCTTTACTCTGTTTAGAAGTATGGGGAAGATTGTGTAAAGTTCACTCATCCTTTGTAGAAGAAAGAGGATTCTCCGACCATACGGGTATTGTGTCAGGCGGACACTTACCCAGCAGTTGATGTTGGGAAGTTCTATGTATTTAAAGTGCGCGGTAAACTCTGCTTGCGAGATTCAGGACTTGCGTTTGCAGGTAGCGTTGTAGATATAGATACCGCTACATCACTCCCCTCCGTGTATTGGTCCTTCGCTCATCCTCTTGTTTATTTAGCACTGCTCTCAAAACGGTGAAGGAAAACTTCTAAGGAAATTGGCATGTCCTGAAAGCAAAAAGTCGAAGACATGTGACATCTGCCAACCCGCATCACTGCCTCTCACAGAGAAGGCTTGTGTCCCAGCATAGTCAACATTAAGGTATATTATGCCAGCATGAAACAAATAAATGACTCACGAAATGTGAAAGCAAATTTCACCACTGCCTACGCTTTAAGAGAAGACAGACGATTGATGTCCCAACAAATCTTAACATAACATAATGTGTAGCAAAACTTTAAGGCAAAACCTACGAAGAATAAAGATGAAGAACACGTACATTGTACAAGCTTACCCGTGTTTATTCAGCCTATTATTTATTCAGCTCATTCAGTTTATTTACTCGAACTTTATTCACGTGAAATGTAAGCGAAATTCTGTCGAAATATTCACCGTTGTTTCATAAGGTTCATTTGCAATTTCGCCTGCTCTTGCAAGGCGAATTTAGGTAAACATTGACGCAGTGGATGAAGCTGTGAAAATATACAAGTAGTTAGGTTGAAGTTTGAGAGTTGTTGTCTATAGTTTTAGCTGTTGATTGATAAATGTGTATTTCAAATGGCATTTTAAGCTGCGTGCAACTCACTCTCTTGTATTCATTCTTATGTCACCTAGCGACCGCGCTTAATTTCTTGTTAGCAAGTGTAGGACGCCTTTGTGAATCTCGTGGCACCGGCCGAGATAATGGCGGGGTCGGAAGTATGTCTGTGTTATGTGCCAAAAGTACTCGCCTTGACATACCCGTTCACGGCTTGTTTTTTCAATTGGCTGCCACAAATAAAACTCGCGCCGTTTCGTGACATGAAAATACTGTATACGCTTCGTGCGTCAACGCGAGTAAACGCACTGTTACATAGCTTACGCCGATTACGTAGCAAGTAGACTCATGCGTAGACGCATGGCTACGTGCATATCAGTTACCTACACGGGAAAATCTACGTACATTCGCCGTAACTCGTTTACTTAAGGTAATGCAATGAATAGGAAATTGATGCACGATTTTAAGTACAAACTTTGTCATTGAATAATTTATTTAAGAAAATATTCTGCTATTATCTCGTCAGTTTTATTCCACGGAGTGATGTAATTAGTCTGTGTGTGCGTCGCCCTTTTATTAACCCATATAAACCCTTCTGAAACTCATAAGCAACATTAATTTAACAGTATCTGAACATGACATGTGTGTTGCTATTCTAGAAATATTGAAAAACAAATGTGAGTTTTTGAAATTATAAACAGAAATATTCAAATAAATATTTTTTTGTTCTGTTAAAGAATTGTATCGTTGAATTTGTTAAAAACATTGTAGGCAATGGGCTTCATACGAAGGCTCAGAGTCACACAAAGAGCAATGGAAAGAGCTATGCTCGGAGTTTCTCTGCGTGATCGAATCAGAAATGAGGAGATCCGCAGAAGAATCAAAGTCACCGACATAGCTCTGCGAGTAGCTAAACTTAAGTGGCAGTAGGCAGGGCACATCGCTCGTAGAACCAATGGCTGATGGGGCAGTAAGGTTCTGGAGTGGCAGCCACGTACTGGAAGACACAGCGTAGGGAGGCCCCCAACAAGGTGGACCGATGACCTGGTGAAGGTCGAAGGATGCGGGCAGCACAGGACCGGTCAACGTGAAAAGCCTTGGGGGAGGCCTTAGTCCAGCAGTGGACATCTATAGGCTGAAGCATATGCTTATGCACGTGTGCGTTTGTGTGTTCTCTAGTCGAGATATGTAAAAGGCACGTTTCTTTAGCTCAAGTGGTGTGCGGTACACTCTCTGTTCAATTGTGCACCAAATTATAAACTGAGATAAATGTTGAAATTCTATATTTTTCTTTATTTCTGTTAGTATAGTAAGGTTTTGCGGATTACTGTATGTTTATAAATTTTCTTTTTGGGTTGGACTTTACTTGAATTCTTTTTCTTTTTTATATGTTAAAATTCATCGGATGCGGTGAATTATAACATATAAAAAAGAAAAAGAGTCATCACTCAGCGTGGGTAGGCCCCCGACAAGGTGGACCGACGACCTGGTGAAGGTGGCGGAAAACCGCTGGATGCGGGAGGCGCAGGACTGGTCGTCGTGGAGATCCGAGGGGGAGGCCGATGTCCAGTAGTGGACGTCTTTCGGCTGAAATGATGATGATATAAAACTTCTGTTTAACAGCAGTCGCTTCACGGAAAATATCGAAGTTTAGCCATATCAGCAGTTGGACTGGTAAAGCAGACCCCAGACTCCAAAGCTGAAAAGGCTTCGGATGCGACTGGGATTAACGCTGTGATGATGATGATGATAAAACATCTGTTTAACCTTTTCTTATCTATAAGTCTGTTTATATTCTAACTGAATGCAGCTGAACATATTCATAAATAGAAAGACACAACCAAAGCAAGCAAATGACACCCAGGTACAAACAACAGCTTGCTTTTCACAAGACGAAACGATTTTTCAGATACTCTGTCATAAACTTATACCCCCTTATTCATAAACTTTTTTTTAAATAAATTATAAACTAGCGCTTTAACGTAATCCCGCCTGGTAGCAGTGATGCGATCGTTGATGGTAAACCGCGCTAGTTTATTAAGAGCCTATTCACTCTAGCCTTGAAGATACTCAAATTGTAGTGTGACGGAAACACCGTCGCTGAATAGAAGACCGAAAGGCTGACTACTCTACGCCTGTGCTGTGCAGGCTTTGGAGACCGTTTCGAGTTAAATTTGCTTAAAGTTAACTTGTGATTAGCGATTGTTTAACCATACATTTTAGACGTTTGCATGTCACTTAACTTTAATCGTCGTTAATGAATAAACTTAAAAAGGGTTAATATTAAATTCATACGCATTCACAATTGGCTACATTCCTATAGTGAACTTCAAACCACAGACCCCAAAAGCAACTTAACTTGCCTCCAATTTTATGACACTATTTGCCAACAATCTCGTGAGAATTCGCTGTGACCCGACGGACGTTGCGACGCGGCGAAGCGGTGTAGTAATCGTGTAAACCTATTTGAGGTCAAATGTGGGCTGTTCACTGACCTGAACACAATTCAGGTAAGTACATAATAACGAGTTGAATCATGACGTCTATCAGCTATAGGAAACGTTGGATCCTAGGCAGGTTCTTGAGAAGATTGGAGAGTGATTTTAAGTATTTTGATTTCTTTTAGTTTATACAACGTATTAAGGTGGGTTGATAGCGAGCCATTTTTCGCTCATTATACACTCGAAAAAAGTTTCGGACTCGGAACCTTCCATCATCATCATCATCGTCAGACTCTACTCGCCCACTGTTGGACATAGGCCTCTTCCATGGCACGCCAACAAGCTTGATCCTGAGCAGTTCTCCACCAGCTGCTACCAGCCACCTTTTTGATGTCGTCGCTCCATCTCGCCCAAGGGCGTCCAATTTATAATTTTGACTGCTTATGATACTACGCTTCATAAGCTTTTTTATGAGTATTATTTTACTTTGGTTCATGGAACGCTTCTTAATACAATAATATTTATAATATTTATAATTCTCTTTGCTTAAAGAAAATGTTAATGTTTGTGATTCGGAGTTTCATTTTGAACATGTTATCAGTAGAGATATAATTAAAATCTTTCACACTCTGAATCTAAAAAAGACTGCTGACCTATGGGGTCATTCGGTGGAAGTTGCTAAGTCTATTATTGATATTGTGGCACCCACTCTAGCTGTTATCTTTAATGCTTGTATTGACTGTGGAGAGTTTCCTGATCTCATGAAAAATAGTAAAATAATACTTTGTTTAAATCTGGTAGTACATCAGACCCCACAAATTATAGACCTATTTCTGTACTACCTACCTTTAGTAAAATTTTTGAGAAATTAATTTTAAACCAAATGCTAAATTTTTTAATAAACATAAATTATTACATAGCAAACAGTTCGGTTTTACAAGGGGTCGTTCAACTACTGATGCCGGTGTTGAACTTCTAGGTCATATATATAATGCATGGGAGGATAAATGCGATGCCTTGGGCATCTTTTGTGATTTGTCCAAGGCATTCGATTGCGTTCTTCACGATACGTTAATCAGGAAACTCCGCCACTACGGGATCCGGAACTCTGCACTTGATCTTATTACATCTTACTTGAGTGGTAGGATTCAAAGCGTTGACGTTAATGGAAAAAGATCTTCTGGATCTTTAGTAACAATGGGAGTCCCACAGGGGTCAATTCTTGGTCCTTTTTTGTTTCTTATTTACATCAATGACCTGCCGTACCTAATAAAGGATAACCACGATATAGTGTTGTTTGCAGATGACACTTTACTTTTATTTAAACTGAAACGTCAGCAGCAGGTTACTGATGATGTAAATAGCGCGATCTCCAAAGTAGTCCATTGGTTTAATGTTAATAATTTACTCTTAAACGAGAAAAAACCAAATGCATTAAGTTTACTCTACCTCACGTGAGGCAGGTGGAAACTAAAGTGTTGATAAAGGGCGAAGAATTGAAATCTGACGACAGCACAGTATTCTTGGGTATAAATCTGGATGCTAAGCTTCAATGGGGTTCACATATAGAAAAATTGTCAAAAAAGCTAAGTTCTGCTGCATACGCAGTTAGAACAATTCGTAATTTGACTGATGTTGAGACGGCCCGTTTAGTGTACTTTGGCTATTTCCACAGCGTAATGTCGTACGGCATTCTGTTGTGGGGAAATGCTGCCGATATTCAAACAATATTTGTTTTGCAGAAACGAGCTGTTCGTGCAATTTATAAATTAAGTCCGAGACACTCTCTCAGAGAAAAATTTAAAGAGATTAATGTACTGACCGTGCCGTCTCAATATATTTATGAAAATCTTTTGTATGCTCATAAAATATAAAATTGTTTAAAAAATACAGTGATGTCCATGATATAAATACTAGGAACAGGCACAAATTTATTGTACCTACAACAAGGCTCAAGAAAATAGGTGGCTCCTTCAGATGCCAATGTATACATTTTTACAATGGACTTCCAGAGGTGGTTCAAGATCTGAGCCCGAATAAATTCAAATCCTTCATTAAACGTAAGTTGTGTCAGAAAGCATTTTATAGTGTGAAGGATTATATTGAGGACAAAAAGGCTTGGGCTTGAGCTGCGTCCGATTTCTATACAATGATTGTTCTTTGATTTTTCCTCTTGTAGTTTTATTATGTAATTGTTTATGTTATTTAGTCAAAGCCTGTATTACACACTATGTAGCCAAGCATATTGTACGTTACGGAATTGTATCGCTGACAGAGGTGTTCGGCACCTGTGCAGCTGCAGCTGCACAGGAGTTAAACTTTCCACAGATTCGGGAACACTGTTGGAGCTGCTGAACCTTGGACAAAACTATCTTAGCATTGTGTAGATTCAATTTCTTAGTATTGCATAATTGCATGGCAAACGTGTGAGCACAATGTACGAATGTGCTGTAAGGCATTTATTTGTTGGGTTAGTCTTTTTTATTGACTTAATTGTGCTCTGGCTGTTGAGAGTATGTCATGCTCACTCAAATGTCTCGTTGATGGTGGCGTGTGTTTTGGGTCATTGGGTTCCCTTCGATATGGTTGAGCTGAATGATGCTGATCCATACGTCATGTTCGTGAACGGACGCCGTCGGAGGGGACTGGTCATCTCTTAGCTGCTACGGCGTATTTTAATTTCTGAATTGATTTCTGTATGTTTTCCATAATGGACGCTCTCAGCGTACAATATATTTCTGCATCGTTCTCACGCGGTTGATTTCAACATGAATGATGTAATCAAATATTTGTAACAATAGCTTAAAAATTAAAAAGAGTGTCCATGGAGTTTCTTGCCCGTTCTTCTCCATAGGTACCTACTCTTTGGAATGGGCGACTAGCTTCATCTTATTGACTGACCGACCTTCTGACAATTCAAAAGTGCCTGTAACTGGTTTATTTGAAATAAATGATTTGATTTGATTTGATTTGAATAATACGAAAACTAAAAAATACTACTGAAATGTATAAAAAACCCGAAACACTGTCTTTTTGGGCAAGACTTACTATTTTTTTTATCACGTCAATCTTATATTATAAGAAAATACATATCTTCAAGTTTAGAAATAGATTTAAAAATTGCCGGAGTCCGAAACTTTCTCTTTCGAGTGTATGATGAGTGAAAAATTACTCATATTAATCCACCTCCTTTGCTCCTTAAATGACGACACCTTAAGCCCATTAGCTTTACACATTACATTACACACCAATTATTACACTGTTCATTTGTTGCCTGGAAGGATTTGAGAGAGACCTTTGCTCAACAATGCGACTATTTAGGCTTTAAAAAGTTTTGAAATACGAGAAGAAATTACTTTAAGTATTGTTGTTTTAATTTATTGTTTTTTTACAATCATTAGCAAATAAGGCTTTGAGCATGCTTTGGTATCCAATCTTATTTGAATTTTCATTAGATCTAGTTTCTGTTAGCAACTACTTCAATTTGAATAACCTTGTCCCAAGACCATGTACATCGAGGGACTAGAACAATTTGCAACAGCGGCGGTGTTTCCGTCGGACTACAATGTAAGTGTTCAAGGCTAGAGTGAATAGGCTCTTAATAACCTAGCGCGTTTTACCATCAACGATTGCATCACTGGTTAGTATCAGGTGGGATTACGGTCATGTACTATCCATACTAATATTATAAATGCGAAAGTAACTCTGTCTGTCTGTTACGCTTTCCCGCTTAAACCTCTCAACAGATTTTGATGAAATTTGCCACAGACAATCTTTAGACCCTGAGAAAGGACATAAAGGAACTTTTATTGAAAAAAAAATTATATTCCCGAGGGAAATCAAAAAAGCGCTATATAACCGAACTCCACGCGAGCGAAGCCGCGGGCGGAAAGGTAGTAATTATATAAAAAAAGCCACAGAAATAAGACCTGTAGAAATGCAATAAAAACTAAAACATAGAATTAAAAGGACATAAATAGAGTTCCGTCTACGCCTACCACTCGAATAGATTGCACTCGCTTCCGTGACATCACTTCAACAAATTGAGGTCGTTGCACTCTGTAGGATGTCCAAACTGAAGTGCTACTGGTTCTGTTGTGGATCATATTTCTAGGAGTTGTATGCAAAGTTATTTTTTCTTTATACGAAACCTGAATATGGTTTGTTCAGAATAAGCAACTGAATCTATTCCAATCATTTTTACACCACGTTATATTTTTTTCCAAATATATTTAAAAAATGTTGCAGTGTTGTTACCGAGCGCACCACACAGTTCATAGCGGATCATAGTGTCCTAGGCTCTCGCCGCGTTGCGCCGCTGTAGGCGCGAGCGGACGAGCCACGCGTTGACCATATTTTTGTAGGGACAAATTTTTTTTTATAAATTTATGTCTATACTCGTAACCAAACGCATTGATCAACGGGTCATGGTACTAGTATAGACGCTAGTCCCTAAATATTGCCGGAAGAAGTTACCATCCACCAGACAAAGTCGTGCCGCCAAGCGATTAGTCGTGTTCCGGCATGATGTCTGGTGAAGCAGTACGGGGTCAGTTGTGTTGCGATGTGTGCCGGGTACGATGCGCCAAATGTTGTTGTGTCGGGAGTTTGATCGTGGAGAGTCTCCAGATCAATCTCCCTATGGCGCAGCATCGTTGATCGTCTTGTTGGGCTTAACGTTGCATCACCTCGTTCAATTTCCGTCTTCCTTCCTATTCACTCAGGTTTTTTGGGTGAATAGGCTCTTAATAATCTAGCGCGCTTTACCATCAACGATTGCATTACTGCTTATCACCAAGCGGGATTGCGGTCAAGCACTTGTTTAAAATTATAGAAAAAGAATAATGTAAAAAACTCAATTTCACATTTTTTGCAGATGTGCCAATATATTACTAGGTAAGAGATATGCTAGTTGCACCGTGAACTCTGCTTGCGAGATGTAGCATTTGCATGACGTCAGTATGACGCGTTGTTAGCATATGACATCGTAGATACTGCTACACTGCGCTCCATTTTATGCCGTTTTATACAATATGTAAAGAAAACCCTGTCCCATCCCTGAAGGTGTTGTTAGGTATCGATAACTGATTCTACTAATGTCTATAAAAATGGGCTAAACTTAAAAAAAAATCCCCAAAAAAAAATATTTCGCAAAAGGAGGTAAATTAATACATGTGCGGTAGGCGGTACATGGCGGGCGAAGGGGGGCAGGGCACGCGGCACGCGGTCGCATCGCTATTCGCACCTATTCGCTCATAATAATACCGGTGTTGTCACTTATTAAAAAAATACCAAATTTTGGGGAAGTTGGAATTCAAAGATTATTTCAAAATTCATCACTATTGATACTATGATGATTATGTAAAATTTCATACATATTTTATTTGGTCATGTGTTTACCTAACCTCTATTATCCTTATGGGTCGGACGGGGTTTTCTTTACATATTGTAAATATGTCATAAACCAAGTCAAGAATGCATAGGTCAAAGAAATGTGCAGTTAACAAGAATATTTCGCTTGTGTAACAAAGGATTGTTTCAGGAAAGGTTGAAGGTTTTCTTACATACACGTTCTTTCAAGGACCACCCTGTACCTCTAGTTCTAAAATAAACGCAACGAAAAATAAGTCAAGATTTAACAGAAATATCAGATACCTATTTCAAAACTTGTTTTCTACCCTGTTATAAATAACATCTATAAGCTTATTACTTACAAAAATAAAACAGATGTAATCATGACATCTCATTTCCCAGTGCGAATTGATACGTGCCTCAATATTGAAGTTTAAATTGCCTTTCTGAAACTTGAAGTCCAATTTATGTTTTGAAATTAATTCAGTAAATACATCAATAGTAATTGATCTGTCCTGTTTCATGAATAAATGCCTCCCTAATCGTGTGCTATTTATCACGTTTATGTATTTTGAACATTATGGCTTAAAAGTTTAATTAGTTTCGTCAACAATTTTCAAATTATATCTTTTGTCATTAGTGTCGACTGCTTCATCTCCATAGTACAATTATATTTTTCTTTCGTATCTGGTTAGCTGATCAAATGATGTAGGTATATATAAATGATGTGTGACTTAATACCATAGTTCAATATTGTGAATAACTGGTGTCAAACAATACATATGTATGTAAGAATTGCAACACTTAAGTGGCAATGGGCCGGGCATATTGCCCTTAGGACCGATGTCCGATGGGGCCGACGGGTTCTAGAGTGGTGACCACGCATCGGAAGACACAGCATGTGTGGACTGACGACCCGGTGAAGGTGGCGAGAAACCTCTGGATGCGGGAGGTGCAGGAGGACAAATTAGTCCTCGAATAAAATTATCAGCCTTGAATGAATAAGCTGGTTCTTTTTAAGCCGATAGATTTGATTGATTTGATTTCGAATCAGGTTAAGTTAAAATCATGGCCATTTGTTTTTTTTTTTTTTTAGTAAGTTCTTCATGCGCTCTACGCCTCGGACTTTCTGATCAAACCACTTAAAGAGTAAAACTAGTTATGGTTAAAGAAGCATTTACTATCTCCCGTCTGTGTTATACCAAACAGAAACATTTACTTTCCCGATGTAATCTACAGTGGCCTATATGGAAAGCGCTCCATAGGTTACGTACCTAAGAAGACCGCTGCAGGCACTATTTGTCGAGATGAGGGATCACTGGTCCATCCAATACACTGTGCGAGTGAGGAGCCTCTAATAGTCTAATCAGACTATGTTCCACTAGCTGGAGTGAGGAAACCCGTTCCATCAACCTAGCCATCCACTAGGATCAAACAATATAAAATTTCTATGAAGTATACAATTGACCCGATAAGAAAAAAACGGCCAAGAATAACTAAAACATAAATTTACATTATAAACTATATATGATTTTATGGAGCGAATATCAAGGTTCTGACGTAGCATCCCTTTAATTCAGAACACCGACCTTTATTAACCCTCAGAGAACCCTAAAGAGCACTTTATGTGCGAAACGTGCCCAAACTCCGACTCAGAAGTACCTCAAAAGGTACCATCAGAATATTGCTACCTGGGCAGTGTAATCTTTCATCTACCAGGTTTATTAACAATTTGTTCATTATTGTGTATGAGGTCCTTGACTTTGATTCTCCAACTGTTTCCAATATCACTTTCTCTTAGAAACAAAGTCATCATCATCATTTTAGCGTTAATCCCAGTGGCATCCGAAGCTTTTTCAGCTTTTAGAGTCTGGGATCCGCTTTACTAGTCTAACTACTGATTTTGGCTAAACTTTAACATTTTCCGTGAAGCGACTGCCGTCTGACCTCCACAACCTGAAGGCGATATCGAAGCATTGCAATTAGACCAATTGTTGGAGTTTTGAAGGCTGTTCAAAAGAAAGTGTTAACAATAATACTTTGTACGAACTGGGAATCACATCACTTCTGGGTGTTGCGTCTGGAATTTCTGAGCAGTACCTAGCCCGGAGCTTGTGTTTGGGCGCGATGATGGCAAGAGGTTAGCCACCCTATTTCAAGGGACCTTAACATATCTAATACAATAAGGATGTACTGCAAGAAATATAAGCGTTATGTTTTTTTTTATTTTTATACCAAACCTCTTTCGTATAAAGCATAGTTTTTCTCGCATAAATTGATGAAGGGAGAGAATACAGATGGTGAAGGAAGTCTTGAATAAACTTGGGTCACCAAGAGCTTTGCCTGGTTTGGGACCCGCCAGATCAGGTTAGCTTTTCTGTTAGTTATAAGTACATGCTTATACTCGTTCATATTGTGGTAAATTATATGTAAGTTTTAATAAAAAAAGCAGTGTACAAAATTATTATCTTCTATGTATGTAATAGTATGTTCGATTCCAGGTCAGGCAAGTACCAATGTAACTTTTCTAAAGTTATATGTACTTTCTAAGTATCTTGGACACCAATGACTGAAGGTGAAGGAAAACATCTTGAGGAAACCTGGACTTTATAAGTCTGAAATCGCCAACCCGCATTGAGCAAGCGTGGTGATTACGCTCAATCCTTCTCTGTATGAGAGGAGACCTGTGCCCAGCAGTGGGACGATAAAAAGGTTGATGATGATGTATGTAAGTCATATCTATACTAATATATAAACCTGAAGAGTTTGAACTACGGGTCCGATTTGAAAAATTCTTGGATGCGTTGGATAGTCCATTAATCCAGGAAGGCTTTAAGCTATATTACCACACGTTGCGACCAATAGGAGCGGAGCATAACTAACTAGACCCGAACAAAGTCGCTGGTGGCCGCTAGTACAAAATAAAAGCACTCCACAACAACTAAACAGAAGTAGTTTATGTTTGCAATAGTTGCAATTCGTGAATATTTGGCGCGATTATCAGCATCCAGCATAGTTAATCATGATGATTGTGTTATTACTTGCATGCATGGAAGTGCATAAAAATCAAACCTAAAACATATTAAACAACAGCTGTTCAAGTTTACCTTGACCTGTTTACTAAAAATCGCAGGATAGCGTTTAAACAAAAACGGAGTAACACAGTTAATAATGTATTTTTCATTTTCAAACGAAAGCTTTACGCTACCGCAATTTATTCATTCCATCGCGACTTTTTAAGGAATTGTTCACAATCTTAATAGACTCCCCTTTTTGGCGATGCCGACGAGCCAAGAATACTAAAAAGCCGTAATCTTTTCTTTGTAAAAATGTTGAGAATTTTAAGGTTTGGTGAAATGACGTATTTGTTACTGCTAAAGGAAAACTGGGAATCAAGGAAAAATATCAAGACACTTCCATTACCAAGTCACTGTTTGACTTGGGCAGCAGACTAGCTTTAGTCCAGGAATTAATGGTCTTCTTCCTTTATGATTAGACCTGTCATGCTAGTTGAGATATTATCCCTTTTTTGGTCACTAGCCAATATAAAATATTTAGTTTAGTCCAGATATTTTAGGGCAGATTTGTTCAACTTAACTTTATCCGAGGAACAGTTTTGAATTTTGACAGGTCTTCCATAAAAAACTGTTAGTTTATTCCATGAATAATTTGTTAAACTATCGGTCGATTAAAAAGTTAGCCTTTAGGATTCGCAATTCTAGAAGTTGATCTGCTAAAAACCCAGTCACTGGCTAATACGATACCTCTTGGCAAGATCATCATCATCCCAGCGTTAATCCCAGTCGCGTCCAAAGCCTTTTCAGCTTTGGAGTCTGGGGTCCGCTTTACCAGTCCAACTACTGATATGGCCAAACTTTGACATTTTCCGTGAAGCGACTGCCATCTGACCTCCACAGCCCGAAGGCGATATCGAAGCATTGCAGCTAGACCAATTGCTGGACTTTTGAGGGCTCCAACAACCCGTAACGACTGCCATTAGATGTTCGTATGGCAACCGGGACCAACGGCTTAACGTGCTTTCCGAGGCACGACCAGACCAGTGCAAATATTCATATTCATGCATACAAATACTTGCACTGTGCGGGGATCGAACCCGCGCCACCTTGCGCAGCGGCCGCGTCCGCTACCACTACGCCACGGAGGCTGTCAGCCTCTTGGCAAGATGTCGTCAGATTTATTGGACTTTATTTATTATTCAAAGACACAGTGAATAGGCTCGTAATAAACTAGCGCGCTTTGCCATCAAAGATTGCATCACTGTTTACCATCAGGCGGGATCTTGTTTAATCACTACTTTAAAATGTTTAAAAATAAAAGAACTTTTCACTACTCATAACGTATGTCAGATTATATCCACAAACAACAGCTGACACCTACGGATTAGCGTAAAAGTTGTCACTTTATATTACGCAATTCCTTCCCGACTATTATTTAAAAAAAATAAGAAAAAAATTGTTTTTTCTACACAAACAAAACACAAATTTAAAAAAAATATCTATATATATATTAAAAGACACAAATACAACAGTCAAAAGCCTTGTACTCAAGCAAAAAAAAAATGTTGACAATTTTGTCCATTAGGTACTTGATGTTAGGGACAGAGACCACAAACATTTACAATACAAATTATTCCGTGATGACAGAATACAACAAAACAACAACAATCAACACAAAAACAAAGTTCCAATTTTAAAGTGAAGAAATAACTACCAACATCTACATGCTTACACCAGAAAGGCCAAGGACACTATAAATTTCTCATGCTTGAAAGATTCCAACACTAAAATTACACACTGACAACCTTAGGAGTGTCCCATTATCTTGTCATGACTGCTTATTACGAAGACAGGTCCGCAAGATGATTTTCCTTTGCATGTATAATGATAGTTTATAGGCTGTAATAGCCTGTTAGCCTTTGTAGTAACCATCTGATGTTATTCTAGAAAATGATTGATATTAATAGTAATTTAAAGATAAGGCAGTCCGGCCAGCATTGATAGAGGTAAAATGCGTAAGGATAAATCAGTCTTTTTTTCTACTGGGACATGGATCTTTTTGTATAATCGACTGAACCATAATCCACCATGCAGTGCAGGCCCAGTGCAGTTTGGCAGATACCAAATGTATTCGAATTTTGAATTTTTGGATATCTTTTAATGGATATAGGTAACCTGTAAAAATAAGAATATGAGTCCATATTGCGTATCGAAAGACAGTTTATATTCTAGTTGCTATTGAAGACATGTATTACTTTTTGATGTTAATCTTTGTTTAGACTTGCAAATTAATTTGCATTTATGTACATTATTTAGGCAGTTAACCTCACGAAAAACAGAACCCTAATTGCGTAAAACACTATTATTATCAATTGCAATCATTTTGAAGCATATTCTTCTTCTTCTTCATCTTCAGCCTATAGAGGTCCACTGCTGGACAAAGGCTTCTCCCAAGGCGTTGCACGATGACCGGTCTTGTGCTGCCCGCATCCATCGGCTTCCCGCGACCTACACCAGGTCATCGGTCCACCTTGCTGGGGGCCACCCTACGCTGCGTCTTCCGGTACGTGGCCGCCACTCCAGAACCTTACTGCCCATCGGCCATCGGTTCTACGAGCAATGTGCCCTGCCCAATGCCACTTAATTTTAGCGACTCGCAGAGCTATGTCGGTGACTTTGGTTCTTCTGCGGATCTCCTCATCTCTGATTCGATCACGCAGAGAAACTCCGAGCGTAGCTCTTTCCATTGCCCTTTGTGTGACTCTGAGCCTTCGTATGAGGCCCATTGTGAGCGACCGCGTTTCAGGTCCGTAAGTCATCACTGGCAACACACACTGGTCAAAGACTTTAGTCTGCTCCATAAGTTCGAATAATGTGTCTGCTCAACAACCTAAATAACGCAATGAATGTTATTGAACTGTCAAAATAAAACCATTAGCTACTGATAGTCATCATCATCATCATCATCATCATCATCATCATCTCATCGTTAATCCCAGTCGCATCCGAAGCTTTTTCAGCTTTGGAGTCTGGGGTTCGCTTTAGCGGTCTAACTGCTGATTTTGGCTAAACTTCGATATTTTCCGTGAAGCGACCGCCATCTGACCTCCACAGCCCGAAAGCGATATCGAAGCATTGCAGCTAGACCAATTGTTGGACTTTTGAGGGCTCCAACAACCCGTAACGACTGCTATTAGATGTTCGTATGGCAACTGGGACCTACGGCTTAACGTGCTTTCCGAGGCACGACCAGACCAGTGCAAATATTCATATTCATGCATGTGAATATATTTGGCTCATAGTTGTTTATATATTTGCACTCCGCGGGGATCGAACCCGCGCCTCCTTGCGCAGCGGCTGCGTTCGCTACCGCTACGCCACGGAGGCTGTCAACGTGTAGCTCTCTACTGATAGTGTGTTATGCAATATTCTGCTGGACCACTGCCCAACCCAGAAATTGAAACCAGGAGCTCATTCTCAGCAGTAGTTCTAACGGCTACTTGAAAAACGCAGTCTTATATTATTATCATGGGCAAATGTTAAGCTGAAACATAATCCAGTTAATACCACAACGGTTTGACAATGGTATGTACAATGTGTAAATATGTACATTGTTCAGTTCAGGTCTGATAATAGCGATCCTTTGTTATGTAATCCGTCGCCATTGTTTGGTTCAGACGTTCCAGAATACACAGATAAGCCCCTTGAGGTATGTTTATATTTTTCTCTGTATCTATCAAAACTTATGATTGTAAGGACAAGGGCCGGCCACCTTAAAAATAATAAAAAAGAACCTTATAATGTTATTAATAAAATCGATTTCGGGTCTTTTTCTGATAATACGTGTCGTGTATTTGCCTCTACATCTTGAGGGTCGATGTGGTATTAACCAAGATAATAGCTAAGATTGAGTTGTATCCTAAAAAATAATTTAATGTCCACCAGATAGATTTATAAAAAATATTGAACACGTATTTTTTATTTTTTCTTTCATTCAAATACTTAGGAATACATATTGATTTGAAATGTCGCATGACGTCACGCCGTGGTATACGTAATTTCGACAAAATAAAAAATACGTGTCTTATTTTTTTGATTTTCATACCTTGTATACATCCCTATTGTATATTAATACATTTGTTTCTTCATCAAAAGTAATAGCTAAAGTAACGTCATAAAGTAAAAGTGACGGTCAAATCGTTTCTTCACAATTTTAACTGATGGTTTAACTGTAACTTTTGCCTTTAACTTTTACTGCTCATTGAGCGGCAGTAAAAGCTAAAGTCACTGTAATTTTGACAAAGTTGTAGTTTAAATAGGTGTTTAGTTTAGTATTAAAACGTTATGATGAACTTCATCCAGTGAAAGTTTAAGTTCATCAGACGATGAAGTTATCGTTAGTTATTTAAGGCGTAGATGTAAAAAGTTTAATATTCTCAAAGATCATTTTTTATGGGACGAAGCTGATTTTCTGTTCCAATACAGAATTTCAAAGGAAACAGTTACATACCTCAGCCTATTATTACAAGATAAATTGACGCCAACCACTGCAAAGTAAGTTTATTTTTCAGTTTGCATTTAACACAATTACCAATAGGTACTTATAGAATCAACTATATTCTTACCAACCTATTTTAGGAACGAACCAACCTATTTTTGGTTCAAAAGTCGTAAAGTCGTCATTTTAATAAAACAAATGCATTTTTTTTCCAAAGTTATTGTTTTATTTACATAATAACACATTATTGTATAATAATCAAGTGAAATACCAGACATTTCTATACATATTTTGCATCTGCAAGCTGAACAAAAACACTGCTCAGGTAGTCAACCTTTTTAAAGAATATAATGGCAATTCATTTTTGGCATTACTTGACAGTAGATATTACGTGTTGTCATAAGCAAAAAAGGGTCCCCACGTTTTTTTTGGGGTAATTACGATGTTTGTCTTGTGGTAACCCTATTGACTTTTAGTTTAGCTGTTACTTTAATGAAGAAACACATTTGCTGTAATATCAGTAATAGTCAAGTAAAAGTTAATACTTTTACTGATACTTTTAGTTGTTGATGAAGAAACTGGCTGTAAGCCATGTATGGGTTGTCCTATTCATGTAGTTGTTTATTATATAAATCTGTTGCCCTAGCATCCTTTAACAAGGTATCCACAGGATAGCCCGGTAAAGCAGCCGACGAACTCCTTAGTAGATCTGCGAGTTAAAATTTCAAAAAATTCTTGCTTAGTTCGCCTAATTTCGCTCCGTCTTTTAAACCGCGTAGATCGAAGTACTAGAACAATTTGCCTGCAGCAGTTCTCCCGTTACATTATAATTTAAATGTCTTCGAGGCTTAAGTGAATATGCTAATAATAAAGTAGTCTTTTGCATAGACACAACCTTGTAGCCAGGATCATTCATCAGCAACTTGCTCTTAAATACAACCTTGTGGAATCGGAGGTGCCGTACTACAGGTATACGCCCGACCCAGTTCTCGAAAATGACCATATCACATTGTACTGGGATCGATCCATCATCACTGACAGGACTATTGTTGCCAATAAGCCTGATATAGTGCTGGTGGATCGATCAGAGCGGCGTGCAATGATTGTTGACATAACCATCCCACATGATGAGAACCTCGTGAAAAATGAGAAAGATAAACAAATCAAGTATCTTGACTTGGCTCACGAGGTTATCGACATGTGGGAAGTGGATTCAGCAATCATTGTACCGATAGTCGTGACAGCCAATGGCTTAATAGCCAAGAGCCTCGACCAACACCTCAGGAGGCTCTCGTTAGGCAGCTGGATCAAGGGCTTGATTCAGAAAGCGGTACTGCTGGACACGGCTCGCATCGTCAGGAAGTTCCTCTCTCTGGAGCCCTGACCGCCGGTAGCTTGGACCCTGTTCCCGATACCGGTGGGCTACTATTTTTTATATTTTTAAATGTTTTTTATATATATTTTTGTTATGTAGAAATATTTAAAAATATAATTTATAAGTGTATTTATTGAAATAAAGGAGATAAAGTAGTCTTTTACAATGTACGATAGCATTACCAAATAAATAAATACGTACCTATGGATAAATCACACAAATTGAGCTAGCCCCAAAGTAAGTTCGAGACTTGTGTTATGGGATACTAACTCAATGATACTATGTTTATAATAGATACATATATAGATAAACATCCAAGACCCAAGCCAATCAGGAAAAGATCGTTTTTCCATCATGACTTGGCCGGGGATCGAACCCGGGGCCTCCACGTCGTAGACAGGCGTGTTGACCGCTGCGCCACGGAGGACGACTAAACACTACACCGCTTACTATCAGGGGAGATCGCGGTCTAGTACTAGTCATCTATTAGTAGTTAATATCCAAAGCATGAAGCTGTTCATTGACATACATTGGACTAACAACAGGGAAGTTTACGTCTTAGACTGACCTGAAGGTAAAGGGCCGTACGCGGCTTGTCTGTCTCCAACCTTCCCTATGTATAACCTAACAAAGGTAAGTGGACCTTTTGGGTCGCGGGCGTATAGAGTGGGTACTCCGTGTACCCATCAAGTGACCCCAGGGAACACGGTGGCACAGTGTTCACGTGCTGCCGTACACAGCGAGTCCATTTTTTGGGGTTCGGATGGGAAATCATCAAATGACTTCTCCCACTCTAGGCGGAGCGGAAGAGCATGTCAGACTTTTACTGACTAAAACCCACCCGTGTTTCTTCACTTGCCTGTAGGCCAGGGCCACGGTTCCTTTTTTAACCAACCCGCAACTCTGACCCAGGAGGCATCGGACTTTGTGGACCCCGTCACGATGTACACAGCGAGTCCTTACAGTATCTCCAGAGATGTGCCTTTTCAGGCGTTGCGGAATTGATCTTTTAAGAAGAACCGGGACAATCCCTATGTGTGGATGGTGTTCACTGGGGTGGTTTTAGTGAGGTAAACATCCTACACTCCCGGACCTCATTCCCCAGAGATCGGGTGCCTTTTGAAGGTTTCCCCCCGACAACAAAAAAAGGTACACTGACAACCGGGCCTATACACGGCGTTTAAACCGGACCGTAGAACAAAACGTGTTCGACGAGCTTCTATAGTGATGCATACAACACTGATGGCCGTGTAAACCGCCGTAACGCAACACGTAACCTATACCGTAACTTTTCACGGTAAGAAAAACGTGTAAGTACGAAGGGCCTTCGAAATTTTCAAAAGTCGATTTTTTTAACTGTGTTTAATACAAAGAGATGGAAAATACATTTGTAAAATAAAATTTAAAAAAAAAACAGAAAACATTTTAAAGTCCGAATAAATGTGCGCCAAAAAGACCCGGTTCAGTAAAATTGACAGACAAGAACACCTAACGTGCTTGACGCTGCCTTGAACTGAACACTGAGATTTTAGTTTCTATTGGTTCATAAATACAAGAATGACGGTACCCTGAACACTTTTAAATCTCTGGCTATTCGTTTGAAAGCGTCTAGTCGCTATAATATCAGGATTAACTTGAAGCTCGGTTTTATTTTACGAGATTGTTCATAAAAAACATTGTCAGGTTATTGAGGTTTTTCATTCGTTAACACCACTACGATTCGGATGAAGCATTTCGCCTCCTGAAAGAGGTTTCATACCGCGTACATCGAGAAACTGGAACAATTTACCAGCGGCGGTGTTTCCGTCGGACTACAATTTAAGTGTCTTCAAGGCTAGAGTGAATAGGCTCTTAATAAGCTAGCGCGCTTACCCATCAATAATTATATCACTGCTTACCATTAGGCGGGATTGCGGTCAAGCACTAGTTTATAATGTATACTAATATATAAAGCTGAAGAGTTTGTTTGTTTGAACGCGCTAACCTCAGGAACTACTGGTCCAATGTGAAGAATTCTAAGAAAAAAATTCTAAGTGAAATTCTAAGTGTACACGTGACATCTACCAACCCACACTATTCCCGCATGGTAGATTACGGCCGACTCCATTTCACCTAGAGGACGTCTGAATCCCAGAAGTGGAAACATAATAGGCAGATTATGTTAGGTATGCGTGGCTCCACTGATAAATCATCATCATCATGTCAGCGTTAATCCCAGTAAAATCCGAAGCTTTTTCATCTCTGGAGTCTAGGGTCCGCTTTAGCAGTCTAACTGCTGTTTTGGCTAAAATTCAATATTTTCCGTGAAGCGAGCAGTTAGACCAATTGTTGGACTTTTGACGGCTTCAACAACCCGTCACGACTGCCATTAGATGTTCGTATGGTAACCGGGGGCAACTGCTTAACGTGCTTTCCGAGGCACAACTAGACCATTGCAAATATTCGTATTCATACATACAAATATTTGCACTGCGCGGGGATCGAAACCTTGCACAACGGCCACGTCCGCTACCGCTACGACACGGTGGATTCCTTAAATAAATCATCAAACCCTTTTATCGTACCGAAACTAGATTGATACAGTGTGCCTATAAAATCACTCCACCCATTTTCCATCAACAGCCTCAATACAATCGAGAGTGTATTGTCAACACTTGGCGGCCTGTCACTTAACAATGAATCTGTGGGTACTTTACTTTGTCCTGTTAATTAAAACAAAATCAGGTTATAACCAACACCAATTTTCAACACTGTTTAATAAATCATTGAATGTATTGTTCCCAGGTGAATGGAAGTACAATGGAGTGATTTAACGATTTCTGATACATTGTTAATTTATTTTGTGTGGAACTTGGTATACTGTCGGACGACGCGTTTCGCCTCCTCTTTTATACCGCGTACATTGAGGGACTGGAACGATTTGCCAGCGGCGGTGTTTCCGTCGGACTACAATTTAAGTGTCTTCAAGGCTAGAGTGAATTGAAGAAAGACTCATAATAAACTAGTACGCTTGACTATCAACGATTGCATCACTGCTTACCATCAGGCGGGATTGCAGTCAAGCTCTAGCTTATAATTAATAAAAAAAAACTATACCCACCCATAGGTACAGTTTTGTTTACTTGTGCATACTTGGTATTTAAGACAGGTTGGCAAAAACTGAAACAGTAACTTGAGACCATGGAGCTTGAGACCATGATTTATGATTGAAGGACGTTGGAGTTTACCTCAGAAAAATATTAAAATTTTCCGACCGTTTTTGCACTTCAGTTGTGATGTGTGGATATGTAACAACAAAACCTTGTCCTTTACAACTAATTTTATTTAAAATTACTTTAAAAAGGTAACTCGTCAAAGTTGTAACTCATATAACAAGAAAATCACTAGCGGCGGTTATTCACCTCACAGCTGATTTCGTGCGCTCAAAGGGAACGTTCACTTTGCGTTTCCTGGACTACTACACTACTGCGCTACTGTACTATTCCACTCTGAATTCATACTTTTCGTTTATACTAAGTTGTTCGACACGCGCAGTATATTTAAAAAAAAATTGTATTTGTGTGTAATATTGTACAACACTGGCATATTATATGTTTCGTGCATAATATTGTGTTGTTTTTTTTTCAGTCAATCTGACGTTGTCCATTTCGGGGCGTCTACTGAAACTACTAGGCCCTATATATACGTTGAAAGTAATAACTTGAGTTTATAATTAACGTTCTACTGCTAAAGACTGCCTCGTTAGTCTACTTTCCTAGTAGCTCGGCAATGTATTGTTGCGTTTCCCATCAGAATTTTTTCAGTAGCTAGCTATCGGGAGTTTGGGTTTATGATGGATGTAAGTGTATGTTCTATAGATATATTTACCAAATTCTTCAAAAAAAAAAAACAGACGTATATGATATGTTGTTAAATAACCCAAAACTGATAAATGCAAACTTTAATTAATATACATATAAGACACGATTAGTTAGAACAAGTTCAGATATTGTTGACTCATTTTAATTTAATGTCTTTCTTTAGCTACTTCTTCTATGTGAAGCTTTAGCAAGTTATTCTGGTCCTTCGGTCCACTTCGTTGCATTCAATGATGCGATGCTACGGAATGGGCCGAGGGACCAGGCCGAAGACATCGGCCCGCGCATATTTAGCTTTCGTGTGGCTTTTTTACTGAGTTTTATTGTTTTCTTGTTGCCCGAAACCCTATGGTCCTAATATGAAGTTAGAATTGTCACTTCCAAAGACTAGCGCTATTTGTTATTAGTATATAAATACTTGGTTGGTCTGATTCAATTCTCGTAATTTAAAACAACATCCAATCGCATTCTCATTTTAGCGAAACAGCTGACCCATTGATACCATCATCATCATCAACCTTTTTATCGTCTCACTGCTGGGCACAAGGTCTCCTCTCATACAGAGAAGGATTGAGCGTAATCACAACGCTTGCTCAATGCGGGTTGGCGATTTCAGACCTAAGACATAACCATATACCCATCGATATAACAACAGCATAAAACATTTTTATAGTTGTTTATGATGTTTATAGGTAGTCAAGCCCTCCAACAAGCCCTCCAGTATACTACACACCTATAATACCGACAGCATCGTTGGAGGTGTCACTTGGCGCTGGACTCCGTACGGCTCGACGCGTTCCGGCTCAAACATCAAACGACAGACTTGGTTGACTGCGCACAGTATTTTTTCATTGAAATAATATTGTCATTCCTGAAGCTGATAGGTTGTTATGGACTTTTTTTATTTTTTATACATGTAACATCGTGATTGCTTTTCTGTATGAGTTACCAGATGAAGTTTGGAGGTCGACTTTTAAGTTGGGAACATGCCGTAATGTTTATAATTATTATTACACTTTCTGTACTCGATACACACACAAGAGTTCATAGAAACGTTTCAGTAGATTCTAGTAATAAATAGATATTCGAGAAATTTCTTTATGTGTAAAATTTATAGCCCACAGTGTCTATCATGTTCTTTTGATCAAGTCTATCATGTCTTTTGAACACGATAGATATTGTTGCAGTGGTATTAATCCTGTTGTAGGAATCGGCCAATCTGGGTACAACCCGCTGTTGTACTAGATAAAGTATTCTAAAATAAAAAACATTCACAATAAGGTAAACGAATGGTGTTAAGTAGTTAACACCCATCAAAGGTGCCCTCGGTAATTCAGACAGACAACCATTTACATCGATACGATAAACTGTCTTCCGATTTATCGACACATTTTCGCGTTCCCCGGAGGAAATATAAATGTGTTTTATCATTTCTTTCTTCGGCGCTGGTTTTATATCGTTTCCTTCCAGACGATCTGACAGCGGTGATAATTTATATCTTTTAACAAGTTGTAGTGGTACAAGGTAATGGTGAACTTTTAGCCTAATACATATGTAAAGACTAGTTTAGATGTATAGTTTCATGAAAGGTCAATCAAAATTAAAACTCATTTATTCAAATTAGGCTGAGAATCAGTACTTTTTGAACGTCAATATTACATATGACAGTCCCCCAAAACGCCCGCCCTTCGCCACTTCCTAGTGCTTTCGCTGGGAAGAAGAAGTGGCGGAACAAACTCCCCAGCAGCATAGCTGTCTGTTCACGGTCAAGATTGGCAGACCGCTCTAACTTAAGTAGGCTAGAGATAAAGAAGAATGATGTACATTGCCTACACTCAGCAATCGGTGGCGAAAGCCTATAAAGAAGAAATAATCTTTTTCAGACAAAAAACATTATAAGAGTCAAATGCTGGATCATGCTGTTAGTCAATAAATTACTCATAGGTCTGACAATATTTGGTGCTGAGCGGCGACCTCGTACTTTAGGAATTAGCGGAAGGCCTCATGCAACGTGAAAGTTGTAAAGACTGCAAGATACAAGAAGCACACTACCGATCGAGTTGAGAAGGGCTATATCTAGCAGTGGACGAGTTACTGCTAATGACAATATTTTCAGCATATCAACTTTTTGAAATACGCGATCTCCATTGACAATGATTGTGAACAATATTAAAAGTGTTAAAAAAGTGTACTCTGAGGGCTAGTATTTTGCAATCAATCTCTATTTAGTCATCAATATAGTTTGTAGTGGGAAATTCGCGCACGTACAATAGGGTAGATGACTAAAAAAAAAAACTAATTAGTCCGTCAGTCAGATTTCCAAAAAATACTAGACACGTATTTTTCCATTTTCATATAAACAAAATATGAAGACGACACAGTGCGTTGAAAACTCGTGTGACGTCACTGCACGCTACACTTTTTAGCGAGGAGTGACGTCACCAGCCACCACTCCTGATCTTTGATGCCTTTTTTTTTAATTATTTATAAACCAGCGCTTGACCGCAATCCCGCCTGATGGTAAGCAGCGATGCGATCGTTGATGGTAAGGCGTGCTAGTTTATTAAGAGCCTATTCACTCTAGCCTTGAAGACACTCAAATTGCTCCTTTTATAGTTGTAAATTTTTATTGATTTGATAAACGATTTTTAAAATTTGATTTTTAATTTTTTTTTTTTAATTTTTTTTTGATTTGATTTGATACGTAACCAATATTTTTCTATAATCTGAATGACGGACTAAATAGAATCAATTTTTTTACCCAGGAAACATCCCTATTTCACACATTTTTACTTGCGCGAACTTCCCCAATACAAAATCTTTTGCCAACTTACGCGCTGGTAACTATAGTAAGAGTATTGCATCGGAATCGCAAATCCGCTTTGAAAGCTTATTAGAGTGCAAACATAAAGAAGGAGAATTTCGGCCCCAACCCCCCCAGTACAGATGTCTGCAGATTAATCTTCGGAAGGAAATAGTAACATATTTTACCTGTTTCTTTATGTAGGGGCACATAAGTTAATGTGGGGCTATTATACCCACACCGATCCTTAATGACTTGTCGGTACCGAGAACCCGTTTTCTCCATGTTTGCACTCTTGGGCTTTTAACTCGGCCCTACTTTTTACACTGGGGGAAGCCTGGCGCACAGGCGAAGAGTAGCCAACCAGTCGGTGTTCTATAGGATGCATTTTGGAGAAAGTGCGAGGGAATCGCATGTTCTATCATCATACGATCCGTCGTGCGGCGAGTTTCCACCCTTACGTTGTTGACACCACAACGACCCGAACGAAGCGTTTCGCCTTATCATCAAATGACCTCTCCCGCTCTGGGCGGAGCGGAAGAGCATGTCAGACTTTACTGACTAAAACCTCACCCGTGTTCCTTTACTTGCCTGTAGGCCAGGGCCACGGTTTCTTTTTTAACCAACCCGCAACTGTCTTTTATACCGCGTACCTAAAGGGACTAGAACAATTTGCCTGCGACGGTGTTTCTGTCGGCCTACCATTTGAGTGTCTTCAAGGCTAGAGTGAATAGGCAAACTAGCACGCTTTACCATCAACGATTGCAGCACTGCTTACCATCAGGCGGGATTGCGGTCAATCACTAGTTTATAATTTATAAAAAAGACTGCAAATTGCCAGACAATTCCATCAATTTACTAACTGTAATATCGTCGACCATTCAACCAGTTAGTCTTTATTCCACTTGCATCGTTAAAAGAACTCGTTATTTTTTAACGGTTTAATGGATATTTTTACGATGGTTGGTATTAAGTAATTGCACTATTTGCTCTTGTGATTAATTTTTTATTTCATGTAATTAAATTCTTTAAGGTTTCAGATATTTTTTCATAATTATTTTATCATTGTTGAACATAACATACTATGCTGCAGTTCAAATCAGCACCCTACTAACGAAACAAAATTATTTACGAAACACGATCAATTGATTTTGATGCATAATTTCTAATCTATTGCTCTATATCAAAAATATGTCTGTCAATCAGCCTTGAACCCAATGCTTTTGCGATAAAGTTGAAAATCTGTTAACAAATAGCAGTCCTGGGAGAGACCGTCAGAAACAAATACTGAAATCCTTAAAAAAACTTACAATATCTTATAATCTCTCTTTATCACTACATATTATAAAACAAAGTCAATTTTACTTTCTCTATGTCGCTTTGTATGATTCAATCTTTTAAACTACGCAACGGAGTTTGATAGGATTTGTTTTAACATATAGAGTGATTCAAGAGGAAGGTTTCTATGTATATAATATGCATAATATATAAGAGGATCACTGATAATTTTTGAAGTTGAGAGAACACATGTCGCAAAATAAACCCATTTTTTGAGCTTACATTGCAAACGCTGGCTGAACCCTATGAGATAGATCAAAATAATGTACTACCGTATTATAGACCTTAAAAATGCCTACAAAAAAGTCTGCGACACCATATGTCTACCTACTATAGTTTGCCTACCAAAATCCGTTGCGTAAAGATTGAATCATACAAAGCGACATAGGGAAAGTAAAAGCGACTTTGTTTTATAATATTTAGTGATAATATGTAGTGATGTTCACACAATAAAAACATAAAGATATGTTAAAATTAAGATCTGAGTACAAAGTTGCAGCTTATTTCTTAAGAAATTTCTTCCAGCAGACCTGCGAACGGAGAAGTAAAACAGTGTTTTAAATAACGTTACAACACACTAGGAACTACTCCTATATCGTGGGTGCGTTTACAAAAAATTAAAGTCACATACATAAACAGCTAGCGTCTGTACATAAGTTATAAATAACTAACTTTAATTCAAAATAGCACAAAACATCCGATCGATATTAAAATCTCACAAAGCTTAGAGTGAACAAGTCAATATTTTCAATCACTAGCTTTAGACTGACAACTCATTTCAACTAAGTTTTTCCCGGTAAGATTTTACGACTGGCGTTAAAAACAGCTTTCCCAGTCAATGTTATCACAGAGTTTGATGTAACATCTTTCTCAGAGCTATCTCTCATCTGAATTACAACGTTTCTGGCTGCTGACGTTGAGACGCCGGTTTAACTTGTAATATTACAATTTCATTTAATTCCCTTGAAGGACGTTGAGGTTGTTGAACTCTTATAAGGGTTTATTCTGATAAGAATTGCATAGGGCATAATATGGCTAGCCACAAATCAATTGAAATGATATGTAATTTATTAATGTTTTAGCCAAGTAATTTGTGGTTCAGCCACAGGAAAGTCGGCTTTGAGCCTAAAGTAGTTAATTACCAATATTTTACGCTGCGAAACAGCTGTTCAGAACTAAAATGTGAAAAATAAAAACAATTTTCCAATACAACAAATATTAGAAGTCGAACATACAAAAACCAAAGACACCGATCTGTGACTTTTTTGTAGTCCGTTATTTTCTTTGTTTTTTTTAGGTTTTTGTCTTCCATATTCATGAATCTTTTAGTCATACTATGGCTATCATCTCGCCTTAGCGAGATGATAGCCATATGAATGATATCTTTTATATCTTTTCCATATCTTTTTGATATCTTTTATCATATGATATCTTTTATTAGATAATAATTATTATAACAGCTGTAGAACAAATCCAATTGCTACGTAAATTACCACGGTCAATCCCTCAAGGGCTAATAAAAAATGGTATATACGCATTGTTGCTCAAAGTTATCCGCTAAATTAAACTTTTGCATAAATTTCACGTTTATACTAAGTACTTGTTTTATTTATTTTTTTGCCTTATAATGTCTATAATATTCAAAGATTACTTTAAGTGCGCCTTATTTTTCTTTTATTGAAGAAGAGATTTTTTTATGAATTCATGATTTTATATCAGCCTCTTTGATAAATAATCAGAAAAAAACAGCCACATTATCGTCATCATTTCAGCCGAAAGACGTCCACTGCTGAACATAGGCCTCCCCCTAGGATCTTTACGACGACCGGTTCTGCACCTCCCGCATCCAGCGATTTCCCGCGATCTCCAGGTCGAAGATCCACCTTGTTGGGGGCCTACCCACGCTGCGTCTTCCGGTGCGTGGTCGCCAGTCGAGTACAGTTTACATTTTTGCCGAAAATATCGCAATTAGTTTAGACCTCTTTGGGGAGTCAGCAAATGTAATCAGACGATAAGGTTTCCGATGTTGGACCATAAACGTCCTCTCAGTAATTAAGAACGGGCAGTAATATACCAAGCGAGCCCAGTGCGGGTTGGTAGATGTCACATGTCTTACATTTTTGAATCTAGAACATACCGTTTTCTCACGATATTTTCCTTCACCAATTTGAGAATAAAGGTGATGAAATTATTTACACAAGGTAAAACCTTTGGCTAGGAATGAACATATGACCTATACTACTAGGTATTAGTTAGCTAATTATATTATTCTAAAATACTTAACTTTTTTTTACACATATACTAGCAACCGCCAACGACTTCGTTGGCGTGGAGTTAGTTATGCTCCGCTCCTATTGGTCGTAGCGTGATGTTATATAGCCTAAACCCTTCCTGGATTAATGGGCTATCCAACGTAAAAAATATTTTTCAAATCGGACCAGTAGTTCCTGAGATTAGCGCGTTCAAACAAATAAACTCTTCAGCTTTATATATTAATATAGATAAAATAGTGCTTGACCGAGATCTTTTTTTTACACATATACTAGCAACCGCCAACGACTTCGTTGGCGTGGAGTTAGTTATGCTCCGCTCCTATTGGTCGTAGCGTGATGTTATATAGCCTAAACCCTTCCTGGATTAATGGGCTATCCAACGTAAAAAATATTTTTCAAATCGGACCAGTAGTTCCTGAGATTAGCGCGTTCAAACAAATAAACTCTTCAGCTTTATACAGTATGTTAACTAACAGAGGGAGTTCCCGTTAACCCGAAATAGTATAGCATACATACACGCTAAAAAAAATATTTCCATTCGAAAACAAAATGTTTTAAAAATTTTTTCAATAAGAAAATATTCAATAAAAATTTTAAATTGACATGTAAAAGAAACACACTGTACACGCGAACATGAAGGACGGCAACGTCGCAATTTATTTATACATGACGACTACTATTTTGGTTTCAAACAGGAGGTTTCAAATTTATTTCCAATTAGAATTTTTTTTTATTCGGATTTTTTTATGCTTATTTTTCTATGCTGATATTTTTATTTTAATCTATTAATGATATATATTAACGAGTTTAAGGGAACGCCCTCTGTTATTTAACATACTGTAGGTATATTAATATAGATAAAATAGTGCTTGACCGAGATCGCGCCTGATAGTAAGCAGCTATGCAATCTTTGATGGTAAAACGCGCTAGTTTATTAAGAGCCTATTTACTCTAGCCATGCAGACACTTAAATTCTAATCATATGGGAAGACCGCCGCCGACAAATTAGATAAAGTTAGGACACCATATTTTTAGGGATTCTGTACATGGACCTTTATTAATATCTACATATTTATATTAAGTACATATCTAAGTTATATAAGGTTATTGAATAATATTTGCATGTTTACAAGGGATATCTGCTGAGTATACTCTAGGGATTTTCACCGCTGAACAAGTATCGAAGTTTAACGACCTTAATTCTTCTTTATATTGTGTAGGTATTATGTTTTCTAACGTAGAAATAGGTAATTGTTATTTATACAATATGTAAAGAAAACCCTGTCCGACCCATAAGGATAATAAAGGTTAGGTAAACACATAACCAAATATAATATAAAATTTTACATAATCATCATAGTAACAATACTAATGAATTTTGAAATAATCTTTTTTCCCTGGAATTAATTCCAATTTCCCCGAAATTTGGTAATTTTAAAAAAATTGACGACACCGGTATTATTAATCGACACGACCACGTCACAGGTGCCGCGTGCCCTTCCCCCCGCCGCCCGCCGGAAGGGTTGCTCACCGCACATGTATAAAGTTAAGTTACCTCTTCTTGCGAAATAATATTTATTTTTTTAGGGGGATTTTTTTTAAAAGTTTAGCCCGTCTTTGTATTCATTGATAGAATCAATTATCGATACCTAACAATACCTTAACGGATCCGACAGGGTTTTCTTTACATATTGTATACTCTAGATGTTAGATTTTTGGGTTAAAAATCATCAAATGACTTCTCCGCTCTGAGCTGAAAGGTGTGTCAGTCTGATACAAACCCACCCCTGCTCCTTCCTGTTTGTGCCAAGGTATCTCTTCTAAACAGCCCACGACCTTAACAGATATCGATTCCAGCGGACCCCTTCGCAATCATCATAATCATCTCAGCGTTAGTCCCAGACGCATCCGAAGCTTTTTCAGCTTTTGGAGTCAGGGGTCCGCTTTACCAGTCTGACTGCTGATTTTTTGGCGAAACTTCGACCCCTTCGCAATGTGCTGACATTTATCGGTGGTAGGCCATAACATTGGCTGCCGGCAGAAGTTACCACCCACCAAACAAAGTCTTGCCACCAAGCGATACGTCGTGTTCCGGCATGACGTCTGGTGAATTCGTACGGAAGACGGGTCTGAGTTGCAATGTGTTCCGGGTACGATCCGCCAAATGTTGTTGTGTCGAGAGTATGGTCGTGGAGGGTCTCCAGATCAATCACCCCCTGGCGCAGCATCGTTGGTCGAATTGTGTGTCCTTCCTATTCACCCAGTTTTTTGAGTGAATAGGCTCTTAATAAATTTTCAGCGCTTTACCATCAGCGATTGCATCACTGCTTGCCATCAGGCGGGATTGCGGTAGCACTACTTTATAATTATAAAAAAAAAACACTTCTTTGAAGCGCACTTGGAAAACAACACGTAGTCGACCCAGGCCTGGTCCTTACCAGGCGGTGAGCCATACCTACTGCATAATCCTTAAAACCTGTCTTTAATCATGTCACCCCCAACACCAACCCCACAGTGTCACCACAGCAACCTAATACGAAGACGTACAACACGCCATGCATATACATCGTTCGTAGTCATGTCACGTCCAACAAGCGTCGTACGTGAGGCGCCCTCTGTACATATTAGATTTGCGCCCATTATGTGGATGTATTAGGTCCCGGTTTGTTATAGACTGTTTGTGGAATTAAATCATGCGGCCTGTTTTTTGTCCATTTGATTTTTGGTGATGTAATGCGGGTTCACGGCTGGGGGCCCCTTTTGTGTTGGATGTTGATTAGAATTAGATTTAATATGATGTTTACTGGATTCTCTTGTATATATTTTTATGCTAGGTTTTCTGTAGAAAATTTTTAAGTAATTTTTAGTTACTCAAAATTAGCATTGTTATTTTTTTTAATATGGTAATATTGTCGTGAGTGATATCACGATAACCATAAATGTAAAAATTGGAGTCTCCTAATAAAGCCAATTTATGCTTATAAGAAGTCGCTAATCAATCATTGATGTGTTTCTTTGTTATCGTGGTTACGAATTAAATTATTTTGATTGATAAATAAGTAATTCAAATTAAAGATTTTCAAAAGAATTATCACTCAACCTCTCTACGGGAACTAGAACTATTGTCGCTAATAACACCCAGTTTACTAAATGTCAAATAATGCGGTAAAGATCAGTGTAAATTTTGAAAACCCCGCCTTATATTATACTAGCGTCGTCGTTTAGTTCGTTCGCGTGGTTTAGTTATGCTCCGCTCCTATTGGTCGCAGCGTGATGTTATATAGCCTAAAGCCTTCGTGGATTAATGGGCTATCCAACGCAAAAAGAATTTTTCAAATCGGACCAGTAGTTCCCGAGATTAGCGCGCACAAACAAACAAACATACAAACAAACTCTTCAGCTTTATATATTGGTATAGATTCAACTAAAGTGTGCGAAAAAATAGCTTTTTCCGTCTCCGGTACCAAAACACACAGGCATTTAAAAAACACATTACTTTTTGGTGTAACCATTAAAAATTACTGTGGAAAAGGGTACTACGCTCAACAAATGGGCAGAAAAGAAACACGTTCTAAACATTATACTATTTTAGTACTTGAACATTTTGAAGGGACAGAACATACCGTATAGCAATGCCAATTACGATGAAGGCAACGAGTTAATTCTAAACATCGTAGATAATACCTGAAGGTTCTTTTTATGTACAATCAAATTAAGTGAATTTTAAACGTCAAAAATAATAAATAAACACTTGCTCAATACTATAAAAGTATTTGAATAAACTTGTTGTGTTTTGTTTTTCTTTTTTTTTTAATAATTATAAACTAGTGCTTGACTGCAATCCCGCCTGATGGTAAGCAGTTATGCAATCGCTGATGGTAAAGCGCACTAGTTTATTAAGCCTATTCACTTAAAAAACTAAGGAATAGGAAGGATGACGGCAGTTGAGCGAGGTGATGCAATGTTAAACCCAAGACCAACACGACCAAACGAAGCTGTGCTAGAGGGAGATTGATCTGGAGACTCTCCACGACCAAACTCCCGACACAAGAACATTTGGCGTTTTTTGTAGATTTCGTGAGCCTCACACTAGGTATTCTACTATTGTATTGTACCTACCGTGAGTGCGTTTACAAGCATGTAAACTCACATACACAAACAGCCAGACCCGAAACAACAATCTGTAGTATACAAATATTGGTTCCGTGTGGGAATTAAACCCTCGTCACGCAGCGTAGCATTTGAATATTTGCATTGGTCTGGTCGTGCCTCGGAAAGCACGTTAAGCTGTTGGTCCCGGTTGCCATACGAACATCTAGTGGCAGTCGTTACGGGTTGTTGGAGCCCTCAAAATCTAACAATTGATCTAACTGCAGTGCTTAGATATCGCCTTCGGGTTCTGGAGGTCAGACGGCAGTCTTAGCCAAAATCAGCAGTTAGACCGGTAAAGCGGACCCCAGACTCCAAAGCTGAAAAAGCTACGTATGCGACTGGGATTAATGCTGAGATTATGTTGATGACGCAGCATAGCAATCGTTTGCTCAGCCACTGCTTTGATAACCGCAGTAATAGTTATATTTAGCATAATCAAAATCAGTATATAATGTTTCTACAGCTGGGCCACATACCTCTTCTCGGTCCAGTGTCTCATTTTGGTTCTACGAGCTGCCAGTTTCCTCTCAATGTTTTCCTGTACCATTTCAAGAGCAGGGGTAATATCATAATAGTTACATTTAATAAGCGATACATAATCAACCTATATTGTTGCCTTTGTTGGAACACAGGCTCCCTCTCGATGAGTGGGAATAGGCCGTAATCTACCACGCTGGCCCAGTTCGGGTTGGTAGATGTCACATGTCTTCGATGTTTTTGACAAAGTACGCCTAGTAATGCCTGATGGAGTTCGAACCCACAACCTACAACTGGTAAGTCGCAGCTGAAACCACTAGGGTATCACTATAAATACACTAGTGGCCGCCATTATGCTCCGCTCCTATTGGTCGCAGCGTGATGTTATATAGCCTAAAGTCTTCCTGGATTAATTGGCTATCGAACGCAAAAATATTTTTTCAAATCGGACCTGTACTTCCTGAGATTAGCGCGTCCAAACAAACAAACTCTTCAGCTTTATATATTAGTAAAGATTAATTTGTGCAAGGTATTGTTATTTTCATTGTTTCAATTCAAATAGTGAGGACCCCTTAAGGTAAAAGCCTCCTCCAAAGGCGTTGGATCTCCAGTCTCTTCCAGCGGCGGCCACAATCTCATCCTGCCACCGAGCGTTCAGACGACCTCTAGCTTTCCTACCGTATGGTCCTTTCCAGTTTGTGATATTGATTGTCCAACGATTGTCGTTGTATCTGGCGACATGGCCAGCCTACCTCCATTTTAAACTTTTAGCAAAAAGCACAGCATCCTTTTCCTTGGTAATCTTCCGAATTTTTGCACTTCTTACTAATAATTGATATAATGGATAATAAGGCTACCACTGTTCTCAAATAACCAATAAATAACCCATAAAAATGAATAAATCACCTAATATTTAGGTAAGTATTTATACTAACACCAAAAGTGTTACTAACCTCTCTAATGAAAATCCCTCATAACTCCCACAAACACGCCAATATAACTGACACCCGTCAACTTTCATTTAAACTTTAAATGAATTTCTTCGGCGTCTTTTGTTCTATCGCAGTAATTAAAACTCGACGCGAAGAGATGGCGTTATCTCAACAATGTGACGTCACTCAACCCTTTGGAATTTGTATGCAAGATAAATGGAGAGCGCTGGAAAGCGATTCAGCGCTGTTGAGTCTAGATAATAATTATGTATTTTACAAATCTCAAAAATATTATGACAAAAAACATAAATTATATAATAATGTTTAATTAATAATTTTACTTATAGACTGAAACAAAAATGATCCAGAAATGGTCATTAGACAGTTGTCATATTTTGAATTTTAGGAGGTTACAACACATAATGTTACCTGCGATTTCGAATCTTTCGGCTTTTTTGATGTCAGCAAATACTTACCGTCTTAACTTTTACACACAAAACAAATCTATACTAATATATAAAGCTGAAGAGTTTGTTTGTTTGTTTGAACGCGCTAATCATAGGAACTACTGGTTCAATTTGAAAAATTCCTATTAGGCCTTTAATTCAGGAAGGCTTTAGGCTATATAACATCACGCTGTGACTAATAGGAGCGGAGCATAAATAACTCCACGCGAACGTAGTAGCTGGCGGCCGTTAGTAATGAATAAAAGGTACTTGTAAATAATTAGCTCACTCATCTACAATTTATTCAAAATAATACCTTCAACTACATTTAATGCCGTACCCACACCGATGTCATCCTGATCAGTTAGCAGTTCTCACTATCCTTGTTTTAACGATGCAGAGGTATTATCATAATATCTCAATTCAAACAACATTGTAATAAACAACTATAGTTTAAAGCATTGCATCTTTATTGTTCTGTTAATATGAACGTCAGATACTTAGAATTACTAATTGACAGCCTCCTTGGCGTAGCGATAGCGAATGCGGCCGCTGCGCAAGGAGCCGCGGGTGCGATCCTCGCGCTGTGAAAATATTTGTATGCGTGAATATGAATATTTACACTGGTCTGGTCGTGCCTCGGAAAGCATGTTAAGCCCTTAGTCCCGGTTGCCATACGAACATCTAATGGCTGTCGTTACGGGTTGTTGGAGCCCTTATAAGTCCAACAATTGACATATCTGCAATACTTCGAGATCGCCTCCTGGTTGTGGAGGTCAGACGGCAGTCGCTTCACGGAAAATATCGAAGTTTAGCCAAAATCAGCAGTTAGACTGGTAAAGCGGATACCAGACTCCAAATCTGAAAAAGCTTCGGATGTGACTGGGATTAACGCTGAAATGATGATGACATAGAATTACTAATACTCAAGTTTACCCCTCCAATAATAAGTTAGATAAGTATTATTTGTATCCGTGTCTAGTATACTACAATCGGCCCTCAAGAAGGTGGACCGATGACCTGGTGAATGTCGCGGGAAGCCGATGGATGCGAGCAGCACAAGACCGGTCATCGTGGATAGCTTTGGGAGAGGCCTTTGTCCATTAGTGGACCTCTATAGGCTGAAGAAGAAGAAGAAGAAAGAATACTACAATCCCTCAAGTAGGGTGTAAACTCATAGTGGTGCACATTTCGCCAATCCTGGTGGATTTGCATGCAGGGTTGGTACCTGATGCTTTTTTTTTTCCTAAATACAAACAAATACAAATAATAAAGTTTTTGTTGTTTTGATTTGATTAAACGGGTTTTCATTTTTTTTTTTTTAAAGAAATAGAAAACACGTTTTTGAAGTTTACCTAAATTTCATGAAACAGCACTGACTATACATGATAATTGATTATTTCAAGGGAGTATATTTATCATGGTCGATGCACCCAAAAATCATTTATTATATGTTTTACTAGCTATAGTCCACGACTTTGTCTGCAATCCATAATAAAAAGCAGCATATCCTATATATATATCCATTTCATGTATCAAATCTCATCCGAATACATTCAGCCGTTTCATTGTGAAAAAGCAACAAACGAATTTACTTTCGCGTTAGTTAAAAAACGTAATTATTAAGTTCACCCCCCCCCTCACTCCATCTCTCCTCCTATTATCTTCGGAAAATCGTCGATGTCTGTAAAACAAATTAAGAATAAAATGCATTAATGATCCATTGTTCGAACCAACTGACCGTTTATTATTTTAATGATAATTGACAAATAATAATAAAAGAGAAGATTTAAAATAATATTGATTATTTATCTCCTTTCGAAGATTGATTGGTTAATAAAAGGATAACGATCATCTTTATGCATTATGTGAATGTCATTTGTTTGCCTTCAAGCGATATGCGACTCATGTAACCACCTTACTTATCTTTTAGATATGAATAAAACAAGATTAAAACATTAATTAACTCCGAAAGGATAGGAATAAACAGGGTGACGAACATTAATTGATGAACTTTAATTGGTGCCAAAAATGAAGGTCTTAGCAGTAAGCAATCATGAAATAATTATGCATTTCTTTGTATCGAAAGAGGACTTTTGCAAGGGAAATCGTCAAAGGACCTCTCCTGCTCTGGGCAGAGTGGAAGGGCGTGTCAGACTTATACTGACTAAAACCCACCCGTGTTCTTTAACTTGCCTGTGGGCCAGGGGCGACGGTGTCTCTTTCGTACAACCGACGGTCTGGGGAGGCATCGATCCTCGTGGACCCCGTTACGATATGCTGACATCTCTATGAGGCGCACGTGGAACATAACACCCGACCCGGGCCTGGCCCTTACCGGGCGGCCTACGGTAGACGGGAGGTCATAGTTGTCTCCCGACCGGGGCATCTCCTGCGGCGGCTAGGGGCGTGAGGGCACCGAGATTCCCGCTCCCTCACGTGCTGCGCCTCCTACTTTTCTATCATCACTGCTTCACAGAAGGATTAAAAGAGGCCTTTGCTTTGGAATTGTTTTTTTTTTTTTTTTTTAAAAAAGAACGTTGCCCCATACTAAGAATTATTTCTGTATCGTGGGTTTGTTTATAAACATTTAAACTCACATACACAAACAGCCTCCGTGGCGTAGCGGTAGCGGACGCGGCCGCTGCGCAAGGAGGCGCGGGTTCGATCACCGCACAGTGCAAGTATTTGTATGCATGAATATGAATATTTGCACTGGTCTGGTTGTGCCTCGGAAAGCACGTTAAGCCGTTGGTCCCGGTTGCGATACGAACATCTAGTGGCAGTCGTTACGAGTTGTTGTCCAACAATTGGTCTAACTGCAATGCTTCGATGTCGCCTTCAGGTTGTGGAGGTCAGACGGCAGTCGCTTCACGGAAAATGTCGAAGTTTAGCCATATCAGCAGTTGGACTGGTAAAGCGGACCCCGGACTCCAAAGCTGAAAAGGCTTCGGATGTGACTGGGATTAACGCTGGGATGATGATTATGACACAAACTGCCAGACCCGGAACAACTACCTGTAGGCATGAGCGTACCCAGCTTCTGGCCTTGTGTAAGTCAGGCCTAGGGGAGGAAAGTCAGGCCTAGGCGAGGCAAGTAAAGTTTTAGAGTGGATAATCTTTGTGCGCTAGTCGCACGCGGTTTTTAGGCAATTACACCGTACATTTTGTCAGTGTCTACTGCGTGTTTTATTTAAAAGTTAGAGATATGTCCTCGTTTATGTTTTGTTTAGTAATTAGAGGGGTTTATACATGTGTGGGGGTGGGGGGTAGTTGGTACTGGATACGCCCATGCCTATAGGCCATACAAATAATAATAAATAAATTATTTATTTCTCAGCTTTGTTTTTAAAACATTTTGCTTAATTCTGAAAATAAAAACAAAAAATAAATATTGGTTTGGTGCGGGAATCGAACCTGCGACACGTGGTGCAACAGTCGACCGCTCAGCCATTGCACCGACAGTGTCGTCAAAATCCAATACTTATAACCAATATTAACACGTGATTCTATCAATAAATGTCAACTACCCACGAACCATGACCCGTAAACAATATTCATTTACAATAACATTCAATTTGTTTTCAATTACATTCTTCCGAATTATTCAAGCTTAGTTACCATCTTATTGGGAATTTCACGCATGCAAAAGGAATGGCGCGTATCTTTTTTTTTTCATTCATTAATGATGTATGGGGCCACCGAGGTTAAGTGTCAAAGTCAAAGGTCTATTGAGGTTAAAAATCTTTTGCTAAAGGTTAAGTCCTATATTTTGATGGATTGCCTCCTTTTAATAAACTCATTGTAAAGCATCCTTCAGATTTAATCAAGCGAAATTGCCTATTCTGTATGGAAATAACATTAAAATGTCGTTCAAAAATAGAAAAAAGCCAGAAGTAGTCGACATTTCCTGTCTGTTTACTCCTGAGAATACATAGTGAAACAAATTCAGTAGTCAGTTTCTTTTTAAGTCTAAACATAGTCTCGGTCAGATCGTGTGGTGGCCATGATCACCGAGGGGAATGACCATTAGCAATAACAAAGATTACTAGCTGAAGCTCTCATGAAGAACTTTCCCTTTTTGACTGGCATATCATTGAATGAATTCTCCCGCTTTGGCCGAAGCGCGGGCGAAGGGTGGGTTTTAATGAGTAAAACTCTGACACATCCCCCCATCAGACTTTTACTGATTAAAACCCACTCCCGTTCCTTTAGTTAAATAATAATTATTTGAAATCTTGAAGAGAAATCACTCTGTTCTGGTAATTTCGGTACACATAATCTTTTTGCGTTTTTTTTTTTAAACTTTGGCACACACCGATTACTTCTGTATCGTGGGTGCGTTTATACATTTAAATTAATATACACAAATAACCAATTGAAACGCAATGCAAGGGTGATTACGTAACACATTATAAGTAGCAATGGGTTTTATAAACATTTAAATTAATATACACAAATAACCAATTGAAACGCAATGCAAGGGTGATTACGTAACACATTATAAGTAGCAATGTGTTTTATAAACATTTAAATTAATATACACAAATAACCAATTGAAACGCAATGCAAGGGTGATTACGTAACACATTATAAGTAGCAATGGGTTTTATAAACATTTAAATTAATATATACAAATAACCAATTGAAACGCAATGCAAGGGTGATTACGTAACACATTATAAGAAGCAATGGATTTTATAAACATTTAAATTAATATACACAAATAACCAATTGAAACGCAATGCAAGGGTGATTACGTAACACATTATCAGTAGCGATGTGTTCCATTTTGACAGTTCAACAACATTCATTGCGTTATTTACGTTGTTGAGCAGACACGTTTTCAAACATATGGAGCAATGGATCAGCAATATACTTCGAATTGATTCCAACTTATAGCAATAGTGTATTAAGTGATTAAAGTGCCGGGACAACTACCTGTAGGCCATACAAATATTTGTTCCGTGAGGGAATCGAACCCGTGACACGCAGCGCAGCAGTGGACTTCCTCACGATGTCTACCTTCACCGGCTTCACCGTACAATTTTCAAGTCGCGGCCGATACTAATTAAGTATCGTCATATATTATTTCTCCAGGGGTCTGAAACCGTTTTCTCCCTTTTTCTCTCTTTCTATCGAACCAATCTGAACGTCCGACCCACCAATCGACAGATATTCGTCCCTGGTACCATGGAATACTATTTTCAAATTATTATTATAGTGCGAATTTTTTGCACGGGTCAGCTTGTTATAGTTTATTTTGATAGAAATAAATCTGTTAAAATCTATACTAATATATAAAGCTGAAGAGTTTGTTTATTTGAACGCGCTAATCTCAGGAACTACTGGTCCGATTAAAAAAATCTTTTTGCGTTGGATAGCCCATTAATCCAGGAAGGCTTTAGGCTATATAACATCACGCTGTGACCAAAAGGAGCGGAGGAGACCTACGCGGGTGAGACCGCGTGGCGCAGCTAGTATTTTAATATTTATGTATTCACTTGCAGTAAATTTGCTAAATAACTTCCCTTCTGCAGTAAGTTCCTCTGTAACTTTACTTAGAGGGTAGTCTCTTTTCCACGACACGTCATGAGATAAATAGATAGATGAATACTCTTTCTCGAGCATTCTCTTCTATAGAGAGACGATAACAAATGAATGCACACCAATACCTCTGAAACTTCCTTGTAAAGACAGTAAAGTAGGTACACGACAATGGGTAGTACGCCCCGCTGGCACAGATGACTGGGTTTTGTATGCCATGACGAAGTATAAGCACCTTTTGAATATAAAATCATAGAATGTATAAACCCTTGAAGTAAACTGCGTCTTTGAGATGGGGATAAGTATCTGGAAATATAACACGTAGCAGCCACGTGTAGCCATATTTAAAGCCCTTTGTACACCGCAGGCTTGTTTTACGGTACGCCACGTGGTTAAAAATCCGGCCAAGTGCGTGTCGGACTCACGTACAAAGGGTTCCGTACCATTGATTTATGAAATTAAAGGATTTAAGTTATCTGTATGAAAGATTACGCGGTAATAAGCGGTTTACGATTTACGTGGTATTAAAAACAAAACTACTTACTAGATCTCGTTCAAACCAATTTTCGTTGGTAGTTTTTATAGTAATGTACATCATATGTTCTTTTTTTAGATTTTTCATTTTCTTATTTTAGAAGTTAGAGGGTACCAACTTTTTTCCATTTTGGAAGCGTCTGTCACGCAAACTTTTCGGTTTAGAAAAAAAATATTATAGAAACCTCGATATCATTTTTGAAGACCTATCCATTGATATCCAACACGTACGTGATGATGAAAAAAATAAAATTTGAGTTTCAGTTCTAAGTATGGGGAGCCCCAAAAATGTATTATTATTTTCTGATTTTTGCATCAAAATGCTAATGCGGTTCACAGAATATATCTACCTACCAAGTTTCAACAGTATAGCTCTTATAGTTTCGGAAAAAAATGACTGTGACATACGGACGGACAGACGGACAGACAGACATAAAGAATCCATAAATGTTCCATTTTTTTTCCATTTGGCTACGGAACCCTAAAAAACGCACCTATCATTGTACACCGCAGGCTTGCTTTACGGTACGCCGCGTGGTTAAAAAATCGTGCCTGTCAACAAGCGTAGTGTCTAACACTGATGACCGTGCCTACATACGGCGAATAAACTATAGTTTTTCAAGGTAAAAAAGAAAAACGTGTGTAGTCTGTACAAAAGAAGAGATCAAGAAAAGAAGAAGTCTATGAAAAGAATCAGAAAAAAAGAACTCTACGGGTGCAACACCACTACGATCCGGACGAAGCGTTTTGCTTCCTCTTTTATTCCGCGTACATCGAGAAACTGGAACAATTTGCCAGCGGCGGTGTTTCCGTCACACTACAATTTGAGTGTCTTCAAGGCTAGAGTGAATAGGCTCTTAATAAACTAGCGCTATTACCATTAACGATCGCATCACTGCTTACCGTCAGGCGGGATTGCGGTCAAGCGCTAGTTTATAACTTATAAAAAAAGAAACATCCTCAACACAAAAAAAGTCCTTACTTTTTAAAACATCTCGACCCAAATGGCATGCGCGGCATGGCTGATTATTTTATCAGCATCGTAATCTCACAAATATAACCTTTATAGTATCATTCTTATAGATAGCGACAAGCTACGGGAAGCTACGCTACATCTTCTCGTCATCCAAGATACCACAGTGTCTCAAGACTAAAGTCTTTGACCAGTGTGTGTTGCCAGTGATGACTTACGGAACTGAAACGTGGTTGCTCACAATGGGCCTCATACGAAGGCTCAGAGTCACACAAAGGGCAATGGAAAGAGCTATGCTAGGAGTTTCTCTGCGTGATCGAATCAGAAATGAGGAGATCCGCAGAGGAACCAAAGTCACCGACATAGCTCTGCGAGTCGCTAAACTTAAGTGGCAGTGAGCATGGCACATTGCTCGTAGAACCGATGGCCGATGGGGCAGCAAGGTTCTGGAGTGGCGGCCACGTACTGGAAGACGCAGCGTAAGGTCGCGGGAAGCCGATGGATGCGGGCAGCACAAGACCGGTCATCGTGGAAAGCCTTGGGGGAGGCCTTTGTCCAGCAGTGGACATCTATAGGCTGAGGAAGAAGAAGAAGAAGAGATAGCGACAAAAACTCTCTCTAGTCTCTTCCGAACTGTCTACAACAGATACCTACAACCAATAATCTACTACTACAACAGGCACCTACAAACGAAGGTAAGATTCCCGTAATGAGTTTAGACGAAGCAATTAAATCGAGCAAAGTGAATCGACGGATCCAATTTCTACTAATAAGTTATTGCTAACTGAATTAGATTAATAATATGAGCGATGTTGGATAGAAAAAACAGTTTTATAGTATACTAGCGGCCGCCAGCGACTTCGTTCGCGTGGAGTTAGTTATACTCCGCTCCTATTGGTCGCAGCGTGACGGTATATAGCCTAAAGCCTTCCTGGATTAAAGGGCTATCCAACACAAAAATATTTTTTCAAATCGGACCAGTGGTTCCTGAGATTAGTGCGTTCAAACAAACTCTTCAGATTTATATATTAGTATAGATTTATTACTTATTGAACCTGTGACGGGAAGGGTGCGGCCTATATACCAAGAGCATGGCCTTTTCGATACCAAACGGTATTGGGTTAACATTATTGGTTTTTCAATCGAATCTTTACCTGTTTGGAAGATTTGAGAAATGCCAACCATACCGCCTGTGGGATGCTAAGCACCTTTGGGCATGTTTGCATTTGTACTTGGATTGTAATTTTATCAAACTCCAATAGTTTTTACTGTATGTACAGACGACAGCACATCAAGTTACTATAATCTGTCAAGTTTCTTTAATAGATTTTCAACTTTATCTTTAAATCATTAAAGGTTAAGGTAGATTGGGAATATTTGCAAAATTTCAGATAGTACCTATGACATGCTGTCGACCACACATAAATAAAATAAAAATGTCTTCTATTCTTTCTTAAATCAAAGGCAAGCAGTTAGGAGAAGCAATACTTCTTTGAACTTCAAAATAAGAAACAACAGACTTATAAACTTTACCTCTCAAGGGAAGAACACTGAAGAAAAAATAGCACAACAAACTACCCAGTAACAAATAACTATTTTTTTTAATCAGAACTCATTACCAACCTTTAATGTTTCCACTCCTGGAACATAGGCCTCCTCTCGGTAAGAGAGAGAGTGGGCCGAAATGAACAGAGAGGAGACCCAGTTTTGAGAGCAGTGTTTTGGATTCATACTTGCGAACTACAACTTGTAACTCGCCCGAAGAAATAAATAGACATAAGGAAAGACACAGAGATAGATAGCTATGATACATAGGAATATTAGCTGGGCAACCCACCCAGAAAAGATGTGTATGAGGATATGGAATGAAAGAAAGATCACGTATGAAGGATGAAAGTGCGAGAAGAATCAATGTGAGAACTAGAATGAATGAGAACTGATGAGAATAGGCTCCAATATTGTTTATTGTTGAAGGTAGCAGAATAAAAAAAAAAAACTTGTAACTCGCAGCCGATGACACTAAGCCACCCATTCTCTCCAGTAGATACCAGTATTCATATCTTTTTTGTAATAATTGTAAACTAGTGCTTGACTGCAATCCTGCCTGATGGTAAGCAGTGATGCAATCGTTGATGGTAAAGCGCACTAGGTTATTAAGCCTATTCACTTAAAAAACTTAGGAACAGGAAGGATGACGGCAGCGAGGTGATGCAATGTTAAACCCAAGACCAACACGACCAACGATGCTGCGCCAGAGGGAGATTGATCTGGAGACTCTCCACGACCAAACTCCCGACACAACAACATTTGGCGCATCGTACCCGGCACACATTGCAAGACAACTGCTCAGACTCGTCCTCCGTACAGCTTCACCAGACATCATGCCGGAACACGACGAATCGCTTGGCGGCAAGACCTTGTCTGGTGGGTGGTAACTTCTGCCGGCAGCCGATGTTATGGTTTACCACCGAGAAAATATATATCTAAATTCTATACCACGATCAGTACGCCTATTCATGTTGGAACTTGTAACTAGTTTCATACAACCGTCTCCCTAAAAGCCTCACCATCTCCTATTATGTTAAAGCCTCCTTTCAGTCAAACCACACGCGGTTGAATTCCATTATTCCATTCCTGTCATATAACTATACTGAAATCCAATTATCTGGAAATATCTATAGGTATTGTCGGATCAAATTCCGTCTTCAATCTCAAGTTAGATTAACTAATCGTGTAGCTTACTAGCTAACCTTTAGGTAATTGAAAATATATGATTTGATAATATGTTCTATTTACGGGTTTTGGTTTCCGCACTTTCCTTCAAGTGGACCATTCTGCTTGAACTAATTTTGGAATGAAATCTCTCTCTTTCGCCTCGCCTTTTCCCGTTACGCGGGGTCGGTTTTCCTGGTTCTGAGGCGCCACTTATTCCGCTGATATACGTCGTCATCTGAAAGCCCCAACTGCTTCATATCCTTGCGGATATTCGTCATCCATGTAGTTGGGGGCCTTCCCCTCCCTCTCATTTTTGTAGCCATGGAAAGGCACTTCTTCACGACATGGTCGTCCGGCCTTCGCTTTAAATCGTTTATTATGCAAGTAGGATCTCTGATCACTTTACACGTCATATTTTTTAAACTAGCTCGAGCTGGCATTTCCTAACTGACTACCTCTGAGAAGAAAAGCCGAAATAAAGTCAGGGATCATCGCCTTTTCAAGTCCAGACATTAAAAATGAAAATGTTTACAATAACAATATACAATTGCTTTGTACATAACAATCTATCTTCTAAACAAAAAATCTAATCTATCTAAACAAAAAATTAGAAAAAAAGAACAGTGATCAATACGCCACAATTTTAGTACAATTATTGTAATTAGTTTAATTATTATTTTCTCGGTGGTAGGCCATAACATCGGCTGCCGGCGGAAGTTACCACCCACCAGACAAAGTCTTGCCGCCAAGCGATTCGTCGTGTTCCGGCATGATGTCTGGTGAAGCCGTACGGAGGACGGGTCTGAGCAGTTGTGTTGCGATGTGTGGCGGGTACGATGCGCCAAATGTTGTTGTCTCGGGAATTTGGTCGTGGAGAGTCTCCAGATCAATCTCCCTCTAGCGCAGCATCGTTTGGTCGTGTTGGTCTTGGGTTTAACATTGCATCACCTCGCTCAACTGCCGTCATCCTTCCTATTCCTAAGTTTTCTAAGTGAATAAGCTTAATATACTAGTGCGCTTTACACTCAACGATTGCATCACTGCTTACCATCAGGCGGGATTGCAGTCAAGCACTAGTTTATAATTATTAAAAAAAAAAAAAAATATACGCACATTGCTTAATGACACCACTTAGCAGAGCGAGCAGCTCAATCCCAAGATTTTAAGATTACTGTCTCTAAAGAAAATGTTACCTATATTAAACAATCGATAACAAATTAAATAAAGAAAAAAATACCTGTGCCAGGTCGAAAAGGCTCGCATCTCAGAGATATTTTAAAATAAATACTGCAGCGCTAGTATTTTGACAAGGCCCGAAAAATTCATCATTCTGGTAGTAGTAGATATTGATGTAAAAAGAAAAAATATACGTGGATTCATTTGACCCCCGAAAAGGTCGAGTTTCATTATGAAAATCCAAAATGGTGGAAGAGAAAAATGTAAAAAGGATTTTTTTTAAAGTTTTGGTTAAAAAAAGTATTGAAAAGAACTTCGTTCATAACTTTGTAATTAATTAAAAACTCTGTTCCAAACGCATAACGTAGCGCTAAACTTTAGTTACTATACGCCTAGACACGCCTGTACTAAACAAAATTATTGATACCTATTAATTTTTTATGAAGACGAGTGGCTACATGATATCATCCACAAGGGTCAATGTATCAGATTAAGCTACACTGACCGCGATTCATCCACGGATGGGACCTTTATGTACCGAGCCTCGGCGTCCTTCGGCAAACACGTTTATATGGCCGTTGGTTCTAACCAATCGTGGTTCTCTTTGAATGAAATCCAAAAGTCTGTCAACCAGTTTATCCAAGAGATATAATGTTACCCAGTTTCTGGGTTTTGGAGGTCCGACAGGCTAATACCAACTGAGATGCCGTTAGTGCCCCATTTTACACACCCATACTCCATGTAAAATACACAGGTAGTCAACAGCATCCGACCACACTAGAAGCAAACCCGAACATTAAAAAAATCATTGCCCTATACTAAGTATTACTCATGTATCGTAAGTGCGTTTACAAACATTTAAACTCATATACACAAACAGCCAACAACAGCCAACAGCCGTTTCTCGGTGGTAGGCCATAACATCGGCTGCCGGCAGAAGTTACCACCCACCAGACAAAGTCTTACCGCCAAGCCATTCGTCGTGTTCCGGCATGATGTCTGGTGAAGCCGTACGGAGGACGGGTCTGAGCAGTTGTGTTGCGATGTGTGCTGAGGACGATTCGTCAAATGTTGTTGTGTCGGGAGTGTTGGTAGTGGAGGGTCTCCACATCAATCTTCCTTTGGCGCAGCATCGTTGGTCGTGTTGTTGGGTTTAACATTGCACCACCTCGCTCAACTGCCGTCTTCCTTCCTATTCACTAAGATTTTTAAGTGAATGGGCTTAATAAACTAGCGCGCTTTACCAACAACGATTGCATCACTGCTTACCATCAGGCGGGATTGCAGTCAAGCGCTAGTTTATAATTATAAAAATAAAAAAAAGCCAGACCCGGAACAACTACCTGTAGGTCATACAAATATTGACACGTAGCACAGCAGTCGATAGGCCAGCCTCGACGCCAACCGTGTCATCATCGGTTGGGAAAAAACAAGGATAATGATACAAATTGTCCAATTCCCAAGAATTATCATTGTATCTATCACGTTATCGACATTAACCAATCCTTCCAAAGTTCCAACTTAGTATAGAAAGATCTAAGCAAAGCCATTTTCATAAACAGAGCGATTACAACCACACTATCAGCTTAGCAGGGTACAGTCGTGTAGAAAAACGAATGGCCTGTAACTCTGTAATATTACCGACACTCCCTATAATATCGTCACATCACTTACGAGAGGGCGCGCCGCGTACTGTCGCTTAGAAACGTGAATGTTTTCATAACTTGTGAACATAGAATAGAATACTCGCAGAATATAATAGAATACTTTTTATTATGTATTTCGTTTTGTAGTAACGTAAAATCACGAGCGAACATAAATATCATTACTTACGTTCACGTAGACAAGCTCGTGATTTAACGTTTTATCATGAACGCTAAAACAAAAAAAAACGTAAAGTCGTGGTGGCCTAGTAGTTAAAACACCAGCCGCTCAAGTATGAGTGTGCAGGTTGGATTCCAGGTCAGGCAAGTGCCAATGTAACTTTTCTAAAGTTATATAATACTTTCTAAGTATATCTTGGACACCAATAACTGAAGGTGAAGGAAAATATCTTGAGGAAACCTGGACTTAATAAGTCTGAAATCGCCAACACGCATTGAGCAAGCGTGGTGATTACGCTCAGGTCTCTGTATGAGAGGAAACCTGTGCCCAGCAGTGGGACTATAAAAGGTTGATGATGATGAACGCTGACTGTTTGTTTAAAATATCTGGTTCATTTTTGACAAAATTGTCGCAAGTATAACTACCTATGTAGATACCTACTTCTTTATTAATTTTCATCAAAATCCATTAGGTATAGTAAGTTTTCATTACAAGGTAAAAGTTATTTCAATATTCTACTTGCAGAATACATAATTTCCTTTCAGTAAGTTATAAGCGTTGTTTTTTTAAAAGCTCAGTGGGTGTGAAGTCTGTTATTCTCGCAAACTTTGGGACCTAGTAAGAAGCTAAATAAGTAAATACGGAGATAGTTTACCCTTTTAACTTGATAAAACAGTTTTGTTTTCATCAGCTGTCTCGAAGGCTGTTAGCTAAAGCAACAACGCCGCCGGCTCTATCTATAATTGATTAAACGATCTATAATCGACTTTACATTGAGAAATCAACACGTGGATTAAATTTTATCTTGACACATTATTATTATTATATAAACGTACTTTTTGTAGGAAAATTGTATTTTTTTTTGGGGACAAAACCCTCCACTCTGTTCCCAACTCACTGCAACTCCTGAAAGCCAGAATCAACAGTGGAGACCGCCAGAAAAACGCCGAGCAATGAAGCTCGACGAGTCCCAGAGAAACGATTCAACTGTCTTCAGGAAAATTGTATGTGTATGGTAGACTAGCGGCCGCCCGCGACGTCGTTCGTTGTTTTATATGCTCCGCTCCTATTGGTCGACAGCTTAAAGCCTTCCTGGATTAATGGGCTATCCCTAAGGAATTTTACAAATCGGACCAGTAGCTCTTAAGATTAGCGTGTTCAAACAAACAAACTCTTCAGCATTATTTATTAAAGTATAGATATCAATATTAATAATATTTAAATAATATCTTATGGCCCGTGTGGTACCGGGCTTAGAATAATACCATCTCATATCTTCCCGTGGGTATCGTAAGAGGCGACTAAGGGAACTTTCACCAGGGAAGCGGGCAGTAGCGCTTCTCTTATAGAATGACGAATTACTGCGATCCCCAACCCGCCTGCTAAGGGTAGGGATTATGGCAAACGTCTCTAATGTAATGAAAGCCTTGGGGGAGGCCTTTGTCCAGCAGTGGACCTCTATAGGCTGAAGAAGAAGAAATTATATCTAAATATAGAGCAGCGAGAGCAGTGATGGCCTAGTGGTATCGGCCTCGACTTACAAGTTGGGTAGTAGGTTCGAAGCCCGTCAGACGCTTTACTTTGTGTAAATTATTTTATCACCACTGGTTTAGGTGAAACAAAACATCACGAGGAAACCGGCATGTCCTAGAGACAAAAATTTCGAAGACATGTACCTAACATCTACCAAATCGGACTGCGTCCGCATTATAGATTACGGACCACTCCCTCTCACCGAGATGAGGCCTGCGTCCCAGGAGTGAGAAAATTATAGGCTGATTATACAATATGTAAAGAAAACCCTGTCCGACCCATAAGGATAATAAAGGTTAGGTAAACACTTGACCAAATATAGTATAAAATTTTACGTAATCATCATAGTAACAATACTAATGAATTTTGAAATAATCCTTTTTTCCCGGGAATTAATTACAATTTCCCCGAAATTAGGTAATTTTAAAAAAAGTGACAACACCGGTATTATTAGAAGCGAATAGCGACGCGACCACGTCACAGGTGCCGCGTGCCCTGCCCCCCGCCGCCCGCGGAAGGGGTTGCTTACCGCACATGTATTAAATTACCTCTTTTTGCAAAAATAATATTTATTTTTTTAGGAGGATTTTTTTTTAAGTTTAGCCTGTCTTTGTGGGCATTAGTAGAATCAGTTATCGATACCTAACAATACCTTCACGGATCGGACAGGGTTTTCTTTACATATTGTATATGTTGAGTTTAAGGTACATGAAAGAAAGAAAGGAAGGAAGAAAAAAAAGAAAGAAAATACATTTATTTAGCACAGACATAAAGACACACAATACATCTACAATAAACATACATCAGGCAGCAACAAATAAATATCAAATAGATAGTAAAAACCCCAATGTAAAAACATCAGCAAAGTGTGCATCGCATAAGTGCCAAGTTTTTCTAAAGTGAGGTGAAATAAACTCAAACTCATTTATTGCGATAATGGGTAATTGACATAATTCACATCGATAGATAAAATAGTTTGGCATCTCCATAATCCGCCTGAAGGCATGCAATTTTAATTGGCGTTTGTCTCTAATTACGATTGTACATAACTAATAATCACATATCTATACATATAATAAAATCGTAGAGGTCGAATGTCTGTACAAATGAAAAAAATGCTTAAAACGAAGTCAGGGTGATGTAAATAAAAGGAAAATACAAAAAAAAAATTTTTAGAATTTCTTATTTCTCTGTCTGTTTGTCTGTTTGTCTGTTTGCACGGGCTAATCTTCGAAACGGCTGAACGGATTTGAATGAAATTTTGCATGGTAATACCTAATATCCCTGGTCAACATCTTAGATAATTTTTATTTCGGAATATTAAAGGGTTCCCGTGGGATGGTTAAAAAAACATTGTTGAAAATCACAAAATCACGGAAGAGTCCATGGCGTCATCTAGCGTCGAGTAAAAAAAGTTTAACATGCAGCGCTGTCTAGCGTCGAAAGCCATTGTTTTTCTAACTACGTTACCTATCTGTTTATATTTGAAAGTCATTCTGTGATAATTCCGATTATTTCGTAAATAACCACAAAGTGCATTTTCAAAAGAATATATATTTCTATCGGCGAATACTTTCACGGTTTGTTTCTTCACAATGCCTAGAAAAAGGTCAAATCTTTCTCATTACTCGAGAGAAGCTAAAAGATCTAGGTTGTTTAGATCCCAAGAAAGTAACGATGATCATGAGGCAAGACTTACTGCGACTCGACACCGCCAGGCTACTGCTCGCGCTATGGAAAATCCTTCTCAGCGTGAAGCCCGACTAACAGCTGATCGGCAACGCCATTCTTTATCTAGAGTCTCAGAGACGTTTATTCAAAGAGAGTCCCGCTTAAGCTCACAACGCACACGCACGTCTGCTTTTCGGTCGCAGGAAACCAGTATAGAAAGAGAGCTACGACTAACAGCCGATCGTGAACGTCATACGTTGTCGCGAGTCTCAGAGACGTTTACGGAAAGAGAGTCCCGCTTAAGCTCACAACGCACCCGCACGTCTGCTTCTCGGTCGCTGGAAACCAACGTAGAAAGAGAGCAACGACTAACAGCCGATCGTGAACGTCATGCGTTGTCGCGAGTCTCAGAAACGAGTCAAGAACGAGAGGTACGTCTAACAGCTGATCGCGAGCACCATACATTATCTTATGCCTCACAAACTTTTACCCAACGTGAGGAACGCTTAAGTAACGCTCGATATCGTCAAAATATTATTAGTGCTTTAGAAAGGGATGATCAACACCGGCAACGATTAGAATTGGCCAGGAAAAACTATGAGCTTATGCGCCAGGATCGTGAGGATTCGTTACTAAGAGAAAGAGAGAGAATACATGAAATAAGACAGCATGAATCAGAAGAACAACGTCAAGCACGCTTGGAGTCCGATCGACTTCGACACTTACTCAACAGAAGGTCGGTTTCATCTGAAGAGTTTGACCTTGATTCTGACGAACAATACCCCTGGACAGAAAAAGAAAAAAGTGGGTTTACATACTCACCCAGAATTGATTATGCTTCATTTTCATTTGTGGGTGGATTGATTTTAAAATGTGATTTTTGTGAAGCTCTCAGATGGCAAAAAGAAACCAGCGGAATGTGTTGTGCGAGTGGAAAAGTACATATTTCATTGTTTCTAGAGCCGCCAGAACTTTTAAAAGCGCTGCTAAATGGAGATCATCCACAATCTAAACACTTCTTGGAAAATATTCGTTCATATAATAATGCATTCCAGATGACATCGTTTGGTGCAAAGAAAATAACGGAAGGGCCATTTATGCCCACCTTTAAGGTTCAGGGGCAGGTTTACCACCTAATAGGTTCTTTACTGCCTGAAAATGAACCCAAGTTTCTTCAAATATATTTCATATCTGATTATAATGAACAGGCAAATATAAGAAACCAAATTTTTCCACAACTTAACAATAATTTGATTTGCCTGCTTCAAAATTTGCTGCATGAAATCAACCCGTATGTGCATAGTTTTAAAGCTGCATTGGAGTCTGTTCCGCAAGGGCAAAACGATGATTTTAAATTTGTTATAAGCGCAGACAAACGACCCATTGATGGACATCCAGGTAGATACAATGCCCCTGTCGCAAATGAAGTTGCAGCTGTTTTAGAGCGGCGTGATATCGTGCTACGTACTCGAGACGACCACCTGCACCGTATTTGTGAAACCCATCGGTTTTACGATGCATTACAATACCCCTTGATTTATTGTCACGGGGAAGACGGATACAACTTTGGATTGCATCAAGTTAACCCTATAACGAGATTACCTAACTTAACAAAAAAATTTCAGCACAACAATTCTACGCTTACCTGCTGCAAATACGACAAAACCGCTTTGCTCACTTGCAAAGATTTCGTGGGCTGTTCAGCCAATTCATTGTAGATATGTACGCTAAAATTGAGACAGAACGCTTAGTATATATACGCACTAACCAAAGACGCTTACGTGCTGAAGAGTATGTGCACCTAAGAGATGCTATGCAAAACGACAGTGGTACTGAAAATCTGGGGCGATTAGTAATTCTCCCATCCAGTTTTACAGGCGGGCCCCGTTACATGCACGAACGTACGCAGGACGCGTTCTGTTATGTCCGAAAATATGGCCGACCTGACCTTTTTATTACATTCACGACGAATCCAAAATGGACAGAAATAACAGAGGAACTCTTTGAAAATCAAGAGTCGTATGATCGTCATGACATAATAGCAAGGGTTTTCCATTTAAAGCTCAAGTTGATGATAAACCTGCTCACTAAACAAAATGTATTTGGATCAGCTCTGTGCTATATGTATAGCGTAGAATGGCAAAAGCGTGGTTTGCCTCACGCACATATTTTGCTATGGCTAGAGGAGAAAATTCGTCCTAACGATGTCGACAAATTGATAAATGCTGAATTTCCGGATCGTAACCAGGATCCTGTATTGTATGACATCATAAAAACACACATGGTGCACGGACCGTGCGGGGCAATGAATAGAAACTCTCCGTGCATGAAAGACGGTCGCTGTTCTAAGAGATATCCTAAAGCACTGACAGAGCACACGATAACGGGTGAAGACGGCTATCCATCTTACCGCCGACGGTCACCCGAGCATGGTGGGTTTACGGCTACAATAAGATCAAATGGACATGAAGTAGTTATCGATAATAGATGGGTCGTGCCCTATTCACCCGTACTCAGCAAAACGTTTCAAGGACATATCAATGTAGAAATGTGCAATAGCGTTAAATCTATTAAATATATATGCAAATATGTAAATAAAGGCAGTGACCAGGCCACGTTTGCTTTTAGACATATTGAAAATGACGAAATAACTAGATTTCAGGCAGGCAGATTAGCTCTTCCGAGGCGGTATGGCGCATTTTGAGTTTTCCAATTTATGAAAGATCGCCACCAGTGACACATCTAGATATTCATCTCGAGGAGGGACAAAGAATATATTTCAACCCTGATAATGTTGCAGAACGGTTAGAAACCCCAAGACAAACTACTTTGCTGGCATTCTTTCGGCTTTGTGAAATCGACGAATTCGCCAAAACTCTACTGTACGAGGAAGTTCCGTCGTATTACACCTATAATAAGCAACAAGGCGTTTTCAACCGAAGAAGGCGTGGCAGAGCTGTAGATGGTATTCCCGGTATATATAAAGAACACGCCATAGGTAGAGTGTACACGGTCCACCCAAATAATGCAGAGTGCTTCTATATGCGCCTGCTTTTGCATACAGTGCGGGGGCCTACTTCATTTGCCGATCTTCGAACGGTCAATGGTGTCCAATATCCTACCTATCGAGATGCTTGCCGAGCCCGAAATTTACTCGAAGATGACCAGCATTGGGATGACGCCCTAGCCGATGCATGCATCAGTGATTGTCTACACCGCTTGCGTCAGTTAATTTGCTGTATTACTGGTATTTTGTGGTGTTTCAAATGCTGAGCAATTGTGGCAAAAATATCAAGATAGACTAGGGGAAGACTTTTTTAGGAATATAAGGCAAAATATTGACGGTGACCTTAACCACAGATTACGAGATATTGCTATCAATCAATGCTTAGTAGCTGTACAAGATTTAGTTACATCTATGGGTGGTGATTCTCTCCTTCAGTATGGTTTGCCAGCGCCGACCATAGAAGGAGAACGTATTAATAGAGAATACGCTGCAGAAATAAATTATGATCCAGCTGAATTAGCTGACACGTTACGAACCGGAGTCCACAGTCTTACTGAAGAACAGCGCACTATATTTGACCGAGTATGTCACAGTGCTGAGAATGCTACAGGAGAAATTATATTTCTAGATGCACCTGGTGGGACGGGAAAAACCTTTCTCACTAAAATAATATTGGCACAATTACGAGCACAAGCCAAAATAGCTCTTGCTGTAGCGTCGTCTGGAATAGCAGCCACTTTGCTACCCGGCGGTAAAACTGCTCATACAATGTTTAAAATCCCCATAGATTTGGACATAAGTGATCATCCTGTATGTGGTATCTCTAGAAGCAGTGATAAAGCGAAAGTTTTACGCGATTGCTGTTTAATTATCTGGGACGAGTGCACTATGGCACACCGAAAAGCTGTAGAAGCAGTTGATAGAACTCTCAGAGATATCCGTCAAAATGACCAACCTATGGGTGGCGTAACGATGCTGTTTTGTGGGGATTTTAGACAAACGCTGCCAGTAGTACCACGAGGAACAAAAGCCGACGAGTTAAGAGCATGCTTAAAGAGCTCAAGTCTTTGGCGACACATCACAAGGATGCACTTGACGGTGAACATGAGGGCGCGAACAGGAGGTAACACAAACGCTCAGAAATTTTCTGATTTGTTGCTGAAAATTGGCGAAGGAACATATCCGGAAGAAGAAGGGGAAATTGTATTATCTGAAAATCTCTGCCACACTGTTAATTCAATTGAAGAACTTATCTGCTCAGTATATGGTGAAGCAAATCAAATAACAAGTCATGAGAACTTATGGCTTTGCGAAAGAGCAATTTTGACTCCGCGAAATGACCAAGCAGTAAGAATCAACTTGGATATACTCAACCATGTTGAAGGAGAAGTAGTAGAGTATACTTCTATCAATAGAGTAATGGAGCAAGATGACGCTACCAATTATCCCGTTGAATTTCTTAATTCTCTGAGCGCTCCCGGACTTCCAGCTCACAACATTACTTTAAAAATTGGCGTCCCAATTATTTTGTTAAGAAATCTAAGTCCCCCAAAATTATGCAACGGAACAAGACTGAAAGTTATTTCTCTGCAGCGTAACATTATAGAAGCGGAGATTTTGTCGGGATGTGGCGCCGGTCAAAGAGTCTTTATACCACGAATTCCACTGATTCCCAATAATTACCCTTTCAATTTCAAACGCGTACAGTTCCCAGTGAGCTTATGTTACGCTATGACCATAAACAAAGCCCAAGGCCAGACGCTGCGTGTTGCCGGCGTAGATCTCAGCGTCGGCTGTTTCTCACACGGCCAGCTCTATGTGGCTTTCTCCCGTGTGAGTCAACCAAACAAACTATTTGTTTACGTTCTAAACCAGACCACATCGAATATTGTTTATAAAGAGGCATTATAGTTATAAATAGTAGTACTAGCTAGATAATATTTTCTGTTATATTTTACTACCATAAAAAATAAAATATAATACAACTTAAGTACTCTAATTTTTATCCCGCTGTGATATTACTTGTAGTCCACGCGTGCGAAGCCGCGGGCAGCAGCTAGTATATAATAAAACCATAATGATATTCGGCATAATCCAATTTAAGTCGACAGCTGCCGTCAACGAATGTCGGCGACTGCAGTTACTACGTGTCGTCGGCACGTGCCACTCGTGTGTATGCATACTTAGGAGTTTGCGGTTGTACTTCTATCATTAAACTAGCGGTCGCCAGCGACTTCGTTCGCGTGGAGTTAGATATGCTCCGCTCCTATTGGTCGCAGCGTGATGTTATATAGCCTAAAGCCTTCCTGGATTAATGAGCTATCCAACGCAAAAAGAATTTTTCAAATCGGACCAGTAGTTCCTGAGATTAGCGCGAACAAACAAACAAACAAACAAACAAACATACAAACAAACTCTTCAGCTTTATATATTAGTATAGATATAGATAGACAATATGTACGTCTGCGTTAGCTCCCGTTTTCGCAACATTTTTTATTACTGCTCTTCTCCTATTGGTCATAGCGGGATGTTATATAGCCTAAAGCCTTCCTGGATTAATAGGCTATCCAACGCAAAAAGAATTTTTCAAATCGGACCAGTAGTTCCCGAGATTAGCGCGCACAAACAAACAAACAAACTCTTCAGCTTTATATATTAGTAGTAAAGTAGTATAGATTAAATAAAAAACTTTACACAAGTAACAAGTAGGTCAAGTTATTTCAGAAATCCGTTTTATTTACACTGATTTAATGTGGCTTTATCGTGTGACCACTGGCTCTATAAATAAAATTATTGTTTTGTTTCTACAAGATGTTTTAGAGATAAGCAAAACAAAAACCAAAATTATATCCGTTTACGATAAAAAATACACCCTCGTTAGTAATCGGTCACTTTCTCCCCTCTGTGAACAATTTACTACTAACTATTCTGACTATACAGTATGTTAAATAACAGAGGGCGTTCCCTTAAACTCGTTAATATATATCATTAATAGATTAAAATAAAAATATCAGCAAGAAAAATAAGCATAAAAAAATCCGAATTAAAAAAAAATCTAATTGGAAATAAATTTGAAACCTCCTGTTTTAAATCAAAATAGTAGCCGTCATGTATAAATAAATTGCGACGTTGCCGTCTCTCATGTTCGCGTGTACAGTGTGTTTCTTTTACATGTCAATTTAAAATTTTTATTGAATATTTTCTTATTGGAAAAAATTTTAAAACATTTTGTTTTCGAATGGAAATATTTTTTTTAGCATGTATGTATGCTATACTATTTCGGGTTAACGGGAACGCCCTCTGTTAGTTAACATACTGTATATTGGTGACTATTTCATAAAGAAAAGGATCAGGCAGAAATTAACTCACATATGTTTGGTGATTTTCCAGTGTTTTTCAAGATTTAAAACAGCGTGAGGTACCTTTTGCCTTGGGTCAGGGTTGCCGGTTGGTTAAACAAGGAACCGTGGCCCTGGACGTCGCACAGGCAAAAGAAGAAACACGGGTGGGTTTTAGTCAGTACCAGTTTGACACGCCCTTCCGCTCCGCCCAGAGCCGGAGAAGTCATTTGATGATTTCCCATCCCAACAAAAAAAGAGGCACCTTTTGCCTTACGCATAGATACATAGTGACGATTTATATATGGAAAATTCATAAAGAATAGTTATCATCTGACAAAACTCTCCCTACTATGTTTAATTTACACTAATCATTACACTTTTAAGACAATTAAATTTCTTAAAAAAAATATAAATGTTAAATTCTAGGTTTCTGTTACGAAACCATAACCTTGTGCTTGAAAATCGCTTTTGGGCTATCATCATTACTTCAGCCAAAAGACGTCCACTGCTGAATATAGACCTTGCACAAGGATCTCCACAACTTTAGGTTTATAAACATTTAAACTCACATACACAAACAGCCTCCGTGGCGTAGCGGTAGCGGACTCGGCCGCTGCGCAAGGTGGCGCGGGTTCGATCCCCGCACAGTGCAAATATTTGTATGCATGAATATGAATATTTTCACTGGTCTGGTCGTGCCTCGGAAAGCACGTTAAGCCGTTGGTCCCGGTTGCAATACGAACATCTAGTGTCAGTCGTTACGGGTTGTTGGAGCCCTCAAAAGTCCAACAATTGGTCTAACTGCAATGCTTCGATGTCGCCTTCGGGTTGTGGAGGTCAGACGGCAGTCGCTTCACGGAGAATGTCGAAGTTTAGCCATATCAGCAGTTTGACTGGTAAAGCGGACCCCAGACTCCAAAGCTGAAAAGGCTTCGGATGCGACTGGGATTAACGCTGGGATGATGATGACAAGGATCTCCACAACGACCGGTCCTGCGCCTCCCGCATCTAGCGATTTCCCGCGACCTATACCAGGTCGTCGGACCGCGGGCCTATCCACGCTGCATCTTCCAGTGCGTGATCGCCACTCGAGAATGAAACTATTTTCATCTATATTTTTTTTTTAGTTCATATAAACCAACATGGGCGCTTGTCTGGTGCTAGTCCCGTTTGGTACCAGGCATAGAATAGTACCAACCCATATCCTCCCGTGGGTGTCGTAAGAGGCGACTAAGGGAACTCTCATCAGGGTAGCGGGCAGCAGCGCTTCTCCTGTGGAATAACAAATTACTGCGATCCCCAACCCGCCTGCCAAGCGTGGAGATTATGGCAAAGCCTTGGAGGAGGCCTGTATCTAGCAGTGGACCTCTATAGGCTGAAAGAAAGAAGAAGAAGAACATGGGCGTGTGAAACCCTAAAAGCGACGGACATGTAGTTATGTAGGCACACGGTCACAATGGATTAAACCGTAATAAAGTGTTTTGATAGTATTTTATTGTGTTCTAAATAGCTACCCCATTTGGAACACAATACCTTATCGTTACTTAACAATGGCGTGTAATCGAACATTTGATAATTTCCATTTTGCACCTTGAAATGATTGCACCTCTTTTTATGGACCTCAAATAATTTGGTGACTTACAAATACCAAGTCTCTCTAAAGGACCGCATCAGAAATGAGCTGATCCGACAGAAGACCAAAGTCACCGACATAGCTGAGAGGATTAGCAACCTGAAGTGGCAATGGGTTGGTCACATATGCCGCGAGACCGACAATCGGGGTAAACGAGTCTTCGGGTGGAGACCGCGTCTCGGCAAACGTAGCGTAGGACGCCCTTGGGCGAGATGGAGCGACGACTTCAAAAAGGTGGCTGGTAGTGACTGGCGGAGAACTGCTCAGGATGCGAGCTTGTTGGCGTGCCATGGAAGAGGCCTATGTCCAGCAGTGGACGAGTGTAGGCTGATGATGATGATGATGAAATACCAAGTAACTGCGAGCAATTAGTCTATAGGGGTTGGTCACAGTTGTAATCAACTCATTTGGATATAGCGGTTGGTTATAACCGGGACCTATTGCTATATCCAAATGGTACTATGGTAAAAAAATGTTTAAATGTTTGTAATCGCACCCACGACCCAAGATTAATTCTTAGGGTAGGGAAACTATTTTTTTTTTTTTTAAATAAAATTAATGAAATAAAAATCTAAGTACACTTTAGGATCAGTCGTAACAGCCTTGACTACGACTAAAAGTTGTAGGTCATGAGTCCGAACTTAATCAGACGTGTTAGGGAAATTTATTTCATCGTCAATGCTTTCAAAGCGGCAAAGGAAAACATTGAGAAGAAACCGACACACCCCTTAATAAAATGCAAAGATAAACATGGAGTAACCAAAAATATGATAAAATCCCACGACCGAAATTCCCATTAATCAGGGGTTTGAATTGCATTGAATTCTCTCGTATCCGCCAGGAATTGGTAACGTGATGTTATTAATTTTTCAACGAAATCAAATTTCATACTGAATCCTATGATTGGTTGAAAAAATAAAAGGGTGTAGCTGAATGGTGCAGTGGCGTAGTTTTAAAACTACGCTCGTGTTGTCGTCCCCGCAGTTTCCAATTAAAAATAATATCGCCAAGTCTAGTAGCTGATTGGCACTTATTTTTAAAGTATTCGAAACAGTATCGAGTTAATTACCTAGTTTATTACCCCTTGAAACCACCAACAAAGTGACCAAGTGAACATCTGTGGAGGCCTCCATCACAACCCGGTGAGTGCAGCGCTGGGAATCCCGTAAGTCCACCCTTGTCTCGTTTGTATGTGCTTGAGGTTCGTGGGGTTTCCACCGAGTTTCCCAGAAGACGCGCCTAAGAAACGCAGTCCAGCTATCGAAGAAATATCAGTATACCATCACCAAACAACAGGTACTATGGCTTATACTTTTTAGTGGCGCAATTTCTGTCCTACCTACAACACCCACGGAAGCTCTGCGGTAGGCTATTCATAGCATGGTACCGTCCAATAAAACTAAACTTTAATACCGCTCATTAAAGTTGGAAATGGCTTGGCTCAGAGGTAGTACTTGAATACATTTATTGCGACCAAACCACAATACATTGGATGCTTCCTACGTTCTGCTGTAACAATATAAGATAATATCCGTTCGTGCCATTTCTACTATGCAAGTAGGTACAATAACACATACAAGCTTTGGTAAGGAGAATAAGAAGGTGATACAATGTTGTTTCTTGGGTTGAATTCCGAATCAAATACCAAATATATATGAAACCGAATCAATAATTCAGGGACAATTTAACGTATCCTCTAAAAAGCTTATTGATCTTCTAATGAGGGTAACTTTTTAAAATGAAAGTACTGTTTATTTATTTATTTAATTAAGGTTCGCCAACAGTTGCTACAGATATTTCACACATTATAAATACATACAAATTATTGACTTAAATCTAACTACACAACCAATTACAGGCAAACACCACATGCTAAGTGCTCTTTGTAATTTTACTAATGTATTTGCTTATATTCTAACCAGACTGGATTCTCAATAGAACTAACACACTAATAACGTCTGACGAATGTGGATATTGAGTCAGCATGGACGTCAACCAGGTCGCTGCGTTCGTTTAACTGTACTGTAGATTGTACCCAGCACACATCGCAACACAACTACTCAGACCGATCCTCCGTTCGGCTTCACCAGACATCATGCCAGAATACGACGAATCACTTTGTGGCAAGACTTTGTCTGGTGGGTGGTAACTTCTGCCGGCAGCCGATGATATGACCTACCACCGAGAGCCACCAACAACCAATATTAAGTCCGTGCGAGAATTCAACCCGCAACACGCAGCACAGTAATATCTCGCTCATTCACTGCGCCAATCGTATATACAATATGTAAAGAAAACCCTGTCCGATCCGTGAAGGTATTGTTAGGTATCGATAACTGATTCTACTTATGCCTACAACCCCGGACTAATCTTAAAAAAAACCCTAAAAAATGAATATTATTTCGCAAAAAGAGGTAACTTAAAACATGTGCGGTAGGCCATACGGGTGCGGGCGAAGAGGGGCAGGGCACGCTCAGAACTATACCGTCAAAAATAATGTTGTCACTTTTTAAAAATTACTAAATTTCGGGGAAGTTGGAATTCATTCGCGGGAAAAAGAGATTATTTCAAAATTCACTAGTATTGTAACTATGATGATTATGTAAAATTTCATATGTTATTTGGTCATGTGTTTACCTAACCTTTATTATCCTTATGGGTCGGACAGGGTTTTCTTAACATATTGTATATATTACTAGCGGCCGCCAGCGACTTCGTTCGCGTGGAGATAGTTATGCTCCGCTCCTATCGGTGGAAGCGTAATGTTATATAGCCTAAAGCCTTCCATTACCATTTTACCATTTCCCTGCCATTAGCGCGTTCAAACAAACAAACTCTTCAGCTTTACATATTATAGATAACCGTCATAATTGATACATACCTCTAAAACAGTTAACCACCCGATTCCTGCGTAGCTGTCTGTATAACCTTCACCTACTTTGTACTGTGTCACAGCCATCATAAATGTATATCTATAGGCTTTCAGTTAACAGCTTAGAGGCCATTACCGCCTAATATCCTTTGATGTACATACAATGTGTCATTGATTAGACTGATAGAGGTCTTCAATTATTAAGGAAATGGATGTTGTGTGGTGTTATAGAGGAGTTTAATGGATTGTTTTGGTATTTAAAGTGTTCTCAATCCATACTAATATTATAAATGCGAAAGTATCTCTGTCTGTCAGTCTGGCTTTCACGCCAAAACTACCGAACCGATTGTAATGAAATTTGGTACACAGATAGTGTAGAGCCTGAGAAAGGACATAGGCTATAAAACATCCCGCTATGACCAATAGGAGCAGAGCAGGAACAAAATATGTTCACAAACACGCGGATGTACATATTGCTCCCATTATTTTAACAGGCGCTTATTTTATATCAACTGAGCTCTTTCGGGGGTGAAACCGTGGGACACAGCTAGTTAACTATAAGTTTGTTGTTATTAGTGATGTATTTACTGCAGTCAAAAATCCATTACAGATACTAATCTTCAAATGATCCCGCCAAGATTATATTCGGATTAGGATAATAAATTCTCTACAGCATTTTGTTTAATCCTAAAACCCCCTCTTATCTTAAAGAATGTTTCAAGTTCCTTCATGACACACATAATAGATATCTGAGATCATCGGAAAACCGATGCATTCCACTAGTTTTTATGATAAATCCTTTACTGTACAAGCAGATCGGCTATGGAATGACTTGCCCTATTCCATGAGGCGTGCTCAAACTCTGTCCAATTTTAAAACCATGATAAAAGGCACTTCATCTCTCTTTAAATATATCATTTTATTTAATTTGCTCTTGTATGATGTTTAATAAATAGATTTATGTATTTATTAAACTAGTATGATACACTTAACGTACTGTTATACCTTTACAATGTTAGGGGAATGGCTTAGCAACGCTCAGATGTGCCACGTCAGCATTATGGGTTACAGTACGTCATTCATGAGCCCAGCGAGGCAGTTGGTTCTAAATCTCGGTACGGGTCGGAGGTCCTAACTCTTACCATTTCTACTATTTCTATAATCTAAATCCTAATAAGTAATTAAATTCTATTCTAGCTTAAATAATAGTTTTTTTTAAAAACAAGATTCCCAAGTCTCGTATAATAGTACATATTTATTGTATAATCTATGTAAATAGTACACTGTAGACTACCTACATTATTTCTCTTTCCTTCTTCTTAGTATTCCATCCAAAGGTCGTCTGTAAAAGATTACTCTTAGCGATAAGACGGCCTATTGTGTCACCCTTTGTAAAATCTTTAAATTTATGTTTCTGTAATATATATGGTGTATAAGGGGAATTCTTTTTAACTGAATAATATTATTTATTCAGTAAATCACACAAGCATACAGTAAGTACGCGGACCGCGTGATAGAAGTAGTTAGAAAAAAAAACAGTGTCGCCACCTAATGATACAACAGATAGGGGGAGGCGGGGTACATTGATACAAGGGGCACATAGATACAGTCAATATTCGTCGAAAACAAAACGCGTTAGAAGAGCCATCCGCCACCGATAAGGAGGTATATAGTAAAGCCTACACGCACACTAGCGCAGGGCAAGGTTCACTCGACGACTAGCGACTAGCACGTAAAAAACTGTTTCTGATGTTCGCAACAAAATTTTCGTACTTTTCTTTCGGATGTAATTCTTCTAATTTATTTAGTGTTACCTGTGTTATATTAAGACAATGTGGTAAGTACATATCTGTCATCACATTAAATAGACTTAAGTTATTTAATTATCTATTGCTTTAATTTTTATAAAATGTTGATTTCGAATGTAGTAGGCAGGGGCACATAGATACAAGTGGTCTTGGGGCACATTGATACCCCAATATTTTGTTAAATATACATGTATGTGAGACTTAGGTAATATATTTTATTTTCTTTATAGAAAAATGGTTTGAGCATTTGAACGCAAGATGAATAGAAGTTCCATCAATGAAATTTCCGTGGCTTCTGCGATATCTGATGTGTTGGAAGAAAAATTATCAATAGCAAAAGCAGCGAATAAATATAATTTAAAAAAATCAATAAATAAAGGTCAGAAAAATCAATAAAACTTATTTAATTTATAGGAATATTTCTATGAAGAAAAGTACAAGTGTATGTACCAATGTACCCCGCATGTGGGGTACATTGATACAAATTTCATTTTTTGGTGAATAGGCTCTAATACGTTTTGTGATTAAATCTATCGGTTAATTTGTATGTAACAAGTTAACTGAATATAAATTGAATATATTATGGTTATTAAATTGGATGTAACTATCATTAGATCGTCTTTTATTGGGTCTAAGTAAAAACCGTATCAAGGTGCCCCACTTCCCCCTAATTAAACATCAATATAATATTTAACCCAACATATTATAGGCTATAAGACCTCTCTTTATTTCGGCCTTCTCAGAGTTGTCATTTAGGATATAATGACAGCACCTAGTATTGAAAAATATGCCCAATGCCGAGTTTTGGTTGAAAAAAAAATATCCTAACAGTATGCCGCCGCGATGTCCGTTCTCTAGGCTTCGCTACGCACTGTGCTACGGCGTAGCCTATACTGAGCTTGAGCTACGCTCGTGTAACCTTCAGTGGTCATCACACATGCACAACATAATGTACAATAATTATATACTTCCCAATATACAATATGTAAAGAAAACCCTGTGCGACCGGTAAGGATAATAAAGGTTAGGTAAACACATGGCCAAATAAAATATTAAATTTTACATAATCATCATAGTAACAATTGAACTAATGAATTTTGAAATAATCTTTTTTTGTCGCGAATTAATTCCAACTTCCCCAAAATTTGGTAATTTTTAAAAAGTGACAACACCATTTGTGACGGAGCGAATAGCGATGCGACCACGTGCCGCGTGCCCTGCCCCCCGTCACCCGCGGATGTGTGCCTAACGTGTTGTCTACCGCACATGCATTAAGTTACCTCGCTTTTTCGAAATAATATTTATTTTTTTAGGGGATTTTTTTTTTAAGTTTAGACCGGCTTTGTAGGCATTATTATAATCAGTTATAGATACCTAACAATACCTTAACGGATCGGACAGGGTTTTCTTTACATATTGTATAATAAGTCTCCGAATCTGAACATCAGCGACCATATACGGTTTTTTTTTACTTATAAACTAGTGCTTGACTTCAATCCTGCCTGATGGTAAACAGTGAAGCGATCGTTGATGATGAAGCGCGCTAGTTTATTAAGAACCCATTTACTCTAGCCTTAAGGCACTTAAATGGTAGTCAGACAGACTAGAACACAATTTTTTAGGATTAGGTGAATAGTAGATAAAAAGTAAACAACCGTAATGTTTACAGTTTTCACTGTGAAAACAACGCCTTGCAAGATTGCAATGCATTATTTGCATATACATAGAACTATAAACGTAATAATTTCTAACCTTTTACACACTTTATAACTAATTCTAAATAGTTAATACAAAATATTTTTTAAATATCATCATCATCTCAGCAACATAAAGTCCACTGCTGGACGTAGGTCCCCCAAGGATTTCCAAAAAGAACGGTTGGACACGGCCTGCATGCAGCGCTTCCCTGCGATTTTGGTCATATTATCCGACCACTATACAATATTATGTAAAGGAAACCCTGTCCGATCCGTGAAGGTATTGATAGGTATCGATAACTGATTCCACTAATGCCCACAAAGCCAGCTTAAACTTAAAAAACAACCCCCTAAATAATAAATATTATTTCGCAAAAAAGGTAACTTACTACATGTGCATTAGGCAATCCATGCGCGGGCGACGGGGTGCAGGGCACGCGGCACGTGGTCGCATCGTTTATAATAATACCGTCAAAATGGTGATGTCACTTTTTTAAAATTACAAAATTTCGGGGAAGTTGTAATTAATTCGCGGGATTATTTCAAAATTCATTAGTATGGTTACTATGATGATTACGTAAAATTTTATATCATATTTGCCCATGTGTTTACCTAAGCTTTATTGTCCTTATGGGTCGGGCAGGGTTTTCTTTACATGTTGAATAAATATAGCTCCGATCAAATAATAAAAAATTAAAACTACAAAATATATAACATAGCATCACCTTTTTTTTTTTGTTCATCCAGTGTAAATCTCTACACGGGAGAGTGCTCAGTGCCTCCCTCTCCCGTTCGGCCATCTCCTTTGCGGAGATTATCTCCTCGCAGAAGGAGACGACCGCGTCCCACGACTCCTCGCTGTCGATCATGGCTCTGACCACGGCCGGCAGCGAGAGGTCGTTTCCGCCGATCGCTGCGGTGAGCGCACGGCGCTGCTCGTCCCACGCTGGACACTCCTCTAGGGTGTGCCGCGCCGTGTCCTCTGCCCCGCCACCGCAGTGATGGCACGCCGGTGTCAGCTCCCGACCGATACGACACAGGTAACTGCCGAAACACCCGTGTCCGGTCAGCACCTGCGTCGCACGGAAGGTGAGCGCCCCATGCCGTTTCCGGTCGATCCACTCCTCCATGCAGGAGGAGTGGATCGACCGGAATGCTCTTACCGCCGCTATGACGGCGTGCCCTGCGCTGGGTTGCGCAAGTCTCTCTCGCCACTCCGCCACCAGGACTTGGCGGAGCTGGGACCGCTTCGCCTCCATCACTCTCGGCAGAAACGATCTGTCGCCCCGCTCTCGGGCCTCCCCGCGCCACTTGTAAAGCGACGCGAGGGCTCGGGCCTCGAGATCCCAGGGCCCCGATCCGGCTAGGAGGCAGGCCGCCTCGTAGGAGATCGTGCGGTATCCTCTTATTACCCTGACTGCCGTCGCTCTCTGCGGCCCGTGGATGACCGCAAAGTTGCGAGGTGTCAGGTGATCCGCCCACACTGGGGCCCCGTAAAGGGCCATCGACCGCACGACTCCTAGGTACAACCTCCGGCACGATGAGTCGGGTCCCCCCAGGTTCGGCAGCAGCCGTGATAGCGCGGCCGCGGCCGTTCTCAGTTTGGGGGCCAGTTGCCGGAAGTGCGGCCCGAAGTTCCACCTGCCGTCGAGGACGAGACCGAGATATCTCATTGTCGCCCCGACGGCAATGCGAACGCCTCCTACCTCGATGTATGAGCCCGCAGGTGGACCCCGCCGAGTCCCGTGGAAACACAGGGCCTCGGATTTGTTGAGGGCCACCTCCAGGCGCAGACGGATCCTCTGGACCACTTGCGCAACCCCTGCCGTCGCTAGGATGGCTGCGTCGCGATACGTCCTCCCTCGCGCAGTGACGAGCGGCACCCCGTGGAATCGGAGCGCCTCCCTAATGCAGCTCCAGGGCAGGGTGTTGAACGCATTGACGATATCCAATGACACCGCCAACACCACCTCGCCCCGAGAGACGACACTCTCCGCCGCGGCCTTCACGCGCATTATGGCGTCGACTGTGGAGCGCCCTTGGCGAAAGCCGAACTGGTCGTCCGCTAGGTCCGGCCCGATTGTGTTTAGATGGCGGACGAGGCGGTCTGCAATTACTCTTTCAAAGAGCTTGCCCACCTCGTCCAGCAACACTATGGGCCGGTACGCAGACGGCGAATCCGCCGGGCGCCCCGCCTTTTTCAGTAGGACCAGTTGGCCCGTCTTCCATGGACGGGGAAACTAGCCCCGCTCCAGGCACGCGCTGAAAAGGCCTATCAGTCGAGGCCCGAGAGCCTCCGCGGCCAGGACCCACGCTCGGCCAGGAATGCCGTCTGGCCCTGGGGCGGTGTTCTTGGCTTGAAGCCGGGGCACCGCCGCTCTCAGCTCTGCCCGGGTCACGTCGGGCACGTCGTCGTCGTCGTCATCTACCGCGTTGGCGTTGGCGTCAGCGGATCGAGGCGGAACCATAGGCGGCGGTATGTGCTCTGCCCTGGCTGGGAAGAGGGCACTCACCACCTCTCGCAGCAACTCGGGCCGCATGCCCTGGGTGAGCGGAGGTGCCCAAGGGCGCAGCTTGCCTTGTACTGCGCGATAAGGGCGCCCCCACGGATCGCGGTCCAGGGTCGCTAACTGCTGCTCGCGGGCCTCTGCCTTCGCTTTGGTGATGGCCCCCTTCAATGCCTTCCTTGCCACGCCAGCCTTGGACGCGGCGCGCGAAGGCGGGGCTAGCGAACGTAATGTCCACTATGGAACCGCCCCGCTGGCGCACGCACGTGTTCACCGAGCCCCGGTTAAGGATGGCGAGACCGTATTCGACCGCCCATTCTTCCAACTCCTCGCCGCGAGCGTCAGTAGTCGGGGAACCCCAGGCGCCTGACTTGGCGTTGAAGTCCCCGAGCACGACCACGGGGCGAGGGTGGTTACGTCTGACGACTGTGCCCAACTCCTCCAACCATGCCTCAAATTCGGCGAGAGACCTGCTCGGAGAGAAGTAGACCCCGACAATCACCAACTCTCCGAGCAGTACAGAGACGAAATTCCGTCCCTTGTCTACGGCTTCAAAGGACGGAGTCCCGGCCGATCTTCGCAAGATCATGGCCACCGAGTCGTGGGCGTCACTCACCCAGTCATCCCTGGGGGGTACGAACCACGGCTCGGCGACCACCGCAACGTCGATCAACCACTGCGCCATGCTCTGGAGGAGAAGATCCTGAGCACGGGCGCAGTGGTTGATGTTGCCCTGAAGGAACCGAAGGGAAGCGGACACAGACATTATTCAGTGTCCATGGTCCACTCCCCCTCCGGCAGCGAGTCGGCTGCCTTAGGATATGGGGTCCGCCGCGCTATAGGCGCCGCAGCGCCCTGGGCAACAGGCCCAATCCCCTTGGTCCCCTTCTTTTTCTTGTTCGCTCAACTGTCGTCATCCTTCCTATTCCTTAGTTTTTTAAGTGAATAGGCTTTATAAACTAGTGCGCTTTATCATCAACGATTGCATCACTGCTTACCATCAGGCGGGATTGCAGTCAAGCAATAGTTTATAATTATTTAAAAAAAATATATATGCCACTAAAATACGACGTTGCCAGTTGTACATAGTAAACGCTCTTAAACCAAAAAGGTCTCAAATGATGTTCACTTTGTTATTAAGCTCTGCTCATCCATGAACCATGGGATCGGATTACGAGTACAATAACTTTTATGACAAATAATTTCTCGTACATTTGCCCAAGGGTAATCCCCAAAAAGGTAGACGGTGAAATTGTTATAAACCACATTTTATCGCTGAAAAGTTTTTGAGTTTAATGTAGATACCTAAATTCACTGATGGAAATCGAAACATAAATATTTTTGAAATATGTAATTATTGTACAAATTTTTATTTCATTTGGCTGGAGAAAATTTTTAGAAAAAAGAAATACTTACTATTCATTTTAACATAGAATAAAAAAAAACTAGGCTCTAACTTTTTTAGGCATAAAATAAAAACGGATTCATTTACATTTCGTATTTCGTAGAAAGTCAGACATAAAGAGCGGAGAAAAGGGTAAAAATATAGCAATTACCTTTCAGTTTGCATGTTTAAAGATAGCAGCGGTTGCCTAGTGATTTTGGTCACCGTTTACAAGTGTAGGTCTTAGGTTCCAACCCCCTCAGACGCGTTCATCATCATCATCAACCTTTTTGTCGTCCCACTGCTTGGCAATTTCAGACTTAAAGTCCAGGTTTCGTCAAGGTATCTTCCTTCACCTTGTAATCATTAATTGGTGTCCAAGATATACTTAGAAAGTACATATAACTTTAGAAAAGTGACATTGGTACTTTACTGACCTGGCATCGAACCCGGACACTCATCCATGAGAGGCTGGTATTTTACCACTAGGCCACCACGACTGCCTCAGACGCTTTACTTTGTGTCAATTATTTTATCACCACTGCTCTTAAAACGGTAAGGAAAACATCGTGAGCAAACCGGCATGTCCTGGAAGCAAAAACTTTGAAGACATTTGACATCTGCCAACCCACACTAGGCCCGCGTGGTACACTCACCGAGAGGAGGCCTTTGTCCCAGGAGTGTGAGTTGTTTCTATGTTCAGTACCATGGGACAAAACCCGCCACACTGTTCCCAACCCACTGCAATTCCTGAAAGCCAGAATCAACAGTGGAGACCGCCAGAAAAACGCCGAGCAATGAAGCTCGACGAGTCCCGGAGAAACGATTCAACTGTCTTGGGTCCCGCAACAAAATTAATCAGAAAAGAATAGCGGAGGAGTAAGAAAAAATATATATTTTTTTTTTTCCACTTCCCTCCATAACAAGCAGTTGCAACTGGGAGAAGCCCAGATTGCCAAGCACCACGGAATAAAATTTGATTAAGTTAATGGGTCCTAAGTAGGTATGTACTGTTACAATTGATTCCAATAATAGGTATGGCAAAAGCGCCTGAACGCACGGAAATTAGTTCTAGTTTCTACAAGGTCCGTATAATAAACAACTCCGGATGTAACTTGTACACTATCCAACATAATATTGCGTTCATTCTGCCAAAGAATACACTCCCACAAGATGTGATGTGCGGACTGTTCAAATTCACAGTCTGTTGTAGAACATTGACACAAAGGCGAAGGAACAAGTTTAAAAGAATACAGTTTACTTTTAAAGTTGCCATGACCTGTGACAAATTGGGCAACGCAGTGGTACTTACGTATGTTCAGTACCAGTAGATAAATTAATCTGTATTTGCAAAAATAAAAGTGACTGGTCTCTTTTTGATAAGTCAAGGGTATCTGTGTATTTTAAATGGTCCCGAAGCTGTAATAATATTAATTTAATTTATTAAATGACAACAAAGGTCCAATGGTTAGTAACTTATCTACTAAGGGTTAGTTATACTTAAAAATTAATCAAGACTGCCGCACAAGCAATGCTAACTAGTGTCTTAGCACTGCCGCATCGAAATTGTCGACCATGGTTTGTAGGATGCTGTTAGCGCTGGTCCTAGTTCTACCTAGCAACGAGGCCGCCTTCTTCCTCATGATGGCATAAAAGTCATCCACTCGCGCCAAAGCGAACATGCCCGACACACTGCAGTACCTAGGCAACCCTAACAGCACCCGAAAACCATTATTATACCGCACACGCAGGGCGTCTAGAGCCTTCCGCGTACAGTTAGCCCACAGACCGCCCGTGTAGAATGACTGACAAAACGCTTTGAACAAAGTGATTTTGACCCCATTACTACAACGAGCAAATCTGTGGGCCAACATGTTGCATCTAACTGCTAGCGCCCTTCGCTAGCGTTCGCGTTCAATGTCTAATTGATCTTAGAGGTCCACGGTCAAATAATGGCCTAGGTACTTATATTGAGTAACCCTATTTAGTGACTTCCCCTTTAGGCAAATTATGGGCTCATAACGCACCCATCTCCCGGGGACCTCAAAGATCCATTACTCACTCTTATTAACATTATACTGCGAACTGTGAGTCAATACAACCCACAATATGTTACCATCAATAAAAACCACGCGTAATAAAACCCATCGAGATGTGAGAGCGAGACGCCGGACCGACTAACGTCGACGACTCTGATAGACGTTTAAGGAGAGAGGAAATTGCCTCAGCGAGCTTCGTAAGTGATAAGTGGGTACGATGGGATCAAGCTCGGCAGAGTTGGGAAATCTAGGGTTAATACGGTATTGAAGTACTTTTTAGATGTCAGGTGAAGATGTAAGTAATAGATTTTGGGAGTTGATTAATATCCCATTTTAGAATGGCATAGAATCAAGATCAAAAGTTATTTATTAAAATTAGGCTGAGAATCAGCGCTTTTTGAACGTCAATATTACATAGGACAGTCCACCAAAACTCACGCCCTTCGATATATCATGCTTCTAACCCTAAAAGTTATATTAGCTTCTGCCCTCCTCTTCTTCAGCACTTCCTGAACTAGCGACCCACCCCGTAGCATCGCACTAATAGTTCAAATTAGCTTCGTGTCCTTTTTTAATTTTGCTTAGCTCCTTAGAGTACTGGCATGATGTTAAATAGCCCACCAAATTCTTCCAAAGATTAGAACGTTTACAGGAGAGTCAGAACCCGCGTATCACCAGTTAGTTTCTCTCACGGATCAGCTTATTTAATTCACCAGTTTCATTGATTAGTCAGTTACCCTGTTTTGTTAGTTTTGTTGTCAGAAGAATTGCATCAACTCGGCAGTTTTCAGTGTACTCCAGTTTCAATTCAATTTAAATCAAACATACCATTTGTTCACCACCAAAATTTACATAAACCTTAATAAGTGTGGTTAGCGGAGGTGCTCAAGTGCGGTTCACGGGAGTGCTATTGGAAATCAGTTCTCTGAGAGGAATACCTCAATAATCATAAGTAATTTATTCAAATCAGGCTGAGAATCAGCACTTTGATGTAGATTTTTCGTAAGTGATACTGTGCTTCCTGGCGCACAGGTAAGTGAAGGAACACGGGTGGGTTTTCGTCAAGAATCAGCACTTTCGGAACCACAAAATTACTTAAGACCAAGACCAAAATACCCGGCCTAAAATTCCTAGTGCTTCAGCTGGGAAGAGGAAAAAGTGACGCAGCAAACTCCACGTAGCTTTAAACATCAATTTCAATATAGTAAAATAGTGATGCTAAATTTCATAACATAATAATTATGATGAACATAGTAATATGATATCATCTTCTTCTTTTTCTTCAGCCTATAGAGGTCCACAGCTGGACAAAAGCCTCCCCCAAGGATTTCATTGCTTTGAGGGGGTTTGCCATAATCCCCACGCTTGGCAGGCGGGTTGGGAATCGCAGTAATTTGATATTCCACAGGAGAAGCGCTGCTGCCCTCTTCCTGGATAGAGTTCCCTTAGTCGCTTCTTACGATACCCACGGAAGGATATGGGTTGGTACTATTCTAAGCCCAGTACCACACGGATGATTAATTTACATGAAATTAAATTTTTATTTCAAAAATAAAAATTTGATTTCATGTATTTTAACAAATTTTTATTTCAAAAATAAAAATTAAAAAACTAAAGCAAACTTCTTCAAAATCATTATAACGATAGTTTAGTTTAAAGAGTATTATTGAGACATGAATTTAAATACCTGGCTATTAAAAAAAATTAAGTGTCCCTAATAAAAATACATCATTATTATTATTGGTATGGCGTATTTTATAAAGGAGATACAACCATCCACTCAACCACCTCACTCAACTGCCGTCTTCCTTCCTATTCCTAAGTTTTTTAAGTGAATAGGCTTAATAAACTAGTGCGCTTTACCATCAACGATTGCATCACTGCTTACCATCAGGCGGGATTGCAGTCAAGCACTAGTTTAAAATTATATATATAAATAAAAAGATTGGTACTTTCAGTTGCCATAAATGGATGGAAACCTCCAATAATTGTTTATGGTTTAAGACATTTAAATTTCATAAACCGAACACAACTGGGCATCATCACCAATGGCTACAAACAAAGAAACATTAGTTCGACCGAGTATTAGAACGGTATGTTCTAAGTTAGAACTAGTCAATATTGTTAATCATTCTATCAATAATATTCCCAGTCTTACCCAACACTGGTTACTCCTAATAAACACTACGCAACTAATTGAAATTGCACTCACTTAAGCGCCATTATGAAACATTTCCTAGATACGACCACTAATCACTTCGTCTCCAGACTCATCGATAAGCTTCATGAAGGTATTAATTATTCAATGTTTGTGTTTCGAACCACGTATTGCTGGAGATGGTTCGAGCCAAACACTAATCTACTTATTTAGATGGCTCTTGCTTCAGTTTGGTATTTGGTGCTCGAGTTCTGCAATTTCGAAATGTAGTACTAAGGTATGATGATAGATTTGGGGTTTGGGTAAGCTTCTGGGTTTGTATTCCGTTTTGAGACACTATTATTAGGAACTTTCTCTATAAATCTATCCGTAGTGACGACAGGGTTGGCGCAATAGCTAAATGATCGACTACTGTGCTGCGTGTCTCGGGTTCGATTCCCGCACGGAACAAATATTTGCGTGGCCTACATTAGTTTGTTCCGGGTCTGGCTATTTGTATCTGAATGTTTGTAAACGCACCCACGATACAGGAAGAATTCCTAGTGAGGGTTTAAAAAAAATGTTATCTTTAAAATATCGCTATTAGCGATAAGACCGTCCATTGAGTCGCCCCTTGTAAAATTTCTATATTGATATACTAGCTGACCCGTGCGAAAAATTCGCACTATACTAATAATTTGGAAATAGTATTCCATGGTACCAGGGACGAATATCTGTCGATTAGTGGGTCGGACATTCAGATTGGTTCGATAGAAAGAGAGAAAAAGGGAAAAAACGGTTTCAGACCCTTTGAGAAATAATATATGGCGATTTCTAAAATGAAGTTTGTGGGGCAAATAAAACTCTTCGTAAACAATAACTGGTAATATAGAGCCTACTATTAAAAAAATACTAGTCCTAATCCACCACTGCTCTCTTTTTCTCTCTCTCTCTCTCACACACACACATACTTTCTCTCTGTCTGTGTGTGGTGAGCACCATAGTTGTATAGCAGTTTTTTTTTACATAGAAGTAAACGTAGAAAGTGCTAATATTGCCTAAATGATGTAGGTAGGCGGAGATTTAGTGGATTTACCTTAGGGCAAAGAGAATCGAGATAACAAATTGGGACGCTAATGGAGGAAAATGGAACATGCAAAGATCTCTGTTCTAGGTTTTAGAAAATAAAACGTGCGCTGAAACCTTTTTGTAATAGCCTTTAAAGCATAAAAATAGATTTTGTACCGAACCGAGAAGCAATTTTCGTAATTATAAGAATCTTTACAATGTCAATCTCTCAAAAATAATTTCCTTTTTACCTAGATTAATTTCCCAATAATGACATGTGTTGACAACTGGGTCTAAAGATGACGAAGATCATGTCGAACTCCTATGTCGCACTCACTACAATTCTAGTTGGTTGCTCTGCATTCGAAGTTGTTGACGAGTATAGATACCTTTATTTTTCCGGGTTGGAAATCCTCAATGGATGTCCGCCGCCCTGGGGTGGGCGACGGGATCTGTCAGACTCTTACTGACTAAAACCACCCCGGTGTCTCTTCTATCACGAGCGCGCGTGGGGCCGTGGGTGTCTAAATTCTTCCACGGCCCTACACTCTCGTGCTGGTCCGGTCTATCCGAGCCTCGTCTCCTGCACGGGGTAGTGGGGTATTAAACTACCCCGTGCATCGCGCGCGCCTCCGCCTCGGGATTCATCGAATAGAGGAAACAGTCTAACTAGGTAAGTCAAACTTCTAGAAAGAGGTGTCTCGTCGAATCCAGCTCGGCTGGGCAGCGTTCGGGAAGCTACGATACATCTTCTTCTCGTCATCAAAGATACCACAATGTCTCAAGATAAAGTCTTTGACCAGTGTGTTGCCAGTGATAACATCCGGAACTGAAAATTGGTCGCTCACAAGTCACAATCGACCTCATACGAAGACTTAACGTCACACAAAGGGCGAAGGAAAGAGTCAGAGAGGAGAGAGGAGGGTCGGAGATTCTCTGCGCAATCAAATCAGAAATGAGGAGATCCACAGAAGAACCAAATAGCTCTTCGAGTCGATAAAATTAAATGGCAGCGATGACTAATGGATGGTCGATAGGACAGTAAGGTTCTGGAGTGGCGGCCACGTACCGGAAGTCGCAGCATAGCTTAGGGGGGCTATCGCTAACTATTTAGAATTAGGTTAAAAATCTGTAAAAAGTAAGAAATTTATATGCAAACTAGCTTTCCGCCCGCGGCTTCGCCCGCGTGGTCTTCGGTTAAATCGCGCTTTTTAGATTACCCTCGGGAGTATCAATTTTTTCCGGGGTAAAAAGTAAAAACCCTATTATTTAATCCGGACTTCTAACTTTACGTCTGCAAAATTTCAAAGCAATCAGTTTAGTAGTTACGGCGTGAAAGTGGAACAAATAAACTCAGTTTCCGATTTATAATATTAGTAAGGATAATGCATTAAAAAGTTGCAAGGCGTTATTTTCATAGTAAAATAACAGGGCCTGTAGCCAATGTAACATCGCTTCATAGCGAAGCGAAATCGAACACCAAACCAGCCAATGGCGGGAACGATTGACCACGCGACGCGACAAATCACGTGGTCAATCGTTCCCGCCATTGGTTGGTTTGGTATTCGATTTCGCTTCGCTACGAAGCGATGTTACATTGGCTAGCGCCGCTGTAAGCATTACGGTTACTTATTTTGTATCTACTATTAACTTAATTCTAAAAACTTAGTAGAAAACATAATAAAGCTCCAGTTTAATAACAATAATAATCATCCTCAACCTTTTTATCGTCCCACTGCTGGGCACAGGTCTCCTCTCATACAGAGAAGGATTGAGCGTAATCACCACGCTTGCTCAATGCGGGTTGGCGATTTCAGACTTAAAGTCCAGATTTCCTCAAGATGTTTTCCTTCACCTTGTAATCAGTCATTGGTGTCCCAGATAGAAAGTACATATAATAACTTAGAAAAGTTACATTTGTACTTGCCTGACCTGGAATCGAATCCGCACACTCATACTTGAGAGGCTGGTGTTTTAACCAATCGGCCATCACGACTATAAACCCATGATATAATGAAAATCACGATATATGACACTAAAATGCAACATAGCCAATTGCGCGTAGTAAATGCTCTTCATAACCAAAGAAGCCATAATTAGTATTATCCATCACTTTCTAAAGTGGTAAAATTCGTTATACCAAATCCTTGTACTCATCACTCCAAAAAAGAGAATAGTTGCAACCCTTGGCAGTGGAGAGGCGGGCGAAGAGACTGATTGGTGACCCTGACTTAACTCGAGACGGTCTCCCAAGCCTAGAGCACAGGCGTAGAGTAGCCAGCCTTTCGGCCTTCTACAGGATGCATTTTGGGGAGTGTGCGAGGGTACTGCATTATTTAATTCCCCCATCTCCGTTCCTCCATCGCACGACCCGTCGTACGGCAACTTTCCACCCTTAAGTTGTTAACACCACTACGATCCGGACGAAGCGTTTCGCCTCCTCCTTTATACCGCGTACATCGAGGGACTGGAACAGTTTGCCAGCGGCGATGTTTCCTTCGGACTATAATTTGAGTGTCTTCAAGGCTAGAGTGAATAGGCTCTTAATAAACTAGTGCGCTTTACCATCAACGATTGCGTCACTGCTTACCATCAGGCGGGATTGCGGTCAAGCGCTAGTTTATAATACATAAAAAAAAAAGAAAAAAGTAACAAACTACAAAACAAGTTCCTAGCTTCTAAAAGTATCTCTCCCATCAATCAGTGTTCTATATTATCACATCGCTGAGGTCTCCGGTGTCGATAACAAGGCGTCGAGATATATTTACGAGGGACGTAGCCCCGTTCCTTTTATAACCTAATGCGACCGCGATGGGGACCTTAAATAGCCTTTATGGAGGGTACTGATACTTCCTAGTTTGAAGGACGGGGTTGTAAGTTTTGGATCGTTGCAATTTTGTAGTGTTGCAATGCTAAAAATATGTTAGAATAAATTATGTTGGAATGTGTATTTCAAAACTGAAGGTTGTTTTCAGTAATTAAAAATTTACAAAAATTCAATCAAAATCAAACGTCAGGCAGTCATGAAAGACTGTGATCGTTCTTAAGAGTGGACTCCAGTGCTGAGGAATTTGAGAAATAGGTATTTGAAGAAACTATTGCCGTAGCGCCGCTCCTACCTGTCCCGGTAATGTGCGAAAAGAGCAGTTACAGCTCAGGCAAATTTTACCTACAAAAACGTTGACCAAAAGACGTTTCGTATTCCGCTGTTTTCTTTTTTCAAAACACGACAGATTTCAATTATAATAGATCAAAATTTAGAAGAAAAGTATACCTATGCTTCTATTATTTTCTTTTTTGTCAAAATCTTATCAAGTATGTCTAATAGTCATCTGGACATCACGGTAAAAATGGGTTATTTTTCGCGATTTTGAATTATCGTATTTCTTTTATTAATTAAGTTTCGGAAAAAATCAAATGATAGGGGCACGTATAATCAACGTGTAAAATTGTAGAAAAAAAATAATTGCTCTAAAAGCATTATCCTCGAATAAAACAGCGGAATACGTTTGTATAGAGAAAGCATCTCTAAAGTTCCCTCTTAAGTGATCGATCAGTCGACTCATTTATGTGTATTGATAAAGTATGAAGGAAGTTATAACGCATTTATTTATTTATGCTTTCCGCCCGCGGCTTCGCCCGCGTGGAGTTCGGGTATATCGCGCTTTTTTAGATTTCCCTCGGGAACATCAATTTTTTCCGGGATAAAAGGTAGCCTATGTTCTTTCTCAGGCTCTAAAGATTGTCTGTGCAGACAGACAGACCGACAGACAGACAGAGTTACTTTCGCATTTATAATATTAGTATGGATGGCACACCTACGACATATTTACAATAATAGTGATATTAAAAGCAATCACAGGTCTTCAATTTTGAGTAAATACATCACTTATAGGTATGCAAAACATTCACAATAAGAGATCTTCATTATTAACAATTCTATTCAATAAAACATATATATTACAATTAAACTCAATAATTAAAATGTAATGATATTGAATGAATATTAATAAATAAAATTAAATTAAAAATATGTATGTTTAAAATTGCAGTTTTGGTATAATTATGTTTTACTAGCTTTCCGCCCGCGGCATAAAAGGTAGCCTATGTTCTTTCTCAGGCTCTAAAGATTGTCTGTGCCAATTTTCATCAAAATCAGTTGAGAGGTTTAAGCGGGAAAGCGTAACAGACAGACAGAGTTACTTTCGCATTTATAATATTAGTATGGATTACGGTGGAATTTTTTTTTATAAAGTGACAGTTGATGTAGGCAGCTGATTAACAGGACAATTCTTTTAATTTTAGATTTAAATATTGGCAGGCTATCAAAGAAAACTATCGATGCTTCTGTCGATCGAACAAGCTCTGTTGTAGGAAGACAACATTCTGTTTAAGGGAGCATGGTATCGATAAAAAAGCCCATAACATTGATCAGTAGTTAAGATAGTTTTTTTTAGTTTTCACACATCAAAAGTGTCTAGGGATCAAGCATTTTTATGCGGATTTCTTGAGATTGAGATGTGGCTTTGTAATAAATTTATGATTTTATAAATTTATATGGATCCTTTTTGGTGCATTTCATAATTTGAATCAGGAACTGTGAATCAAATTCGAGTAAAAGATGAAAATCAGCTGTCAATATTTTCCCTATAAAAACATACAACGCATTGAAGACATTATTAGTGCTACTGTTTCCCTACTACTGATTAAAACCAACGTTATTATGGAGCGGCGACGTCATTTAAGCAGGGAAGAAATGCTCAGAGCCGTGGGAATGATAGAAGCTGGTTCCCGGCAACGTACTGTGGCTTTAGCTCTGAATACAAGTCAGAGTGTTATCAGTCGACTTTGGACACGTTACCGAAGCACTGGTACCGTGGCTGAGCGCCATGGAGGACGGTATCGCTGCACCACACGGAGACAAGACCGATACATTCAAATCTTAACTCGAAGAGCTCCAACAATAACCGCCATGATGTTAGCTGTGAGGCTTCATCACTCTTCAGGGAACTTAATTAGCGACCAAACAGTCAGAAACCGCTTGCATGAAGTGAACCTTCATTCCCGAAGACCGCTACGGGTACCACCTATAGCAATGCACAATCGTAGGATTCGATATCAATGGGCTCTTGAACACAGAAATTGGGCAGAAGAACAATGGCGTTTCGTGTGCTTTTCTGATGAGTCTCGTTTTGGTATGAGACCGGATACAAGACGTATACGACACTGGAGAACCCCTGGACGCCAACAGCGATTAAAATCCTGCCAGGAAGTCCATCCTTATAGTGGTGGAACCATCATGGTATGGGCGGGTATTTGGATCGGCGGAAGAACTGAGTTGATTTGGATCAGAGGCAACCTCAACGCTCAAATTTATGCTGAAACGATTGTATCAGACGTCATCGTTCCTCTACAAGTGCAAATCGGTCCCTTATTTCAGTTAATGCATGATAATGCACGACCGCACACCGCAAGAGTTGTAAGACAGACTCTCGCCGCAGCTAACATCAATGTCCTGCCCTGGCCTGCTCAGTCGCCAGACTTGAACCCGATTGAGCATGCATGGGATATGCTACAGAGAAGAGCTCTGCCGAATATGGAGGGTATCCAGTCGCAAGAAGACCTTTTTTTGTTGTTGCAACGAACATTGGCGGCCATTCCACAGCGTGATTTGGATGAACTCATTTTGAGTATGCCAAACCGATGTTCTTGTGTTGTTAGTGTTCGCGGTAGAAACACGGATTATTAATTGTTTAAGTTACCCAATAAAATTTTAGAGAAAACTGTTATTTCAGTCTTTTTTTCGAACTTTTGTGTTAGTGGTTCAAATGTCAAATATCCCTTTATTAGGAAAATGGCAAATTTCTTTATTAATGCAAAGGTGACTTGGTTTATCGTTACTGTGACAAACGAAAACACTTTATTTGATGAATCCTTAAAGAAAATTTTAATTAATATCAATCAGGAGAAAAGTTATTGCAAAAATATATGTTGATCCCTAGACACTTTTGATGTGTGTATATTTGTTATCTTATGTAATGAAATAACCCTTTTATTTCATTATATAAGACAGCGTGATGGAACGAAAAAAAATTTTCATGATATTTATGTACTTAGTGGAAGTATTTTATACTATTTATATCTGATGGTTTTTGTGGAGTCATAGACTGCACTCATTGCATTGTACTTAGTCACTTGAAATCATTGCGAAGCATATTCCAAATCCATTGCTCCATATGTTTGAAAATGTGTCTGCTCAACAACGTAAATAACGCAATGAATGTTGTTGAACTGTCACAATAAAACCCATTGCTACTGACACTGTGTTACGCAATTGACAGCCTCCGTGGCGTAGCGGTAGCGGACGCGGCCGCTGCGCAAGGAGGTGCGGTTTCGATCCCTGCACAGTGCAAATATTTGTATGCATGAATATGAATATTTGCACTGGTCTGGTCGTGCCTTGGAAAGCACGTTAAGCCGTTGGTCCCGGTTGCCATACGAACATCTTGTGGCAGTCGTTACGGGTTGTTGGAGCCCTCAAAAGCCCAACAATCGGTCTAACTGCAATGCTTCGATGTCGCCTTCGGGTTGTGGAGGTCAGACGGTAGTCGCTTCACGGAAAATGTCGAAGTTTAACCATATCAGCAGTTGGACTGGTAAAGCAGACCGCAGACTCCAAAGCTGAAAAGGCTTCGGATGCGACTGGGATTTACGCTGGGATGATGATGATGATGACTGCGTTACGCAATTACCATGCAGGGTCTCAGTTACTTCTTTATTAATCGTCATATCGATACCTAATGACACCCTTTCTAACAATATCTTAACAAACATATAGTCATTGATATTCATACTCAAAACTCACAGCATTTACTTAATACAATGTATTTATATACTTTGTATTAATTTTGATGGATACGATTCCACTTACAACGGTAGCAAAACGGTAGCAACCTTTTATTTGTCTAAAATCGACTGTAGAACAGAAAACAGATGGCAAAACAAAATTCAATAAACAACATCGCCAAAAGCAGAACTATTTGTTATAAATTCTATTTATTTTGAGTCCGAATAATAAATAAATTCCCCGTAAACCCGTAGCTAAGTTTTCTTTTAATTAAAATCTAAGAAACCCTTTTACAAAGTATCTAAACATCAGCCTGGAAACGAAATGTTCGCAAGCTCGTATGAAAAGAAATAAAAACTATAATTTGAAGTGTAAACCCTTGGAAGGCATCTCGAGTTTGCGGCTAACGTAAATCTTATTGGTATAACGCGGCCTCCTCTCGTAAAGCTTAGTTTAAAACTCAAGGGAATGACTCGCAAACGGAGAAGCAAAGAATATGAGGACTAAGGTATAAGGAACGGACGTTTCTATAAAATGGCTATGAGTTTCATTAACATAATCTAGGTACATATTTCCGAAGCGTGCAATAGCAGACGCAGACATGAATTTTACTAAAAACCAAATACATTTTATACGTGGATTAAAAATGTATATAAATTTTAATCCACATCTTCCCTAGATGCGTTTACATCGAAGGACTGGAACAATTTTCCAGCGGCGGTATTTCCGTCGGACTACAATTTGAGTGTCTTCAAGGCTAGTGTGAATAAGCTCTTAATAAACTAGTGCGCTTTACTATCAACGATTGCATCACTGCTTACCATCAGGCGGGATTGCGGTCAAGCACTTGTTTATAATTTATAGAAAATCTCACAAGGATATTAATAGAGAATTGGAAAGACAATTCGAGAAGTCGATCTTTGCCCGGTAGTAGGACAAGTTTTTGGAGTTTACTCCTTATGAATCGATTTTCATATATAAGGCGCCCGGTATGAGAAAAATCCGAGGGGTAAAACCTACTAACGAGTAACGAATTTTAAGCGTTACTATTTTAGTGCGCACCTTTGGTGCGCAACTTTCTAATCTAAAAAAGTGGCATAATTATCTTTTTACAACTATATTTTGTTAGTTATTAAGATAATGTTATATTTAAAAAAAAATACCTAATTATAATAATTTAAAAAAAATGTTTACATTTTTTTTTATTATCAACTTTCTTAAAATTGGTTAAAATTTTCATAAATATGCATTTATAATTTTTTTATTTTTTTATTATTTATTTTATAAATAATTTTTAAAATAATAATAATATTTCTTTTTTAATATTTTTTTTCTAATATTTTTTTTTTATTTTTTTTTCTCGTACTTAAGGAGTAAACTCCAGTCGTGCGTCGGAGCTGACACACACACTTTTTTTTTTGTAACATGACCCCTCAATAGGGAAACGCGTCAACGAAACAGGAGTAGGTATGTTTCGTTGACGCGTTTACAAATTCACATACACAAACAGCCAGACCCGGAACAACTTCCTGCAGGCCGTACAAATATTTGTTCGATGCGGGAATCGGCACGGCACGCAGCGCGTGAGTTCATTACTCAGGTACTCCACCAACCGTGTCGTCAATACATGTGCATGGCACGTTCCAAAGTCCTATTCCTTATACAGACTATCAAGCTACTACAATCTGTCAAATTTTTCTATTAGAATTTCAAGTTTATCGCTTAAGCATTAAGACTTATGGTAGATTGGGAATAATTTACAGGTTCAGGTAGCTTGACCTGCTGTCGTCTGCATAATGTTTCATTGTAATAAATTAAATCCGCTGGCTCCCATAACTTGAAGAAACACAAGCCTTTTATTGGTATTTTTATAGAGGCGGAGAAATCGCTTCTGAACTACGTAAACTAGGATTTGGTATTCTGTGTGGACTTGGATAAATTATGTGCTATAGTTTAGCTCAACAGTGTGATTATTGGTGAAAAAACTACTCAGCAACTCTCAATTTTTTTTATATAATTTAAACTTGACATCATCGTTTCAGCCGAAAGACGTCCACTGCTGGACATAGGCCTTCCCCAAGGTTCTCCACGACGACCGGTCCTGCGCCTCCCGCATCCAGCCGTTTTGAGGTACCTTCACCAGGTCGTCGGTCCACCTTGTCGGGGGCCTACCCACGTAGCATCTTCCGGTGGGTGGTCGCCACTCGAGAAACCGTCGGCCCCATCGGGCATCGGTTCTACGGGCAATGTCTCGGGCCTCTGCCACTTTAGTGTTGCAATTCTTCGGGCTATGTCGATTACTCTCGTTCTTCTGCGGATCTCCTCATCTAGACTAGTGCTTCATCGTAATCCCGCCTGATCAGTGATGCAATCGTTGGTGGTAAAGCGCGATAGTTTATTAAGAGCCTATTTACTCATAAAAACTATGTGAATAGGAAGGAAGACGGCAGTTGAGCGAGGTGATGCCATGTTAAACGCTACAATACAACCAACGATGCTGCGCCAGAAGGAGATTCATCTGGAGACCCTCTACGACCAAACTCCCGACACAACAACATTTGGCGCATCGTACCCGGCACACATCAAGACTTTGTTCGGTGGGGGGGAACTTCTGCCAGCAGCTGATGTTATGGCCTACCACCGAGAACAATAGTTGGATAGAAAGAAATAGTTGGTAATTTATGGATGTTAGTCATCAACTTATAGTTTCACCAAGGATGTGGCTGAACACCTATTTTGCATGGAACTACCTCTCTGACCTCCTAAACTCAGTTAATAATAGGTCTGGTAATATAATACCCGTGTGGTACCGGGCTTAGAATAGTATCAACCCATATCCTCTCAAAGGTATCGTAACAGGCGACTAAGGGAACTGTCACCAGGGAAGCGGGCAGCAGCGCTTCTCCCGTGGAATATCAAATTACTGCGATCCAAAACTCGCCTGCCAAGCGTGGGGATTATGGCATGCCCTCCCAATGTAATGAAAGCCTTGGGGGAGGCCTTTGCCCAGCAGTGGACCGCTATAGGCTGAAGAAGAAGAAGATTATACCCCTTGATAAGACAGGGTTTCTGAGGACCCATGTCGACAAACACTATTCAACATATGACTGCACATAACTATCTAGCTTTAATACTGGAGCACTGACTTTCATACTATACAACGTGTAACATAAAGGGTATATACATAACAAAGGCATGGCATCTTTACATGATATCAAACGATATTGCAAGGGTTTTTTAATCCTATCTCTTTATGTTAGGAAGTTACGAGGAAAAACACCGCCTGTTATAGACTACTATCATACTAGTCGCACAGAGATATTGAAGACATTTATCGGATTTTGGCAAGTAACGTAACGGGTAACGAGTAGTTATATCGTATGTAGTGTGCTGCCACGTTTGTTATGATTTGATTTTAAGAAACACAAGAAACCGAAAATTTGGTACCAATTTTTTGAGTATTTTATTTTGAGTTGAAACCCTTCCGATATCGTTTGATATCATCTAAAGATGTCATGCCCTTGATATGTATATACCCTTTTTGTTACACGTTGTATAGGTACAGAGGACAGCTCATCAAGCTACTAATCTGTCAAATATCTTCATTAGATTTTCAACTTGATCGCTAAGGTTTCAAGGCTCAAGGTTCCTTAGGAACATTTGACAGTTTCGGCTAGCTTGATTTGCTGTTGTCTGTACAGCCATGTAGATTTATTATACACATACCACCTTAAGATTACCTCACTAAATAGGTAGAACCTACCTTGCATAAAGTAAATAGGTATATTGTAGTGCTTCTAGTTCGTTAAGAGGTAACTAGGTAACTCAGGGTTAAATGTGCCCAAGTTATATAATTTAATTATTGTTACGGTGAACTTTGAACGACTCACGTGGTTGTTGCATGTGATTCGTATAGTTTATGAAATGGAAATTTAGTGCTTTCCATTAAGTAACAATCGCTATGATTTAATTTTTGAATGTTAGGTAACTAATAGCTTCGTTTGCCAATAATCTTGCATGCCAGTTTTGGTCACGAAAACTGTTAAGAAATTGAATATGTAGGTACGGATCCGCATAAGTTTAGATGCAAGCGCTGTGTATTCTGAGCGCTCAGCGTTTTGCACAGGCAAGCTAAGCATCGGGCCAAGCTACCCGAAACTGTCAAAGTTTCCCAATCAACCATGAACCTTAACCGTTTAGCGATAAAGTTGAAAAACTTCTAACGAAATCTGAGAGATTGTAGCAGCTTGATGCGGTGGCGTCTGTTATTGAAAGAAACTTTAGATTTACGGTGATCGGCTTGGTTAACCAGAAGAAACAGACAGCCAACAAAAATTAATTTGAAAAACAAGAATACCTTTTGAAGGAGTAGGGGGGGGGGGGTCTTAGAGGGCTACATAATGCAGGTTTGGAAAATAAATATAGTTTAAAAAACTAAAAAACATGCTTTTAAAAAATATCAAACTAAAAAGTTAAAAATAATTTTAAAAAGCATGAGGCGCTTTGTGCCATAATATTTATATATTAAGCGCCTCACGCTTTTATAGAATTATTTTTAACTTTTTATTTCGATATTTTTTTAAATCATGATTTTTTTAGTTTTTTAAAGTATATTTATTTTCAACTTTTTGTTCGACATTCTTTAAAAAAAAAAACGAAAAATGAACGTATTGAAAACGGTGGGTCATTTTACAGTAATGAGCCGCTCACTCGTGGTCCAAAAAGTTAGAGACGGACAAACAAACAAACAAGCAAGCCAACAAACATATCTATCACAAGTGTCACACAAGTGAAACTAATAAAAAGCATGTAACATCTTTTTTTTTTTGTTAATAGTTGTTTTCTCAGGAAAGCTTTTAGTTTATACATTGAATAGAAATTGAATGGTATTGTTTAAATGAACTATGAACTCCCTTTTCACCGCCATTGAGAAGCCTCTGTCGAAGGGATGATTTTCGCAGTAAAATCTGTGCTATTAAACTTTATTAACCCTTACCACTGAGCTAAGAATTGACTTTACAAAAAAGCTCTAAAATATATTAAAAACATTTTGTCTAAAGGTAATGCGACATCGATTAGTTGTTAAAATATTTTCATACAATATTTTTACTAAACTACTTTTTTAACACTAACTATATAACTATATAAACTGGTCGTGCCTCGGAAAGCACGTTAAGCCGCTGGTCCCGGTTGCCATACGAACATCTAATGGCAGTCGTTACGAGTTGTTGGAGCCCTCAAAAGTCCAACAATTGGTCTAGCTGCAATGCTTCGATATCGCCTTCGGGTTGTGGAGGTCCGACGGCAGTCGCTTCACGGAAAATATCGAAGTTTAGCCAAAATCAGCAGTTAGACCGGTAAAGCGGACCCCAGACTCCAAAGCTGATAAAAGCTTCGGATGCGACAGGGATTAACGCTGAAGTGATAATAATATATATAAAACTAATTTCATAGAATAATAATTTATTTAAATACGTGTTCATCATTGGCACAATAATGCACGTTATCGGTCTGCAGATCATTTGACAGACGTCAGGCGACTCTTCAAAAACAAAAGAAGCGTACGTCAAATATTTTAAAAAGAAGCTTCTAGAATCTAGAACCTTCCAATGGGCCTCTTTGGCTGGGCAGGAACGGTTCGAAAAAGGTTTGCGTCATACTGTTTTATTTTGAAATTTATTTGGACAAGTAAATGCCTATTGGAAAATATCAGAGGACAAATTTAGTTCATATGGTTTAATAAATTTCGCTTTGTTCGCGCAGCTAATGGGCCAAAAACTTTTTGCCATCGTTAAGCTAATATAAAAAAAAACAGCCAAGTGCGAGTCAGATACGTGCACGAAGGGTTCCGTACCACTATCTTTAAAAACGGCAAAAAATTATGTTTTTGTATAGGAGCCTTCCCTTAAATATTTTTTTTATTTTTAGTATTTGTTGTTATAGCAGCAATAGAAATACATATTCTCTGAAAATTTCAACTTTGTAGCTATTACGGTTCATGAGCTACAGCCTGGTAACAGACGGACGAACAGACAGACGGACAGCGAAGTCTCATGTGGGTTCCGTTTTACCTATTTGGTACGAAACCCTAAAAATAATGGCCGAAAAGCTTGTCGAACTGAGCTCAGTGTTGGGTTTTGTAGTTCCATTTTACGTGTAGGGGGAGTAACCTAATAAGACTTTTTTTTTTCATTTGTTATTTTACCACTTTGACGACATTGTTATTGATGGAGGAGTTGATATATATACATATTGGTACCAAATTTCAGCTTTCTAGTACTAACGATCATTGAGATTATCCGCGGACAGACGAACAGACAGACGAAACTTTAAGGGTTCCTAGAATAGAATACTCTTTATTATGTACACCATATAGATTACACAAAGATATTTTTTTACAAAGGGTGACACAATAAGCGGTCTTATCGCTAAGAGTTCCTAGTTGACTACGGAACCTTAAAAAGGACAAGAAAAGTTCCGAGCAGGAAGAGTCACTTCCACATCAATCACAAATTTTAGGGACGTACGTGTACGAAATAAAAAAAAAAACTGTTACCTACATTTCATAATATGATTGTGTAACTCATGTTTCGTGTTTCTTTGTTACAGGTAAACATCGTTGTGATATATTCAGCTGCATTCAATTTGTGAGTAACACAGGGTTTGTGTGGTATAAAACTGGTATAAACATGAAACTGAATGATAAATAAATTTACATTAATTTTACAATATTGAATACTGCGTCACTGAACGAAACAAGAAATAGAGGCTAAAAGAGCTTTTATCTAGAAATGAGATAGCATCCAATTAACATGAAATTTTATTTAGTCACTAAAATTGAAAGAATATTGAAATTTTCACAAAAGTTAGGTAATTTTTGTTCATGACCTTTCTTCGAAATTTTCAATTATGCACACTGTGGATCAAACAGTGCAGTAAATGTAATATATTTTACAGTGAAAGATGATAAAGGATAGTTTAAGTATTTTCTATTTCTAAAACAACCTTAGTCATGATGAATATGTCACGACATGTTATAAATGAATGCTCATACGACGTCAGACTACCAACTGCAGTAGTTTAACTACGTAATGTACCGAAAAAACCTGTTACCATAAATAAAAATATGAAGGGCAGCTAACATAATTGTATATGCCGAAATAAAAAAGAAAAAAAATATTCTAATGTTAGTCTTTGATTCGAGATGAGACTTAATTTTAAGGAGATGTTTCATTTTGGGCCACTACTATACATAGTAGTGGCCCAAAATAATCTATATAGCGTACACGTTATATAGATTACAAGGAAAAACATCGAAGATTTTCATAAAAATACTACTAAATTAATTTGAATAAAAATACAAGTATTTATAATTAATTATTTGAAACGTTTTTTAGTGAGATAAGCCTTTATTGAGGTAACCATGACACTTTTTATGACGTTTGATTGGCGAATTTGACAGTTCTATTTTCCCGTTGTGTTCGTGTCGAGTGTTGATTTGAGTTAATTATGTTTATTTAATGGGCCGTAAGTATGTTCGGAATTCATGTTTTGTTTTTTTCGCAGTCATATATGGTAAATAATATAGATGTGATAGCCTTAATTACATGACACGTCAATCAAATGTCACTGTCAAAATCTTATTTCGCTTATTGCTGACTACCATATTTATTAGTACCTAGTTGTGTTGCACTCCTTGGCAGAGTTAAATTGAATCTGTATAAAGAGTAAGCCAAAATATAGGAAATTAACATTAAAAATAGTTAACTATACCTAGCATTAAGTGTACAATGTGCTGGCCCAGGCTCTATACATTTCTGAAACATCTCCTTTGAATTAATATTGGTTGTTGTTGTCTTAGACACCCCATCCATGGTTCAGAAAGCACGTTAAACCGTTGGTCCCGGCTGTCATTTGAAGATGTCCTTAGCAGTCGTTACGAGTCGTCAAAAACCCGAAAGTCTGACCACCAGTCTTACCAAGGGGTATCGTATTATCCAGTAACTGGATTGTGGAGGTCAGATAGGCTGTCACGCCATTTGAAATACTGGTATTCAGCGAAATCCGGCGGAGGCCTGGAAGCCAACCTCAGTATAGTAAGGAAAAGGCAAGGCAGATAATGTTGTCCTAGTCAAACATTCACAAGAATAATTTGACAAAACACTTGATCAGGTTATCAGAAACTTGTGAGTGACATTGCATAATTCTGAAGAAATAGAAATTGAACCTTGTATAGTAGGAAACAAAACTTAAAATCGTGATCATGATAGTTAGGTTAGTGAAAATAATAAACTAAAAGTGAAATGAATAATAAAGTTAACATTGTAGGAAGTAAAATCAATAATGACCAGAAACCAAACACAACTGCTATTATCACTAAACATGAAAGAGGGATAAGAGAAAATAAAAAAAGGGGTAAAATTACAAACAGAAATAAGAGAACACATTGGGTATAAGCTGGAACATAATGACAATTCTATTATGTTCTTTGAAAGTTATGACGTTAAAATAATAATGTTGGTAAGTTTCTACAAGAACAAAGCTGTCGTCGACCAAATATTGAAAACTATAGTGAGGAGGAAATTGAAATGGCTGATAGTGGTTTGTGCAACAAACAACCTGACGATGGCAGATGGAAATTGTTATTATGTTTAATACAATGGTTGTATATCTTATGGAAAAATTGTGAGGGAAGATGGTCTTATTATAAGGAAACGTTCGATACTGAAGTCAAAGAACTCATATGAGAAAATAAACGCAAACCATGCTCCACTTCATATTCACTGTCTCTCAAAACATTCTAAAATCATAGATATTATTTTGACACTGTCAAATATTATTCTTCTTGTATCCTTCTCTGTATGAGAGGAGACCTGTGCCCAGCAGTGGGACGATAAAAAGGTTGCTGATGATGATGGTGATGATTTCTAAGTCATTCCCTAAGAAAGTACATGTGGATATGGAATATGAATAAAATAATTGTTCATATTCCATGTTCAAACGTACCTTGGGCATGTGAGGGATGTCAAATATTTCAATAATTCTATATAATCATTTAAAGAATTAATGAACTATTTCCATATAACAATATTATCAAAATTAGCAATCACCAAACCGCCTGTTAATCATGTGATTGCATTCTCTCATTTATTATTCTATAAAGTAATTAAATTTGCTGACAGATACTTGTTTATGTATGCATGATCAAACACGCATTTGGTCCTCCTAATATTAATACCGTGAAAGCTATGAAATGCAAATCTGGATTTGGATGGTATTAATATTTCACTATCCCTAATACAAGTGTTTCAGAACTATGAATAAAATAGTACGGTTAAAAGAGATTCATAAAAGTTGTATGAATCGACACAAATGGGTACATGAAAAGAAAATGTACATAAGAACGAAAAAATATATTTCTTTTTGTGATGAAGAAAGTTTCTGAAGTGATAAAAATCTTTTAAATACTGAATTTGTTGTTTTAAAAATGCTATTATAAGTCCCCGACGGAGGCAACTCTCATAATTTTAAGATTATTCATAAGATTATTAATCTCAAACTATCATAAATACGTAAGTATTTATGATAGTTTGAGATTGAGTCATATGTATATATATGTATATATGTCATATGTATGTATATATATATATGTAATAAGTTGCTTTGTACTGTTAATATTGAAACAAAAACCAAAGTTGTTGCTCTGTAAAGAGAAATTTATTTTTTTATAAAGATCACACATCTTATTCGTACATTTACGGTACAGACAACTATTAATTAAGTACTAACCTGTAAAGAGAAACAACATTAAAAGCTATTATTCCAAATATGAGTTCTTTCACAATCGTAATTTAAAATCTTTATATGATAACCTCGCCAACTATCCTTGTAAAAATCTCAGTCAAACCCTCCATAGATGATTTTCAAGCACAGAGTAAAAAGTGCTGTCACCACAGATAATATTCTGATGCAGGTATCGACAATAATGAGCGGGTAATATAATTTAAATGGAGTGTCAAACAGCTTCATTTACATATATGTAATAATTTCCCTACATTTTTAACATCGTTTTGACATTAGTTGTGGCTGAGAATAATTGCGACCACATTTTGAACATTTTAGAGAATTAGCCTTTAGATATTACAGAATTTACACAAATATCATATTACAAACTAATTTCACCAAACAATTACATACTACCTCCAATTAAGTAATTACTAACCATTCCATATAGCAAAGAGATTGCATTCTCGTCCACTTCAACCGCAAACAAACTTCATTCAACGTTTCGTTTCGATTAACATGCTAATTATATACAGAACGACGGGGAACGGCTTCAAAGGCATTTGCAGATAAATTGAACTTAGATACACAGAAAATAAGATACTCCCAGAATTCAGTCGACCAAGCTTTGTGATTCACAAATTAAACTCATAGAATCAACATGAGGCTTTAATGTTTGCACTGCTAGGAGGCCATCCCTCTTTATGTGAGAAGGAGTGGGCTGTATTCCACAAAGCGGGTCCAGTGCGGGTTAGTAAAGTTCACATGTCTAAAAACCAAAAACAAATGTAAAGATGATTACAATAAGAGTATAAAATTTGTAAAATTCTTCCTGTCAGCCTAAACCATAAATATCTAATTCTTGTTAGCAGTTATGGTAGCTGGGAGCGTCACTCGCTAGTAACCCATAACTACGTAACTAAGATGGTGTCAGCAAGTTTAATAATTATTTTGGCGATCAAACGCTGGACAAAAGAGTACCATACTGGCTCAACCAATTGCCTGCTGAAATATGAGGTCAGAGAACAAAAAGAAAATTTGCCAGATCACTTATAATGTTCTTACTCAGTAGTCTGTAAGCGATTCTGTAAGATCTAATATTTGTATGTAATGTAACTTCTTTGCTAGTAGTAATTAATTATTGCTGATACACCGCTTGTTCCGTTCCCACAGACGAACCGTGAAAACGGATTTTCGGGGTATAGCTTTTATCTCAATGTATGTTAAGAAAATAAATAAATAATAATAAAGCTACTAAAACATGCCAGTTTCCTCACAATGATTTACTCTATCGTTTGGAGAGCAGTGGTGATGAAATTATTAACACAAAGTGAAGCGCTTGTCTGGTTTTAAAGCTACAAATTGTAATCCGCGGTCGATATTCACTAGGTACCACTGCTCTGCTCATTGAACGCTGCCCAGTATCGGCTTTGGAATATAGGAGTTGCAATAAAGCTTACGTCATTTCAATGATGTTTAGTGCTGGTTATTTTTAGAAAATTCTATACATCGTTTTCTGTGTCACTCAACAATTTCAAACCCGGTATTTGACCTTATCAATAATGAAGCCCGTGATTTGACCTTAGCAATTGTAGCCATAAACAAACAATAAATCATTTTGTTGATGGTCACTTTCGGACAAAATGTTTTCACAATCAAAATTTAATCTATACTAATATATAAAGCTGAAGAGTTTGTTTGTTTGTTTGAGCGCGCTAATCTCAGGAAATATTGGTCCGATTTTAAAAAATATTTTTGGGTTGAATAGCTCATTAATCGAGGAAGAGTTTAGGCTATATAATATCACGTTGCGACTAATAGGAACGGAGTATAACGTGTTCAAATAACTAACTTCACGTGAACGAAGTCGCTGCCAGCAGCTAGTACTAATATATAAAGCTGAAGAGTTTGTGTGTTTGTTTGAATGCGCTAATCTCAGGAAATATTGGTCCGATTTGAAAAATTCATTTTGTGTTAGAAAGCTCAGTAATCCAGGAAGACTTTAGCCTATATAACATTACGCTGCGACCAATAGGAGCGGAGCATATAAAAAAACATATCGAAACCTACGTAGGTGAAAGCGCGAGGCGCAGCTAGTGGTGTAGTTGTTCTAATGATGTAAATAATTTACGGAATAATTCATGTTTTGAGGAAAACAAACCAGAGAAAGAGAGAGAGTTTCTCAAGAGTTATCAACTAGCCTTTCTCGTGATGCCAATACACAATGGTTTAGTGGATTTATAAAAGCAATTTTACAACACCGTGGGTTGACGGTATTGTTTGCTAGTCTAGAAGTACGTGATAATTTCATAATATACAAGCGGCACACATCAACGATAGTGGCAGCTGCAGTCAACGACAACGTGCCGCTCGTTTGCCATCGATTGATGTCGACGGCAGCATTCGTCTCTTTCATTCAATAGTTAACGAGTGCCGCTCATATTTAAGGCTGGTTTTACAGCTATCCGGCAGATTCGTACGGGCAGTCCGTATGCGGAAGGCCCCGTACGATCACGTCCGCAGCGCTCTGAAATGTAGGTGTAAAACCCTTACCATCGTTGCATATTACAGGCTCGCACACGCACTTAACGGACAGACTACCGACATGTCTACTCTTGCCTGTGGCTCTCGTAAGAATGACTGACGTGGAGCGCTCGAGACAGTGCCGGTCTGTGACGAATGTTAAAATGCATACGCTACAGTAGGTTCATTTAGTACGATACGGTTGCTAGCGGGAGAAGTACGGGCTCCCCCCGTAGCAGGTCGCGTGCGCACCAATCCGGGTCGCTGTGAAACGATGTTCTAAGCTCCTTATGTGTGCTCCCGCTCCGGGCGAGTCGTTACGGATTTGCCGGATAACTGTGACACCAGCATTTACCCATTCAAAGCTAAATCTATAGAGCTAGTCATATCACTTCATAACAATCTGGTTTATGTCATCATCATTATCCCAGCGTTAAACCCAGTCGCATCCGAAGCCTTTTCATCTTTGGAGTTTGGGGTCCGCTTTACCAGTCCAACTGATGACAAAGAACCATCAGTTGGTTTATGTAAACCCAGGTATTTGCAGCTTTGGGTCAGGGTTGCGGGTGGTTACAAAAGAAACCGTGGCCCTGGCCTGCAGGCAAGTGAAGGAACACGGATGGATTTTAGTCCGTTAAAGTCTGACATCCCTTTCCGATCCGCCCAGAGGAGAGGTCATTTGATGATTTCCCATCCCAAAGAAAAAAAAGGTATCTGCAGCATACCAGTTAGATATACCCGAGATACATTTTGATCCAGCTCACGTTTCATTTGTTTGAACCCAGTCATCAGCGTGCAGTAACATCGAATTTAATTGTTTAACGTTTCGGCGAAACGAAGTAAGCCGATTACACGATTATTCGTTAGTTTTAATAGAAATAAAAGCTTTATGTTCCAGTTTATGTAACTTTTACCTTAAATTTCTAATTTTGCGGTTAGTAGGGTAGGGTGGATTTAAATTCTTAGTTTTATTGACTTGGGAAAGATTAAGTGATAGAGTATAATTATTGACTGACAGCCTCCGTGGCGTAACGTGGCGAACGCGGCCGTTGCGCAAGGAGGCGCGGGTTCGATCCCCGCACAGTGCAAATATTTGTATGCTTGAATATGAATATTTGCACTGGTCTGGTCGTGCCTCGGAAAGCACGTTAAGCCGTTGGTCCCGGTTGCCATACGAACATCTAGTGGCAGTCGTTACGGGTTGTTGGAGCCCTCAAAAGTCTAACAATTGGTCTAACTGCAATGCTTAGATATCGCCTTCGGGTTGTGGAAGTCAGACGGCAGTCGCTTCACGGAAAAATATCAAAGTATAGCCATAATCAGCAGTTAGACTGGTAAAGTGGACCCCAGTCTCCAAAGCTGAAAAAGCTGCGGATGCGACTGGGATTAACGCTGAGATGATGATGATGATGAGTATAATTATTCATGAAATACTTAATTACAAAATAACTATTTCAGCAAACAAACTTGAAATAAACAAAACCCTTTTTTCATAAATGTGTGTTAGGTTTCGAAATAATTACTAAATCCATAGTTTGTAGTTGATATTATTGAGTGAGTATTATTTTATTATATGTGGAAACATACATATTGCTTACTAACTGCTTCCTGCGGTTTCACCCGCGTAGGTTTCGATATGTTTTTTTTTTTTATATGCTCCGCTCCTATAGGTCGTAGCCTAGTGGTGTTATATAACCTAAAGCCTTCCTGGATTAATGGGCTATCCAACGCAAAAACATCGGACCAGTAGTTTCCGAGATTAGCGCGATCAAACAAACAAAATCTTCAGCTTTATATATTAGACTAGCGGCCGCCAGCGACTTCATTCGCGTGGTTTAGTTATGCTCCGCTCCTATTAGTTACAGCGTGATGTTACATAGCCGAAAGCCTTCCTGGATTAATGGGCTATCCAACGCAATAAGGATTTTTCAAATCGGACCAGTATTTCCCGAGATTAGCGCGTTCAAAAAAACAAACTCTTCAGCTTTATATATTAGTATAGATTTTAATAAAAATGAAACTCGTCTAATATACTTTTACAGAGATGAAGTTAAGTCTAAATATTTAAGTAAGTAGTACTTACAACGTCTTCGAAACATCTTGGAAATGTGTACGTAATACATTCAAGTTAGCTTGAAATGTTCAGTAATACATAACTCTTGAGTAACTGAAGTCTGTTTCCACCTTCAATTATGCAGAAAGCTCACATCAAATAATCCGGTGTGATTCAAAATGTACACTGAGGTAACTCAGTCGAGTTAGGTAAGTAGGTCGCTGCAGTACAAAATATTATGTAGCATGGTTTGCCATCAATTTCTAGACGAAGGGATAATATTAGTCGATTGACCAGCGTTGGAGTTGTTATAAGTTGGATACGACTTTCAAAGTCAAATCCTTTAATTCAAACCGGAACAAAAAGGCACTTTTGATCGTCAAAAATTTGATGTTCTTTTTACTAAATACTCTTTCTTACTTTTTCTTTTTTTGGGCTGGTCACATATGCCGCAGGACCGACAACCGATGGGGTAAATGAGTCCTCGAGTGGAGACCGCGTCTCGGAAAACGTAGCGTAGGACGCCCTTGGGCGAGATGGAGCGACGACATCAAAAAGGTGGCTGGTAGTGGCTGGCGGAGAACTGCTCAGGATCGAGCTTGTTGGCGTGCCATGAAGGAGGCCTATGTCCAGCAGTGGACGAGTAGAGGTTGATGATGATGATGATGACTCTTTCAATGTGTGTCTTGTGTCAGTGTTACTTCAAAGTCCATATAATAAAACCTTTTCTAATAGGTATTTAGCCCAAACAAGCACTATTTAGTGGTAGTAAGGTCAGTCCGCAACGAGGAGATCCGGCAGAGAACTAAAGTTGTCGATATAGCTCACAGAATAAGCAAACTAAAATGGCAATGTACCGGCTATATTAGCCGTAGAACCGATGATCGTTGGAGTAGACGTGTTCTTGAATTGAGACGGAGAATCGGTAAACGTAAGGTAAAATGGCTGGTACTACCTAGATGAGAGTTAACGAAAATCGAGTTGAATGGCATGCATCTCCTATTGCACGCCATTTCCAGCAGAATTGGAAGGTCAATGTTTATGTTCAACACAAATATTGAACTCATCTTTATGGATGGCCAGAAACCCGAAACATCAGTAAGACTTCCTTCCAGACTGGAAGGAAGTCTTACTGAGGGGTATTGTATTAACCAATAACTGTTTTGTGGAGGTCAGATAGAGATTCGCTTCTAGTAAAAAACTGGTGTTCAGCATTCGGATGTACTAGAAACCGACTCCAAAATTATTTAAGTCAAATGATGATGATCAAAAGAGTTGAAAAAGATGATGATTATAAGATTGAACTTAAAATGCTTTTTAGCATTTAACTTATTTCCACGAAATATTGTTGGCAGTTATTTTCTAAAGATCTTTTAAACACAACATTTTTTTTCATTTATGGAACAGCATTTTTGGACTACTGTAAAAGCCTGCACTTTACCACTCGAGAAGTTGATCAAAGTTAAGCAAAGACGAGAGAGTAGATGAACACTTCGGTTCGCTTCGTCCTAACCTCATTGTCGGTTTTTGCGTCCGAATCAAAGGACTCAAAGCGTTTTGTACATACTTCTTTGCGTGAGAGTGTAATCATGCACTTCAGACTTCGGTCAATTTAAAGAAAGAAAGGACACGTATTTATGGAACAGCATTTTTGGACTACTGTAAAAGCCTGCACTTTACCACTCGAGAAGTTGATCAAAGTTAAGCAAAGACGAGAGAGTAGATGAACACTTCGGTTCGCTTCGTCCTAACCTCATTGTCGGTTTTTGCGTCCGAATCAAAGGACTCAAAGCGTTTTGTACATACTTCTTTGCGTGAGAGTGTAATCATGCACTTCAGACTTCGGTCAATTTAAAGAAAGAAAGGACACGTATTTATGGAACAGCATTTTTGGACTACTGTAAAAGCCTGCACTTTACCACTCCAGAAGTTGATCAAAGTTAAGCAAAGACGAGAGAGTAGATGAACACTTCGGTTCGCTTCGTCCTAACCTCATTGTCGGTTTTTGCGTCCGAATCAAAGGACTCAAAGCGTTTTGTACATACTTCTTTGCGTGAGAGTGTAATCATGCACTTCAGACTTCGGTCAATTTAAAGAAAGAAAGGACACGTATTTATTGCAACTTGTACCGGAAGATCATTAACGTAAACTAAAGACAACCAAAAATAAAAATTAAACAAATTATGTTTCAAAAGAAAGTAATCAAAAGAAAAATTAATTATAAAGTCCCGCAACAAGGCAAAAAGGTTCTCTGAGCATGAAAATTTGATAAATGACATTTAAAAAATGAATTTCGCACTACCTACTTCGTCGGAGCAACTATACGAGTGGTTTAGTGCCGATTTAACACATTACAAGTCATAATCCCCCTTACTACAAAACAAAGATTTTATTTACACCAGGTTAAACCACCTAAATAATTATTCAATTATGAACCTAACCGTTACATAAATTAGCAGTTCTTTATATAAAAATGACAGCTTAGTTCGATCCTAAATTGTCACTTTTGTATTAAGAACTTTAACATAAATTCAGTCAAGGTTTGGTTTTTTGGCGGGAAGCTAACATGAATGTCACGCTCATTTTTCATTGGACTTTTAAATTATTTATAGTGTCGTTTACTAAATAAAAGCGCGTGATTTATGTAGTAAAAAGTGCATTCAGTGAATAATTCATAAAGAACATTGAAATATCGCAGCATAGTGACCACATCATGGCTTTACATCAAATCTCCTAGTAGTCGGCTCACGCGGCCGTTTTGTCAACTGCCATTGGCGATATTCGCCATTATTGTGTAATAATTTTTTAAAGAATTTCTATAATTTGTCACACGTGTTATTGGCAAAATTGTGGTATCTAACCACAGAGGTCATTGAAGAGTTGAAGTAGTATTCACTCTAAAGAAAAGAAAAAAGAAAGACTCATAGGTTAAGTCTGGAACTAAAGTTAGATTTCGTTTTGTAATAAAGAGAAAAAGGATTTAGCCTATGACTACATCTAATTGGTATATCCGAAGAATCAAAAAGCCCAGTAATCCGATTATTTGGAAACCGTAACGGTCTATCTCATTAGTTTAGAGTACGCTGGCGACTGCTGATCGCGATTTCCTGCTTCGGATTACCAAGTTCGGAAAATTATTGGGTCTTTCGTCGCATCGTGCCCTGTTGACCATTACGGGTCAAATGTGGACGTACTTTTATTGCTGGCCGAACCTATCCAGTATATAATATATTCTTATTGACATTCTACAATAGAAGCAGCTAAGAGTTAAACAAGAAAGAGAAATAATCAGAGTACCTACTCTGCTTTAAATGAATATCAATTCGGTTTCGATTTTGATATAGGTAATATTTTGCTCAGTTTGAATACAAAGTGTTAATTGATTTTTGTTGAAGATTGGTAAGCACTAACCGCAAAAATCTGGTTTTGGTAAGTGCTACCAAACTCCCGATTCGGTGTGACCGAAAGCACTAATACTTAGTAGGCTGTAGACACATCTTTCAACTAAATGTATCATCTTCTTTCATAAGCTGTTGGTTGATGTTGCAGTGGCGAGTCCACCGGGAGGCGCGGGCGTACCTCGGGAGGAAGCGCCGCCGAGACCCCCACCGCCTCCCGCGCCCCGCAACGGCACCCCTCCCAGTAAGCACGGTCTTAGAACTGTGGCGGTTGTGGCGATAGGGAAATAGTTTTTTTTTTTTTTTAATAATGCCTTCCAAACGTATCTAAACATGAGTATGGTATAAGTAAAAAAATACCATAAAACAATATGGTAGCATTTAAAAATAACAAAAATATGTAAAAAAAGACACAGAAAAATCAACACTTGTGTGAGGGCAAAACTCCAATCGCTCTATAACAGAAAGCCAAACCAACTTAACACGAACACTAAAGTTAAATGCTAATTATTAAAGTTATTTTTATTATTATTATTTCCTATAATATACAGAATGGTGACAGAGTCTCATAATCGAAAAACTTTCATAAACGAAATACTAACGACTAAATCTTTATTGAATTCTATTAATACAATAAAACCGCTTTAAACTAAGTTTCCGGGTTTCAAACTGAAAGGGTTAAAATTAACAGTTTCACGGAAGTTAGTAAACTGAATCATGAATTAAATAAAATTTGAAAAACTACGTGCTCGGAAATATTTTTTGAACATTCTGGTTGATCGTTAGTAGATAAAAATAGTTACAAAATCATGTATAATGTAGAAGTACAGTCACTCAACATTGTTGACTACAGAAAAGCCTTTTGGAAATATCTTAAAAAAATATTTAAGGATTATTTTTCTAAGGTCAAATAATTTTATCCGTGAAATAATATTGAAATTTTGAGAGTTTATTCTAAAAATATAAATTATATATCTATATAATTTATAAAAAAAATAATTTATAAAAATATAAATTATATATCTATATAATTTATATTTATTATATAATTATATTATCTGCTGTTAGATAATTAGATTACCAAATAAAATAACGGTGATAATTACAGTACATAGCTAAATAGGGTGTTCCCAAAAAATATGATAAAACGTTTTCAGAAAAATGCGACCTTTTTGGGCAAAAATGGAACCAAATACTAATGCAAAAATAACTTTAAATCCTACAGAATTTAGTTCAGTTTACGCTAGAACTTCAAATATTTTTATAACTTTTCAAATGTAATTGTCACATTGAAATTAACGCAAATGTCATTCAAATGAAGCTTATATTTATATAACTTTAAATAGGATTGGGTTTACAGCACCAGGCCTTCTTCTTCACTCAGCCGTGTCCTATATGAGCCTTACCATGAAAGAACATACTAAATGCATGCAAAATAAAATTGATACCGAAATAGATTTTAGACCTTATGTGTTTAAAATAAATTACTTATTGCCACAGCCGCCACGACTCGTGCACGTTTCGTCTATCGTCGTTTGTTTTCCAACTCCCGCGCATCCATTTTTTCATGCTTGCTACAGTTCATATACACAATGGCCAATGTTGGCACATTTTGAATTTCGATTTTAGCAAATTTTCTATGTATAAATGAAACTGCAGTCCGTTCAGAGTCATTTTACCTCTGATTTTGAATAACTGTCCAAATCACAATGCTCTGATCTTTATTTTCATTCTGACTAGGTTGCTTTTGGCTTGCTGATGACAAGTCTGTCAAAATCATTATGATTTTTATTCTTATCGGTATAAGGGTGCCGCTATCAGAGGTAAAATATCTGACAATGGATTATGTATATTTTAATTATATCAAAATGTGGACAATTGGGGCCATTTTGTATTTATATCTATATAACCTTTCTATTTATACTTGTTTCTTTAGTTTTTGATTAAATTAGGGTTCACACCTATTATACAGAGTGGTGCTGATAATACGACAATCGACAATAAATGAAAACACGGACTATGCTGTTTGATAGGAATAATCCTAAAAGAAAACCTAGCATCAAAAATAAAAATAATAAATTAAATCGCATAAAATTGCAAACGGATTAGAACATCCTTTAAAATATTGGTTCACTGACCTCCGATCGGCGACAGCGCGGTCCTGTATCGACTTGATTTTCCGCGCCATTATTATTGAAGTTTAATAAAATATACTATGTACATCATGTAGAAAATGTGAAAAATTAAAAATAAGTTCCTGTGACTAAAGTAATGGACATATTTATATGATTTTTATATGTAGACTGAGAATGTGTTGAGGTACACGATGTTTAATTTATTGTCGTATAGCCATCACCACTTTGTATACCTTTATCTCATAATACACAATTCTATATCATATTCTTATCCTTGTAGTATTTTTTGTAGTGCAACAAAATATACCAACCTGTTTAACGTGTGAACTTAGAGCATGTTATTAAGGCAAGGGATACACGTCCGTAGTCACGCCACAATAGCGGCGGTAAGTCCCCTCTTTGAGGAGTGGCTAGAGAGGCGCCACGGCGCCCTCACCTTCCGCCTGACGCTGGTTTCGGGAGGTTCCTGTTCCGTATAAGGCGGGAGGAAACGCCAGGGTGTTAACATTGTGTGGATCGCCCTGAGGACACGATGGAGCATTCGGTGGAGGTCTGCCCGGCTTGGATAGAGCACCGCCTTGTCCTCGTAGCGGCGATAGGCGGCGATCTCTCGCGTCCGACCCTGGTCCAGGCCATGGTCCGGAGCGAGAGTACATGGCAGGCCGTCACCTCCTTCTGCGAAGCAGTAATGCTGGCAAAGGAGGAGGCGGAGCGCGTGAGGCAACGGAAATCTCAGCGCCCTCACGCCACTAGCCGCCGCAGGAGACGCCCTAGTCGGGAGATGACATCAAACTCCCAGCCACCGTAGGCGCGGGCCTGCGGGCGGTAAGCAGTGGGCAGCTCGCCGCCCGGTAAGGACCAGGCCCGAGTCGACGGCGCGTCGTGTTTCACGCGCGCCTCAAAGAGATGTCAGCACATCGTGACGGGGTCTACGAAGACCGATGCCTCCTGGGTCAGGGTTGCGGATTGGTTAAACAAGAAACCGTGGCCCTGGCCGTCCCACAGGCAAGTGAAGAAACACGGGTGGGTTTTAGTCAGTAAAAATCTGACACGCCCTTCCGCTCCGCCCAGAGCGGGAGAAGTCATTTGATGATTTCCCATCCCAAGAAAAAAAAAAGGGGGGTACACGTCCGTGCTCGTAGGATAGCAATTTAGCAACGTCATCACACGTCCTTTTGTTACAAGGAACTGTCAAAATTTGACAACACCGCTCGTACAACGCGTAGCCAACTTGCTGCATGTTGTGAACGCTAAATTTTATATCTCAATTTAGTTATTTATTTTGATTAAAACTAATTGATTGCACGGTTAGCGCAGTGGTTGAGCTATTGACTGATGCGCTGCGTGTAGCGGCGTTTCGATTCCCGCACGGAATAAATATTTGTATGACCTAAAAGTAGTTGTTCCGGATCTGGCTGTTTGTTTATGTCTTGTGAGTTAATATGATTGTAAACTGCACCCACGATACAGGAGAAATTCCTAGTATGGGGCAAAGTATTTAAAAAAAAATAGTTACGTAATTCACTTAACCGTAAGTATTAATCATAATATGTAGCTACGGTTAAGTGGATAAGTACCTAAATTACATAACATAATTATAATAAATTATAATATTTATCAAATATATTGCTAAGTATAGCACAACCTTTGCAAGCTCGTTTATGCAATTTAGTTTAAAAATAAGAGAAATATAAAAAAAAATCATAGTGACTCTCCCCCTTAATCATAAACGCTGCTTAAAATTAACTAGTGATTAGCGGTTCTTAAACCATACATTTTTGACCTTTTAACGTCACTTAATTTTAATTATCCTTTATGAATAAACACCACAGAGTTTAAGGGGTTTATTCATAAACGATGATTAAAGTTAAGTGACGTGCAAACGTCTAAAATGTATGGTTGACGAAGCAAGTAGTTCCAGTCCTTCGATATACGCGGTATAAAACACGAAGCACTTCGTCCAGATCGTAGTGGTGTCAACCGCGAAAGGGTGGATACTCGTCAACTTTTTACAACTTTTAACTTCGTGCAACTTTTTATAAATACATTGATAGCACACAGCATCCTTCGGTACAAACAGTACCGAAGAATGCGTGGAGTACATTCAGTCTATCGTAAAAGTAAAGTATTACAAAAAACTCATTCGCCAAATAATTTAGTCATCAATAAAACAGAAGACAACACACAAAAAAAAGCTAGACAAAAAAACACATAAGAATACAAGACAAAACACACATACGTACTAGCCCTTTTATTCATAAACTCACTTAACTTTAATCTTCGTTTTTGAACAAACCTCTAGATTGCTATTTCAAATGCCTGGGGCGTAGTCCCTTATGTCGTATTCCACCCCGAATTTTAGGTTCTAGAACACATCCAATTCCTCACGACGCGGACGTTTCCATTCACCGTAGGAAGAATAAAAACTTTTTACAAAAACATAGAAACCGATTTTAAAAAAAACATTTAAAAGGAAAAAATAATTTTACTTTTGTCATGGCTCAAGAAAGCTCTCAGTAGCGAGCTTAACAACAGAAACGTCGAGACACCGACTTATGGAACCATGATAAAAGTAAAATTATTTTTTCCCTTTAAGTGTTTTTTTGAAGTCGGTTTCAATGTTTTTGTAAAAAGTTTTTAATTCATGCTTTTCAGTGTCTTAATCGAAATTCGAAAATTACATATTTCACCTCATAACAATAGTGGCAGCCATAACCCATGATAGAATAAGTTCTCATAAAACGAAAAAATCCCAATCTCAAAAACTACTGAAACTACTATTCCCTAAGTTGAACAATACATAGTACAACAAAAAAGAATTACTTAAATCTGGCTTGTAGTTCCGGAAATATGGGCGCACAAACATACATACACTTGAAATTTGGCTTACATACATACGGATCGAATTTAAACCTCCTTTTTTTGAAGTCGGTTAAAAATGCTGATAAAATAATTAACACAAAATAAAACCACTGACCTTTTTTTTATTAAGAGCCTATTCACCCTTACCTTGATGAAGGCGGAGTGGGAGGAGCTTGCTTAGTACCTGCGACGAAGCGTTTCGCCTCCTCCTTTATACCGCGTATATCGAGGGACTGGAAAAATTTGCCAGCGGCTGTGTTTCCGTCGGACTACAAATTGAGTGTCTTCAAGGCTAGAGTGAATAGGCTCTTAATAAACTAGTGCGCTTTACCATCAATGATTGCGTCACTGCTTACCATCAGGCAGGATTGCGGTCAAGCGCTAGTTTATAATATAAAAAAAAACCTACTAATGTTACTTAAAAAAAATTACAATCTAACAAAACACAAAATTACATTCCAACAAAAGAGGATTAATAAAACATTAATTACATCAAAATTCTCGAACAAATATTTCAACTAAGTATTCATAATTAGCAGGCAAATAACACTGGCAGCCCTAATTTTGTTAAATTACAGTTCCACATTTAAATACTTTATTTATTGCTGCAAAACTCGTAGTTTTTCCAGATGTAATAAATAAACGAAAACATCGCATCAAACCATTTACGTGTTTTGTGGAGCTGTGATTTAAATATAGAACACGTTCTCAAACTTTTATTTTGAATTTGAGACACAAAAAACAAGTACCTATTATTATTTTTTAAAGAATTCTCTATTCTATGCTTTCATATTTGATCTGTTTGTCGATTTTATCTATAGAGCTTTTCTAATTGTTATTTTTTCCTGGCAGGTAATAAAATCTTAACTGTTTATTTTTCTTTGTGTTTTTCCTTTATCTGTCGTCTGTGTATGTTGTTTTAATTGTACCTTCATATAAATTTGTTTATTATTCTCTTTGATATAAATTAACATTCTCTTTGTCGTGTTGCATGAGATAAAATGTGTGAATATTGTCTTAATTAATTTTAGTCTGTTATTCTGTAATTATGTGTTTTGAGTGACTTTGTTAATTTCTTGAGATTTTTTGACAGAAGTGTGTATTTAGAGGCTAAAAATCTGATAATTGGACGTAGTTATGCAAAAAGTATCCAGCCAGCAAATTTGCTTTTGAGAAAATCGTGTTTGAAGTAAAATTTATATATTAAAATAACGTGACAGTAGATTTAAATTTCCTTTTAAATAAAGGGTATTTTTCTGTAGATACTTTTTAGCGGCTTAGAGAATGACAGCAATAATTGGACGTAGTTATGCAAAATGGATTAGTATGTGCCAGATTTTTGGCACATACTAAAGTTGATTTTAGACATTTATGACAGTAACTCAAAAAACGGTTTTGTGGGTTGGATCCATTTTGCATAACTACGTCCAATTATTGCTGTCATTCTCTATACAACTAGCATGCCATCCCTACGCAGGTAAGAAAAATTAGAAGATTTATAAAGAGTAAAGACCATTCAAATACACAATTCTTACGGCTATTTTTTCTCTTGTGTTAAACGCTATAAGTACAAGTATCTCATGCGCCTGAGGAAGGATTAGCCTGTCAGTAAGATTGAGTGTCTAGCCAGTCCTTAAGGTACGATAAACATACCCCATTAGGAATACTTTCTCGTGAAACTCTTTGACCTTCTTTATATGCTAACATACTAAAACAAGGCTCTCTAAGAAAAATAACCTTCTGACGTCTACACAAATCAAATAGCTATAAATGGAAGAGCGAAAATGATACTATAGCTTGGCCCTTAGAGAGAAGAAGTTGATTAGAATAATAATAATTATTAACAAATAAGGGCTGTTTTTTTATCCGTAATTAAACTCAACCAATTGTAAAATGAACCAACCCGCACTGAGCCAGCGCGGTATATTATGATCCTCTCCCTCTCAGAGGAGGCCTGTGTCCCTGGAGAGAGCACATTATAGGCTGAATCAGTAAATGTTAAAAATGCTAACAATGGTAATTTCCTTACAAAACGTGAATATTTTTTAGATTTTTTTTCTTTTAATCTAAGGGTTTATTACTATTGATAATAATGTCAAATAATTAAATATTAGTTGTGTGGACTAATAATGAATGCTAAGAGGGGTGTGTGGTGTTACACGAATGGATAGATTAAGAAATGAGTACATAAGTCTGAAAGTGGCACCGGTAGCTGAAAAGTTGTGTGGAAATCGGTTGTCATGGTATGGGCATGTGTTACGGAGAAATGAGGAGAATGTCGTGAAGAGAGTTTTAATTATGAATGTTGATGGCTATAAGAGTAGGGATAGACCAAAGAAACGATGGATGGAATGTGTGAAGGATGATATGACTAAGAAGGGGGTGACTGCCGAGATGGCTTCTGATAGGTATGAATGGAAGAAAAAGACATGTTGCGCCGACCCCAAATAAATTGGGATAAGGGCAGGAGAATGATGAGTTGTATGGACTAAAAAGATATCAAAAAACACGTTTTGCAAAAATTTAACCAATTACTTATTACTTTTTACGATTGATAGGGATTATATACTTATGGATTAAAACAATCGGTCGTATATCTGCATAGGTATTCACAACTATTCGATAAACGTATTGCGTCGATAATTACGCATTTTAATAACCCGAAATATCTTGTCCCGACGGCATATTGCTGTAAATAAATAAATATACAACGTGTAACATAAAGGGTATATACATAACAAAGGCATGGCATCTTTACATGATATCAAACGATATTGGAAGGGTTTTTTAATCCTATCTCTTTATGTTAGGAAGTTATGAGGAAAAACATCTCCTGTGATAGGCTACTATCATACTAGTCGCACAGAGATATTGAAGACATTTATCGGATTTTGGCAAGTAACGTGACGGGTAACGAGTAGTTATTAATGTATTTAGTGTGCTGCCGCGTTTGTTATGATTTGATTTTAAGAAACACACTAAACCGAAAATTTGGTACCAATTTTTTGAGTATTTTATTTTGAGTTGAAACCCTTCCGATATCGTTTGATATCATCTAAAGATGCCATGCCCTTGGTATGTATATACCCTTTTTGTTACACGTTGTATACGGACAAATAACACAGATTGAGCTAGCCCCAAAGTAAGTTCGAGACTTGTGTTATGGGATACTAAATCAACGATACTATATTTATAATAGATACATATATAGATTAACATCCAAGACCCAGGCCAATTAGGAAAAGATCGTTTTCCATCATGACCTGGCCGAGGATCGAAACCGGGGCCTCCACGTCTCAGGCAGGCGTGTTGACCGCTGCGCCACGGAGGCCGTCAACTGCTGTCAATTGCTGTCGGAATAATAGCGATCATCTATTTGCAAACAAAATTTTCGGATTTGGGACTTGTGAATAGCGTTTAGAGGTTTCCTGCGATAAACATTGATTAATGTTCAATACGATGCGCAAGCGTATTGAGTGGAACAGCTCAGATCATTTCTGACAAGTTTTATAGATGACATAAAAAATCCGGACACAGATATATCCACGATCGTTTTACCGACCAGTTCGTGTATGGATAGCTTCCACGTAAACGAGGTTGTTAAAAGCTTAGCACTCAAAACACGGGTTTAATACCGTAACATGAAAGGTAAGCTTTCCGCCGAAATAGGGGGGTGTTTGAAGAGTAATTTATGGGGTTATATAATACCAGTGTTGGTCTTTAAAACGGTAAGGGATGCGGTGGGATACACTTTTTTATCTATTCTGTATTTTGACTGTTTGAAATGACAATTCTAAAGATGCCTTCCTGAACAAATCAACGATGCTCTTTGGCATTTAACAGCTGAACGCGCAGCTGATATATTTGACAATAACGAGACCTCTTATCGATGTCATATCTAGGGTTGTAATCGAGGCTTGTTAGCGGAGGCGGAGGCGGATGCGGAGGCGACGAGTCTAACCTCCGCGGACCTGGAGGTTAACGGAGGCGGAGGCGGAGGTGAAAGTACATATAGAAAAAATTGAAATTTATGGTTAATTAAAACAAAATTTTTATTTTAAATACGTACATTAATAGTAATTAATATACATAGTAAAAAAAAAAATATTACCTTCTTGTAATGAAAATTCAGGAGAAACAAATTATGTTTGCCGCATTCTCGCCTCGCACTAGTTGATTGGTCAAGAAGCAACTAGTGCTATTTCGCGCTCAAACGCGGCCGAACGGTAGTTGAGCGACGCAGCTTGCGCGCTATTTATTTTATAAATACGTAAACAAACCTCCGTTATAACTCCGCAAAAATTGTGCGGAGGCGGAGGCGGAAGCGAAGATACGATTTCTTGCGGAACTTCCGCAGTAACGGAAGCGGAGGCAAAGCTCCGTTACAACCCTAGTCATATCTACCGATCATCAACTATTACTAAACTTTGATGATCACGGGTTTTTAGGGTTCCGTAGCCAAATGACAAAAAATGAAACCCTTATAGATTCGTCATGTCTGTCTGTCCGTCTGTCCGTCCGTATGTCACAGCCATTTTTTCCGAAACTATAAGAGCTTTACTGTTGAAACTTGGTAGATAGATGTATTCTATGAACCGCTCTAAGATTTTGATGTAAAAATAAAAAAAAATATTGGGGGCTCCCCATACTTTGAACTGCTAGCTGGTAAGATGATAAGCAGTGATGCAATCGTTGATAGAAAAGCGCGCTAGTATATTAAGAACCTATTCACTCAAAAAAACTGAGTGAATAGGAAGGAAGACGGCAGTTGAGCGAGGTGATCCAATGTTAAATCCAACATGACCAACAATGCTGCGCCAGAGGGCGATTGATCTGGAGACCATCCACTACCAAACTCCCGACACAACAATATTTGGCGCATCGTACCCGGCATACATCGCAACCCAACTGCTCAGACCCGTCCTAAGTAGGGCTTCACCAGACATCATGCCGGAACCCGACTTAAAAATATGGCTTAAAATCTGATTGGTACCTACTTCTAGAGATTAGCGCGTCGCGATCAACAAACTGGTTCAGTTTATTATTAGTATTAGTAGATCCTAACATATATGACATTAAGCATAATAGGTACTTCGTTGTAAAAAAGGAACAAATAAAAATAATTCCCTATTTCCTGCAACGCAATAGCACAAAAGAACCAGGAAATATTTTCTTTATGCTGAACATTATTGCTTCTTCACTGAAGTGTGACAACAAAAGTGTCTTTAACCCCAATTGGCGGGTAGTTGGAGACTTTCTTTGTAAAAAAAATATTCAACTACCCTCCAATTGCTTTATCTGTGGATAAAGTAATTTTGGTTATTGAGATATATTTATTTGTTCATTTTTAATTCAGGCACGTGACTAATTATTTTTTATTAGTTTTAGGTACTTAAAGTACCCCCGTATGAGCTCATTGATGATTGCTCTTTGGTAACGGTTACGATTTACAAGTTGTTGTGGTCGTAAATTCGAACCGAGACTGCCGTTTTATGTACTTCGCGTAAATTATTTCATCCCCTCCTCTTCAATGCTCTCAAAGCGGTGAATGGAGACATCGTAATCATCATTCATCGGAAATCTTCATTTGCTAAAACCAACAGTTCAAATATACGTGATTTCTACAGTCTCGCGCTGAGTGCGCGTGGGTGATTACGGCTCACGCTCTTTTACCATGAGGTGGCCTGTGTCCCAGCTTGAATGTTTTTAAATTATACTATTCCCATGATCCTAGGTGATGACTAGGCCACCATGACATGTCGTGGTGGCCTAGTGGTTAAAACACCAGCCTCTCAAGTATGAGTGTGCGGGTTCGATTCCAGGTCAGGCAAGTACCAATGTAACTTTTCTAAAGTTGTACTTTCTAAGTATATCTTGGACACCAATGACTGAAGCTGAAGGAAAACATCTCGAGGAAACCTGGACTTTATAAGTCTGAAATCGCCAACCCGCATTGAGCAAGCGTGGTGATTACGCTCAATCCTTATCTGTATGAGAGGAGCCCTGTGCCCAGCAGTGGGACGATAAAAAGGTTGATGATGATATTATTCCCAATCAATTCAATAATATATGTAGAATGCTTATTTATTTTATTTATCATCCTAACAGCTATTATCAAAAGCCATACTATAACGCGACAGTCAAGTTATGAGCTTAAAATTAATTTATGTAAGGTTACATAACTAAATATTTGATCTTATGATTCACTCGAGTAGGTAGCACGAAAAAATGTCCAGCCTCTCGTGGATCACCACAGGGATTATATCACCACGGGTGAGGAGTTTCGCCATACATTGGTTCAGGCCTCAGACACGTTTAGCAGAGATTATGAAAGACACATAAAAAAGTTTTCATTCCAAAAATATTGCTTGTGAATTGTGACTACTTTTTTTATATTACTTTAGCAGAGGAAATGTTCTGTAATTATTTATTTATTAACTATGAATGACTTAGAGATATAACAAACAGAATAAAAATAGTACCTATGTGAGACTGCCATTTAAAAATCATCGCTTCTAAAACAACATTGGAAAGAGACATGCGGTATAAACAACAGAACACAGCTAAGTACCAAAAAAGAAAGAAAAACGACAAAAATGTAACATTCAAGCTCAAATTAAATACTAAATTAGAAACCAGAACATACAAAACCTTAATTAAAAAACTACGGTTCATTCGCTTTCCGGCGTGGATTTTGATCCTTTTATAACGGATGCCTCCTCACCCGTTATAAAAGGATCAAAATCATGCCGTCCATGCCTAAATACAGAATAAAATTACTCAACTTATGAACATCAAATATCAAACAAAATAGTTGGCGCGGGAAAATAATTCTCACTTCAGACGAATTCCCTTCATATTACTCGTACAAATAAGTTATTTGTAACAAAGATTGCCTATTTTCTTTGAGATGGAGTGAGGAAAATGTTCTGTAGTTTGTGATGATAGAGTTAAGATAGATATTGTTTTTATTCTCCCGTTATATTGTATTGTCGATTTTTTTTTCTATTCCGGACGTGTATGTTAAGATTTGCTAACTTTAGTAACGGAGCATAATTTTTGGCCTTCATTGTTCCTACGTAATATATATAAGTCGTAGTGGCCTAGTGGTTAAAACACCAGCCTCTCAAGCATGATTGTGCGGGTTCGATTCTAGGTCAGGCAAGTAAGTACCAATGTAACTTTTCTAAGTTATATGTACTTTATAAGTATTGACCTCTTTCTCGAAGTTGGACCTTCCTAACTGGATAGTTTGTCCCAGGTACACGTAACTGTCAACAAATTCGAGAACAGAGTCTCCAATTTTTATAGGAGTCGGTACAACATGGGCATTAGACATGACTTTCGTCTTGTCCATATTCATTTTAAGACCGATTCGCTCGGAGGCTCTACTGAGGTCTTCGAGCATTGTACTCAGGTCCTCCGCGGTCTCAGCCATGACTACGATATCATCAGCAAACCGAAGGTGTGTCATGTCTGTGTAAGTTAGGAAGGTCCAACTTCGAGAAAGAGGTCAATCTTCGAATCCAACTCGCCTGGGCTGCTTTCGGGAAGCTATGTAAAATCTTCTCGTCTGAAATACCGCAGTGTCTCAAGACAAAAGTCTTCGACCAATGTGTGTTGCCAGTGATGACTTATGGAATTGAGACGTGGTCGCTAACAATGGGCCTTATAAGAAGGCTCAAAGTCACTCAAACAGCAATGGAGGGGGCTATGCTTGGGGTTTCAATGCGTGATCGAATCAGGAATGAGGAGATCCGCAGAAGAACGAGAGTAACCGACATAGCCCGAAGAATTGCAACACTAACGTGGCAGTGGGCTGGACACATTGCCCGTAGGACCGATGCCCGATGGGGCCGACGGGTTCTCGAGTGGCGACCACGCATCGGAAGACGTAACGTTGGTAGGCCCCCGATAAGGTGGACCGACGACCTGGTGAAGGTCGCGGGAAACCGCTGGATGCGGGAGGCGCAGGACCGGTCGTCATGGAGAACCTTGGGGGAGGACTATGTCCAGCAGTGGACGTCTTTCGGCTGAAATGATGATGATGATGAAGTATATCTTGGACACCAATGACTGATTACAAGGTGAAGGAAAACATCTTGAGGGAACCTGGATTTTAAGTCTGAAATCGCCAACCCGCATTGAGCAAGTGTGGTGATTACGTTCAATCCTTCTCAGTATGAGAAGATACCTGTGCCCGGCAGTGGGACGATATAAAAAGGTTGAAAATGATTGTTCCTATTACTGTAGCACAGGATTCTTGGCCGTAATCCTCTCGTCGGGGTGTGGGCCGAAATCCCCGCAAATTGGTTGATGTGGTGGAGCAGTATCTACAAAGTTATCACACATTTTCCATAACAAAAGGGAGGATCCTCCGACCAGACGGGCATTGTGTCTGGCAGGCACTTGCCTGATGTTTGATGTAGGGAAGTTGTATACAACGTTACTTTTTTGTTTATGCGAAATTTGAATATAGTTTGTTCAGAATAAGCAACTGAATCGTCTCCAATAATTTTTACAGCATGTTATATTTTTTCCCAAATACATTTAGTGGTTACCGAGCGGTTGCGATAGATCATAGTACTTGCGCCCCGTGCCACAGCTGACGCAGAGGTCAACGCCCGCGCTTGCCCGCCAGTACGGACCTTTGACCATATTTTTGTTGGGACAACCAAGTAGACAACGAAGCTCCTAACTTGGTGGCTTTTCATTGTGTCTTTTTGAAATTTTGTACATAGATTCTTTACTTAAAAATACTGGAAACGTGTAAACAAAAAATAATGTTGTATATGCTAGGTTTTTTTTATATTTTATAAACTAGTGCTTGACCGTAATCCTGCCTGATGGTAAGCAGTGATGCAATCGTTAATGGTTAAACACGCTAAGTAGTTTATTTAGAGTCTGTTCACTCTAGCCTATAATAATAATAATAATAAATCTTTATTGTCGCAAAGTTTACAGTTCACAGGGTGACTTATATCTAGATACAGGGAAATGTAATGGGCTATAGGTACTGATGCTGCCACCCAAACTAAGCGAAAGCTTGTATTTTGGGTGGCAGTGTTCAGTCGCTCGGTAATTACAATTTACATCATTTGTGCGTGCGGGTGAACGTTATCGCTGGATAATTAATAGAAAAACAAAAATATAATGATTATATAACTATATGTGAATATTACTTATGTGGACCATGGATTGTTGAGTGTATATGTGTATAAGTGAGTGAGTGTATGTGTGGGTGTTAATGTGTAGGTATGTGTGGCCTGGAACACACTTAAATCGTACTCAGACGGAAAGAGCGCTGCTGGCAAATCGTTCCAGTTCCTCGATGTAATCGATGTAAAGTGATGTGTCAACAACGTACATAAGTTTGGATACTCGCCGTACGACGGGTCGTCCGACGACGGAACGGGGATGGAGGAATTAAATCATGCAATTCCCACGCACACTCTCCAAAATGCATCTTATAGAACGCCGCAAGGCTGGCTACTCAGCCTTGCGGTGTTCTATAATATGCATTTGCTCTAGGCTTTGAAAACCGTCTCGAATAGGAATATCGAAATATCGTGAATAGGCTCTTAATAAACTAGTGCGCTTTACCATCAACGATTGCATCACTGCTTACCATCAGGCGGGATTGCGGTCAAGCGCTGGTTTATAATTAAAAAATATTACTAACCAATGACAATATTGACTGGTGACATTTTTACAGAATCACTTGCAGACTTGCTATAGGTCTCATATACTCTCTTATTACTCGGTTGTAGGCCATAACATCGGCTGCCGACAGAAGTTACCACCCACCAGACAAAGTCTTGCCGCCAAGCGATTCGCCGTGTTCCGGCATGATGTCTGGTGAAACCGTAGGGAGGACGGGTCTGAGCAGTTGTGTTGCGATGTGTGCCAAATGTTGTTGTGTCGGGAGTTTGGTCTTGGAAGATGTACACATTAATCTCCCTCTGGCGCAGCATCGTTGGTCGTGTTGTTGGGTTTAACATTGCATCACCTCGCTCTACTGCCGTCTTCCTTCCTATTCACTCAGTTTTTTAAGCGAATAGGCTCTTAAAACTAGCGCGCTTTACCAATGACAATTGCATCACTGCTTACCATCGGGTGGGTTTGTGGTCAAGCACAAATTTATAAAAAAACAAATAATATTATTTTTATAAAAATAAATATCACAGCCTTCTCCAAATGCCTTCATAAAACCAATTACCTCGAAGCAACGTATCCGAATCGTAGAATATAAAACAAAGAAGCATTACAGTGGAAATAATATTCACTGTGCAATGAAATTACAATTTCAATTTGTCTACCGCCCGGCAATGCAGTTCTGGGTTTCCCTCCCGTTGCTATGGTTACAAGGGCGTCAACAGACAGAACGTAGATACGATCTTGGGTGAAATTTATACCGAGTGAACTTTGTAGTAAAGATATTGGAGGATACCATTGATGGATAGGTAGGTTTAGGCAACATAATACGAAACCTAATCAAGGGCCTTGAATCTAGTCATTATACTGCTTTATTTAAGACAGATTTATCAACGTTCAGATAACTCTTATGTGCAAAATAAAAAGCAGCAGCTTAAAACGTTAGAGCTTATAGAAAATAATTCTGAGGAACAGATATATGCATTTTTAATTTTTTTTATTTAAAATGTTACCACACTAAACATTTCTCATGTGTTGTGGGTGTGTGCGTGTAAACATGTAAACACACATACACAAACAGCCCTTTTTGCCAGAATATTCTTCAGTTCATGATTTTCTTACTTTATTGATATATTTGATTAAAAACACGGCTTTTAATGCTCTTATTTGGCACATCAACTTTTTCGGTTGTCACTTACAATATTTAATCTATATCTGTAAACAAAAATCTAAGCAAATATATAATAATAACAATAAATACGTTTCTAAGAAAGCACTTATTTATGTGAGCCTTAAAACGAAATCAGTTTCGTGATTCAAAGACAAACGTAATTGAATGTTTTTTTTTTTTTGTATTTTTTTTTTCTTTTCACAAGAACATATTAACGAAATGTAAAAGTAAAAACATTAGGACATTTCCATTAAACTAAGGACAAATCCAAATGGAGAGGCTTCTTTGGAGATCATTCAGTATTACCTATCATTAGTACCTACTTTGTCATTAGTATTTGTATTAGTAGTTAGTATTTGTCACTAGTATTATTGTCATTAGTACTTTGACAGACGTTATGGTGGTTACCAGAAGCTCAAATATCTGAAAACCAAGTCTTACTAAGGAGTATCGTATTCAAGGCAGTCCCTCTATGTAAAATACTTCTCAGCTGCATCTGGTAAGACCGGAAACTGACCTCCATATAGTAGGAAAATAGCTAGATAGATTTTTTTGTTGTTTCAGTACTCTTGTATCCATTTAAAGGCTGAGTATGGGATAACGCATTAAGTCTATCAGCAGGTTCTTCGAATGATACCGTAGCTAGAAAGATATCGTAGATCCCAAGGGCAAATGAAGAAACACGGCCGAGTGTTAGTCAGTAAAAGTCTGACACGTCCTTCCGCTTCACCTAAAGGGGGAGAAGTCATTTCATGATTTCCCATAAAGATTGCCCATCTGATGACCACGACAGTAATTCTGATAACCTATCTCGATTTAAATAAGTGCCTTTTGCAACCGCAGAAGATAAAATAATTCTTAGTTTAATACTGAGGATATATGCGACCTCTTTTCTGAACAACTCAGCACAGTTTTCTTCCTTATTTCTATACTACAGTGCCTATAGAACAAGACAAAGCTCTAAACGTGACACAAAATCCACTCGACAAGTCTCAGTGGCCTCTAAACTTTCTCGGCACCAGCAAACCCAATTAACCCGTAGTATTTGTAGGAATTTAGAAGAAAATCAGTTTCCTCTTTGTAAAAGGTTTCATAATTACACCGTATATGTATGTAATCTCACTAAGGCTCAATTTAGAAAGCGAGTTTTCGTAATGATATTATACATAGCAAAATGAACGTTATGTCAATTGTCTAAAGTACAAATTAGATACGAATTTGTTCCTGCGGAAATCCTCGAGAATATGCGATAATTCTCCAGAAGATGAGAGATTACCTGAATCATTGTGAAGCGTACTGTTAGTCCATTGCTTTATAAGTTCAAAAACTTGTTTGCTCAACAATGTAAGCAACGCAATGAATGTTGTTGAACTGTCAAAATGATACCTTTGTCAAATTGTTACCCATTTGTGTAGGTCCATAAATATAGACAGCACAAATTAGGTAGGTACCCAACTATCTAATTTGTGCTTTACACCATTGACATAAAGTTCATGCTTAGCATGAGAAAATCGCTTCCATTCCGTCCCACGGCAATATAAATTGAGCCTAATACATAAATCATTTCTACATTTTCATTTTCTTTTCTCAGGTCAACACGGAAGTCTTATAGAAAATCGTGAGTATATCATTGCAAAATAGAGAAAGATTAAAACCAATTTACTTGAATATCTAGTCCTATTAACACACTAACAAAGGGCTTTTAAAATTGCGTCACGCACAAATCTGCATGTGTTCACGGCTGTCCAAACTCATGTAATCAAAACCGATGGATTCTGGTTTATTTGGTATAAAAAACGCATGTGTACTGGCAGCTAACAAACGCACGTTCTGAATATCAAAATCGCACATGCGTTGTGTGAACCCCGTAAAATATACTGACCAAATCCGTGGAATCAATGATCGGGATTCAAGTTCCGCATACCAAATTTAAAATGGCGGCTTATCCAGTTTGTACAATATAAAAGGCACCGTTTCTAAGTTTTTATATTTGTATTTTCTGTGATGGCATTTTAATTAAAGTTAACAATATTGGGAAAAATATTTACAATTTATTAAACGTCAACTGATGTTATGTCAGAAGTTCTGGTTTGTGTAGAATTATAGTAAAAACGAGAACTTAATTAATTAACGATAGTATTTACTATGCTGCGATAGCTTCGAATTTCGGTAATTAATGTTTCAAAATGTTCGATTTTTTACATTAAAAGTTCTACGTAATTTATATACAGTTAATCGTGAATGTAGAAAATGAAGCGTACGGGCAATGGTATAATATTAATTTAATATTATATCAATGCGTACGGGTAAAAATATTAACTGATTTTTAATTTCCACACAATAAAGTAAACCTCTTAACTTTTGTTAACGTTTTTTTTTTTTAACTTTTTAGGCACAATTTAAAGCGAACGACAATTATTTTCGTTGCTGTATATATATTTTATTTTGGAATGCGGTGAATGTGCATGTTTAATAAAATTTTTAGTACAGTTGAAATGTGCAAATAATTAGTTGTAATAAGTAGTTTTTTTTTTTACCATAGGTACTGTAAGTATGTAAAATGAACCTGCATGTGAATGATTTTCGTGTAGACCTCATATCTGTGTTTTTATAAACACCAAAAATCTCAACTTGAATGTAATTTATATTAAACCGATTTTTTATTAATATAAAATAGCAATGTTTTATAAATTATTATTTCTAAATTTATTATCACAGTTCTTATTAGAACTGTGATAATAAATTTGAATTTTAAAAAAAGAAACACCTGTGTAACAGGCAGTTGTTCCATTCACAAAAAAAAAAGCAAAACACGATCAGAAATAAATTTTGAAAAGAACATTCCAAAGCGTTGCTTTTTATCGTGTAGATGAGCATTTTATTCTTTTTTAAACTTAATTTTAACTTAAACTCCTTTGTCCGCAGAACAAGGTGCACTCACAATAGTGCGTCGCTCCTCCAGCCGCGGTAAGGCAGAAAGTTGTCCAACACCCACTGATGAACAACTTGACTCCCTCGACTTGGACACCGAGCACTTGCCCGCCGTCGACACGCCCGACGCGTGTGATAAGGCCGCCCTTAGGTAACGTCTTATTTTTAGTTATATACCATCTATATATTTCACTTTATATACATAAACGTTCGAGATAAACATGAAGCTCTATGCTCGGAGTTTCTTTCTCTGCGCGATTGAAATAAAAATGAGGAGATCAGCAGAAGAACCAAAGTCACCGACATAGCACTTCAGTCGCCATAAATTAAGTGGCAGTGACCGGGGCACACTGATCGTAGAACCGATGGCCGATGGGGCAATAAGGTCCTGGAGTGGCGGCCACGTACGCAGCGTAGGGAGGTCCTCAACGAGGTGGACCGATGACCTGGTCGCGGCAAGCCCATAGATACGGGCAGCATAAGATCGATGATTGTAGAAAGCCTTAGGGGAGGCCTTTCTCCATTAGTGGATCTCTATATGCTGAAGACAATAAAAAAGATAAACGTTCAAAGGAGAAAACAAACTATTAATATACGTACAGAGTATTCCAATTTCCACTTCTGAACAACTTCAGTGGATTTGGACACGATGGACACCATACGAAACCAACTTGGACACCAAGCAAACAATACTTGTTTCTTCGTACATTTATCTCCATGTAGCACACGTCGTCTATGCCTGCGACAAATCTATAATATAACCATTAATCTTATACCTTTTCACCGTTTATACCACTAACCCATTTTCTAGTAAACGAAGAATATTGTCTTATATGCATTCAATAAGTCACCCCCAAGTCGATGTTCGTATTAAGTCGTACTGAGCTCGTACTGAGTTAGTTTCCTGGTCGAAGGGGGAATTCGGAACGTGTAGTCCTGGCTTGCCGGTGTGATACTCCCGTGCTTCAGAAAGCACATGAAGCTGTTGACCTTGCACCTGATCTCTCTCTAAAGGAGCTGGATTGCCGTCCCATCGAACAAAAAGAGTGCAGTTCAAAGCAGTACAACTTTATCTTGAGACATACTTGTGCACTAAAATATTTCACATGCCGAAGTACTTATTCTACCTATTCTGTGGTCGAAAACAGTTCGTAAATTCGATTTACAGGACTTTTATCTACTGTAATTAAGAGCGTCGTAACTCAAACAAGCGACATATAAAAATTAATAAATAACATTTCAAGTAGGCTCCCTATTAGTACTACTTTGCAATTCGACGCAAAAGTCCTACATACACACTTTAAGTTAGCTTAGGACGACTTCAAACTTGATAAGCCTTTTATACTTTGCCCTTTACCTTTATACCACAATGTCTTTAATATATGTATATACGAGCTCAAAGATCTATGTCAAATAGCTTTAGCACATACCAACGAAAAGAAGCAAAATGTAAGAATAATTTTATCCAGTTTCATTTGGAAGTCAAATGTGAACTTTGTTAGGCCTTAGGACAACGCCTTCGTTGCGGTAGGGCGCTTAAACAGTGGTGTAGAAGACGGGTCTGTTCAGTAGGCCTAGTATGAGTTTTCATTACGATACTCGATCGTCGATATCGAGCGCGTTTGACTCATCGATTGGCCCTCTTCAAAGTTGTAAGAACTCTCAACCAATGAGAGCGCCAAACGCGATCGATATCGACGATCGAGTCTCGTAATGAAAACTCATACTAGGCATACAGAAGCTATCACACAACAATATAGAATCGTGCCCACACGTTACGAAGAACCGTATTTTACAGCAAGAGGTTTTTTATACTGGACCCACATCTGAGAACAAACATTCTGGTTATGGAGATATTGAAATTTTAAGTTCTGTTTTTTTTTTAACTACGTAGTGTTTTTTATAGAATTATAAATTAGTGCTTGACCGCAATCCCGCCTGACGATAAGCAGTGATGCAATCGTTGATGGTAAAGAGCGCTAATTATTAAGAGCCTATTCACTCAGCTTTTTGAGTGAATGTAGGAAGACAGCAGTTTAGCGAGGTGATGCAATGTTAAACCTAGCAACACGAACAACGATGCTGCTCCGGAGATCTGGAGACAACACAACTGCTCAGACCCGTCCTCCTTACGGCTTCACCAGACATCAGGCTGGAACACGACGAATCGTTTGGCGGCAAGACTTTGTCTAGTGTGTGGTAACTTCTGCCGGCAGCCGATGTTACGACCGACCACCGATCAAAATTTAAAACATAATGAAAATCAAAGCATTTATTACAGGTAAACAATTACAGGTACTTCTTAAAAAACGGGTCGGTCAGTTATAAAGATGAAGCTATTTGCCGATTCCAAAGTGTAGACATCTTTGGAAAAGAATGGGCCAGAACCTCCACGGACACTCAGTTGTTACAAAATATTAGATTAGTGTTTTAGTGAGTCCAGATATCTTCGATTCGCTAAAATTAAGTGGCAATGTGCGGGGCACATTGCTCGTAGAACCGATGGTCGATGGAACAATAAGATTCTAGAGTGGTTCCACGTGCCGGAAGACACGCGTAGAGGGGCCCCCAACAAGGTAGACCGATGACATGGTTAAGGTCGCGGGAAGCTGATGGATGCGGGCAGCAGAGAACTGGTCATTGTGGAAAGCCTTGGGGGAGGCCTTAATCTAACAGTAGACCTCTATAGGCTGAAGAAGAAGAAGAGTGCAGATATTCATAATTATCGTATTATAAAAAATACGGAGGTAAAACTTCGTCGTAAAATCTCCCTTTAATCTTAAAACTATCAGTGGCAAAGGGTATATAGACAGAGGTATTCAGTATATCCTACTAATATATCCTACTAATAAATGCGAAAGTTTGTGAGTATAACCCGCGCAGATAAAGAAAAGATCTGAAAATGGCGACGGATACTTATGGTACGGTTGACAAAACATGTTTGGTTCTTTCGTCCATTTGGAAAGGTGAAGAGATCCATACCCGTAAAAATTACAATACAACACATGTCCTAAGTAGTTAATACAACGATAATTAATAATTTCGACGACCTCCGTGGCGCAGCGGTCAACACGCCTGCCTGCGACGTGGAGGCCCCGGGTTCGATCCCCGGCCAGGTCATGATGGAAAACGATCTTTTCCTGATTGGCCTGGGTCTTGAATGTTTATCTATATATGTATCTATTATAAATATAGTATCGTTGAGTTAGTATCCCATAACACAAGTCTCGAACTTACTTTGGGGCTAGCTCAATCTGTGTGATTTGTCCGTATATATTTATTTATGTTGAGTATATCAGCCACAGTATATATCAGTCACAATTTATTTATATTTATTTAATAGATAATAAAATGTCAACGTCAGTATTAAAAACTTAACGAAAATAAATAATATTCAAACGTAACGCAAACAAATAACAATCAAATACAACAAAAACAATAATAAAATCTATAAAGCGAATCCTGACGGTGTGATTGATTTGTTTTTTCTTTTTTTTTTTGCAGCTCTTACTTCACTGTGTGAGTATAGACAGCGATAGAGAGTGAGCAAGAACGCATGCGAGCGGACGCCATTTACAGATCTATTTTCTATCTGCGTGGGTTATATAAATGGATGAATATTATATTATTATTATGGTGCAAAAACCACGGAACGGATCTGAATGATATTTAGGACACAAATCTATACTAATACCTATATAAAGCTGACGAGTTTGTTTGTTTGTTTGAACGCGCTTATCTCAGGAACAATGGCTTCGATTTCAAAAATTATTTTTGCTTTAGATGGTCCATGAATCTAGGTAGGCTTCATCAAGCTGCAACCAATAGGAGCGGAGCATAACTAAATCCACGCGATCGAAGTCGCTGGCGGCCGCTAGTAGTTTATAACCAGGAATAACACATTGTATCATTTTTATCCCAATGTTCAATCAAATTAAATCAGTCAAATCAAAAGTCATTTATTCAAATAAGGCTCACAATCAGCACTTTTTGAACGTCAATACTACATAAGACAGTTCCCCCAAACGCCCGCCCTTCGCCACTTCCTAGTGCTTTCCATGTTCCTACAGGACCGAAATTTATGTGGGAGAAATCGCATGGTGAAGCTAGTATAGTATAATTTATAGTTTAATCTCGACAAAGTTAATGAAAGACATTTGGAGCCAGCTTTCTTCTTCTGAGATTACATTTATTTGTCACCACTACGTTTCTAGGTTTAAAAGTAAGGCATTCATTTAGAAGAAAAGAAAAATATATATTCGTACGGACGACAGCACATCAAGCAGCTACAATCTGACAGATTTCTTTATTAGATTTTCAACTTTATCTTTAAAGCATTAAGGCTCAAGGTTGATTGTAAGTTTAATCTGCTGTCCTTCATATATAAACGTGGTATGGGATACTTCTACATCTTTTTCTTAGGGAAATATAATTAACGGAGACAATAGTTTTCTCTCAAGTAGTTAGGTTGCGATTCTTAATTTTTTTTATATAAATACAGAGTGGTACTGACAATACGATAATAAATCAAAACACGTACAATGCTAGTTCATAAGAATAATCCTAAACCATAGAAAAAAAACTAGCATCAAAATTAAAAAAAAATCGAACAAACTAAATCGCATAAAATATCAAACGGAATAGAACATACTTTAAAAATATTTGTTCACTGACCTCCGATCGGCGACAGCGCGATCCTGTATCGACTTGCTTTTTTCGCGCCATTATTATTAAAGTTTGGTACCGTAGGAAGTGGCGGTCATTAACCCGTAAGCGCTTCCTTATCAATATGTACATCATTTAGAAAATGTGAAAAATGAAAAATAATTTCCTGTGACTAAACTAATCGACATATTTATGTGACTTTTTATGGGTAGACTTAGAATGTGTTGAGGTAGACGATGTTTAATTAATTGTCGTATTGTCAGCACCACTCTGTATATTATGTACATATGTATCGATTGTGTAACATGGAGTCGACATGTAGTTACACCACTCTGACGTCTTTTACCGAAAAGGCGATGATAAAGGCGATGCCCCAATGCAATGATGAGCACTTGCAATTTCCATAGCCACATAAATGTCGTCATTAAAAAAAATATCCTTTTATCATACTATAGGTAGTTACTATTACTAATTGCTTTAACAATCAATTTCAAGTTACGATTACTGAGAAACGCGTGCGATCACTGCATAGATCCAATCAAAACTGTGCCATTCTTTCCTCGAAGACCAACTCAGAAATTAATCTGCATGGTCTTCATGGTCGTGGTTTCCTGTAAGTGAAGGCGAAGGCCTGCGGGCGGTGAGCAGTGGGCAGCTCGATGCCTCCTGGGTCAGAGTTGCGGGTTGGTTAAACAAGAAACCGTGGCCCTGGCCGTCGTATAGGCAAACGAAAAAATACGGGTAGGTTTTAGTCAGTAAAAGTCTGACGCGCCCTTCCGCGGCGAGCGGGAGAAGTCATTTGATGATTTCCCATCCCACTAAAAAAAGGAGAACACCTTCGTTATAATATTGTCATCCATTTTTACTTTTTTCATTATTTGTGTTGTTGGAGATCCTAAATAAATAAATAAGGCCTGTCGCAGAATGTTCCTAAAGATACCGTGGCCGCTTGCGTACATGTAAGTGAAAGAACACGGGTGGATTTTACTCAGTAAAAGCCCCGCTCAGAGCGGGAAAGGACATTTTATGATTTCTCATCCTCAAAAAAAAGATCTTCTCCAAAGACCATTTCTTCCTTCTAAGGAGAAGATATATTATGACCTCAGAGTTTGCTTCGGTCTTTGGTCATAGAGCAGTTAGTTAGGAAACGAGGATCTATCTAGTTATAATAAAAAACTAGCTGACCCGTGCGAAAAATTCGCACTATACTAATTAGAATTTTTAAGTCGTTTTTATAAATAAACAGTGAAGCGGAATAATTTGAAAATAGTATTCCATGGTACCAGGGACGAATATCTGTCGATTGGTGGGTCGGACGTTCAGATTGGTTCGATAGAAAGAGAGAAAAAGGGAGAAAACGGTTTCAGACCCTTGGAGAAATAAAACTATCAACATATATTATGTTGATAGTTTAATGTTTCTCTGTAAAAATGTTTTATACCACCTTGCCTGCGAGAAATTTCTAGTACCCCAGACCAACCCCGTTGCATCACACCGCTTCCGAAATTTTGTAAATTTCAGATATTTCAATAGCTGTTCAATGCCGGAATTGAGAGGATTTAATATTGCAGTTTCGGTCGAGAAAATTTTTTGACGGAAAAGACTACTTATGTAGAGCATGCCCGTGAAAAGTAATACATAGTATAATAACAAAAACGTAGGTTCTTTTTTTATTAATTTTTATTTTATCAATGTTTAATTCTATTTAATGATAAGACAGACGACTGGATACGTTTCGTTTGTTAGAAAAAAATATTGAAAGACTGCTTAAATTATGTTTGATACGAAACAAATTTTTCATATTATCTTCGACAGAAAAGAACAAGAAAATAATACAATTTAAAAGTTATCACTTCCAGAACCATTCATGGTATTCCGTAATCAGATATTCGGTGTTGGAACTCAGTTCCGGAATTGAAAGAATTTCAATATTCATGCCTTACATGCTATTAATTTGTTTTTGCTTAGGACCTACTTTTCCCCTACTGCTTGGCCGTGTCGTGATATCAAATACCATACACCCTTGCTCAAGCATTTGACCATGCCAAAAGAAAAAATCAAATGAGTCTGTTAATTCCAGTTTTAAACAAACTATTCACTATTAATAAAACTGCAAACATATTTACAAAAATAAACACAATTAATATAAATTCACTTTAAGCAATCAATAGCACGAAACACTGAATCTGCTTCATCTTAATAAAGTTCAGATCTTTCCACCGGCTAAATAAAGTTACCGGTCCACTCGGATATTTCCGTCCAATTGTCATAGCAATAAGGTCAATTATTTCGGATGATTTCTCCCGGCATCGCGATCGGAACGTAAACCGGAATACTATTAAACAGCTTATAGAGTAGGTACACTGAATTGATATTGTTGGATATCAACTGAACCTTTTCTTTTGGTCTGGATGGGAAATCATCAAATGACCTCTACCGATCTGGGTGGATCGAAAGGGCGTGTCAGACTTTTACTGACTAAAACCCACCCCTGCTTCTTTTTCTTTGCCTGTGCGCCAGGGCCACGGTTTCTTTTTTAACCAACCCGCAACTCTTTTTTTCTCCAGATGGAAAATCCTCATGGATGCCGACCGCCCTGGGGCGGGCGATGGAGTCTGTCAGATTCTTACTGACTAAAAGCCACCCGGGCGTTCCATCTCACACCTACATCGGGGGTTGCGAGAACAAATACTGCTTCCGCAACCACCGATTGGTGTTGGCCCGCCACCGTGGGCCTCCTCGGGTCAGGGTGGGGGAGTGAAGTGACTCCCCCCGTGAAGTCTAAGAGTGGCGCGCGTGGAACACTTCGCGCCGCCACCTCGGGTCCTAATGTTTGTCAAACGACAGATGTCCCGGAGTCTATTGCCCCTGGACCCAACCAACCCTCAAACCCCCTTTTTTTTTTTGTTCCGTGGTGGAAAATCCTCAATGGATGTCCGCCGCTCTGGGGTGGGTGACGGGATCTGTCAGGCTCCTACTGACTAAAAACCACCCCGGTGTCTCTCCGGTCACGTGCACACGGAGCCGCGGGAGTCTTTGATTCTGCCGCGGCCCCACACTGTCGTGCCGGCCCGGTCTGTCCCGGACCTCGCCTCCTGCACGGGGTAGTGAAGTGTTAAACTACCCCATGCATCGCCTCTGAGGCGCACGCCGACACCCGCGCGCGCCTCCGCCTCGGGGTCCAATGAATAAGGGGGCGGGGACTTCCCCATATCCTTCGCCCCTGGACCCATTCATGGGCTGGAAGAGGGCGTTATCCGCCCTTCCTCGGCGCCCGGTGCGTCTTCTACAGCCCGGGAAGGGAGTTGAGATCCTCTCCCGTTCCGCAGCTTCCTTCCGCGACATCACGTCCTCGCAGAAGGACACCAACGCGTTCCACAAATCTGCACTACCGACCATCCTCCGCACTACTGCCGGCAGCGTCAGGTCGCCTCCTATTTCGTTTGTGAGGACACGGCGCTGCTCCTCCCAAGCCACACACTCAGAGAGCGTGTGCTGCGCCGTGTCTTCCCCGAACACGCAACCCTGACCTAGGTAGAAACTGAACCCTCAGTTACTATCAGTTACAGAATTAGATGAAGAGCAGGTGCTCTACAGCTCATGAAAACCATGCAGATTAACATTTTGTTTTACGAAAGTAGGATAAGAGAGTGTTATGTTAATCAGCATAGCATTAACATAATCAGCCTATAACGTCTCACAAGCCTCTCCTCTTCTAGAGGGTTGCCGACAAAATTTTAATCCTCAAATCCTTACCATCGAGAGGAGCGTATGACTTGGTAATAACAGTCACACGGGTTGACCGGTGGTGTAATGTACATAACAATTAAACACATCAATAAGCAAGCATATTCAAATATTCACGCGTTTTTTCCGTAGGGAAAAAATGCGTGAATATTTGAGGTTGTAGAACCTCATTGCCTGGCGGAGTATCCAATCAGCGTTAAGGAATGGAGAACGAACGGAGCGCAAGTTTTTTCCATTCACCGGTCCGTGAACTTTGTTCTCTCAACATCAAGCAATCGAAATCCAAACCTCCACCGGCCAGTGAGCTTATTGACAAGCCTACAGCGCTAAATGAACATTTGGTGGAGGCCTCCATCAAAATCGAACGTCATTTATTCAAATTAGGCTGAGAATCAGCACTTTTTGAACGTTATTATTACAAAAGACAGTCCCCCAAAACGCCCTCTTATCGACAATTCTTAGTGCTTTCCCTGAGAATAAGAAGTGGCGGAACAAACTCTCCAGCAGCACAGCTGTCTGTTCATTTAAAAAAAAAACACATGACTTTATTATACAATACTATGTGATAGTAATGAACACATGAATATCAATAACATCACTCCAGCACACCAGGAGTACATCGCCGGAAGTCCAACCTCTTCAGTATTTGGAAGTGTTTGCTCGCGGTTTCTCTCCGTATATCAATACAATATGTAAAGAAAACCCTGTCCGACCCATAAGGATAATAAAGGTTAGGTAATCACTTGACCAAATATGATATAAAATTTTACATAATCATCATAGTAACAATACTAATGAATTTTGAAATAATCCTTTTATTCCGGGAATTAATTCCAATTTCGCGGTACTATTATAAGACATACTACTATTATAAAACACCGGTATTATTATAAGCGAATAGCGACGCGACCACGTCAGAGGTGCCGCGTGCCCTGCCCGCCGCCGCCCGCGGAAGGGGTTGCTTAGCGCACATGTATTAAGTTACCTCTTTTTGCGAAATAATATTTATTTTTTTAGGTGGATTTTTTTTTTAAGTTTAGCCTGTCTTTGTGAGCATTAGTAGAATCAGTTATCGATACCTAACAATACCTTCACGGATCGGACAGGGTTTTCTTTACATATTGTATACCTAACGTGCGCCTATTTACAGTCTATATATCGAGGGAATGTAATACCAAAACAGGTGGAAAGCATATTGCCACGGTCGGTCCAAGTATGGAACTCGACTCGACTACAGTCCCGGTTCACATTCGACGATATTAGATAGTCGTTACGGTTTATCACAAGCCCAAAAGTATGCCAACCAGTCGTCGACAGGTATCGTATTTATCCAGGAACTTGGTTGTGAAGGTCATACACGTAGTCGCTCCATGAAGGATACAGGTATTCAAGTGCATCATCATCATCATCTCCGCGTTAATCCTAGTCGCATCCGAAGCTTTTTCAGCTTTTGGAGTCTGGGGTCCGCTTTACCAGTCGTAACTGCTGATTTTGGCTAAACCTCAATATTTTCCGTGAAGCGACTGCCGTCTGACCTCAACAACCCGAAGACGATATCGAAGCAATTGCAGCTAGACCAATTGTTGCACTTTTGAGGGCTTCAACAACCCGTAACGACTGCCATTAGATGTTCGTATGGCAACCAGGACCAACGGCTTAACGTGCTTTCCGAGGCACGACCAGACCAGTGCAAATATTCATATTCATGCACACAAATATTGGCACTGCGCGGGGATGGAAACCACGCCTCCTTGCGCAACGGCCGCGTTCACTACCGCTACGCCACGAAGGCTGTCAAGGATGTATTCTAGTGCAGCTGGTTATATTTGAAGTCGAGTCCAACTTAGTTGGGCTAAGCAGAAGAATCTTCGCATAGAAAGTACAATTAGAACCTCCAGGAGCTCTCGTGACTAAAAATGGGAACCAGCAGAATAATTGCGTAACATATTATCAGTAGCAATGGGTTTCATTATGACAGCTCAGCAACATTCATTGCGTTGTTTACGTTTTTGAGCAGACACATTTTGAAACATATTAAGCAATGGATTGGCAATTTGCTTGGAAATGATTCCAACTAATAATAATAGCGAGTCACTCAATTAGGGTGCAGAAAGCGTCAGGCAAATTGATTGAAATATTTGCAATCATCAACACTTATTCGAATCTCAGTAGGTACTATTTACATACGCAATACAAAAAATTACAAGAAAAGTTTACAGATGATTATTTCATACACATTTTCATCAAGTACCTTCAAGGGCAATATTGGATCAATACATAGGTACGTAGGCATACCGTCGAATCCTCTGAGCTGCAAACCATCACAAACATTGATCATTACAGATCAAACAACTGGATATAACGTGATTGTGAACGGCTCAGTGGTAGCTTTACAATAGATATTACTAGTTTACATGTATCTGTATATGGGCCAGAATTAATTGAAGCAAAATTATGACGTATTAATTTGATGGCATTCGTTTAAAAGAGGTGTGGGGAGGGTATTCTAATTGTTAAAACTAATGAGATCAGGTAATATATTACACTTTAAGTGTATTTTACGATGAAGAAAGAAAATAGTGCATAGCATTATGAAATGTAAAATTCAGTTACCTTAGAAAATAATATTTGAGCTAAAAGGTGTTGATATTAAAATATACGTCATATTCGTATACGAGCGCCGTCACTGGGGACCGATAATCTCTTAGCTGCCACTGCTTATTTTAATTTCAGAATTGTTTTTATGTTTGCTATAACAAACACTTTTAACATGCACGTCTTTCTGCATCGTTCTCACATTGATAAAATTAACAAGAAAAATGCAATGAAATATTTTGTAATATTTTTTTGCGAATATACTTGCCCGTTCTTCTCCAATGGAACCTACCTTCAGGAATGCACAGCAAGCTTCATCATTCAGACTGATCGACACTGGCAAATTCAGAGTGCCTGTAATTGTTTTATTAGAAATAAAGAGTTTGAGTTTGAATATAACGTAACATCAAGTTTGTTTCCCGAAAGGCTGAGGCAGATATGTAGCTATCCTGTGGCACATTCACTTCTGCTAATTATGTTCGAGGCCTCTGTAGTAGGGGGCTGCCTATTGCCATCAATCGGGCATAATTCTTGCCTCCGGGCTGCTTCTCAGAAATTCCAGAGCCCAGGACCCAGCAGTGTTGCAAAATATATATTTATAAAAATATGCTAATTGCAACCCCAGCAATTAGCATATTTTTATAAATATATATTTTTGTGAGTGGATTTTCTTACCTAAGCTCGTAGCATCCGCTTCACTTGGAAATTCATTTAAAAAAAATACTATATTAAATTAGAATCTAAGAAAACCTAACTTATAGAAAATCATTGTGAGAAAACCTTCTTTTTGGTTTCGCGGTGGAAATCCTCATTTACTTCCTGCATCGTGGAGGTGACAGAGAGCGGCCCCGGGCTCCAATGCAAAGGCCGCGCATGCAACCGGGACTAAAAGCTGGGATGATGATGATAATTGTGGGGGTGACAGAGAGACCTATGACCGTACTCCTACCGGTTAAAACCACCGCGGTATTTCACTTTTGCTTATGTCTAGGGGTACAGGTTTCGCATAAGCATTCACGTTCAAATTGCTAAAACGTATGACTAAAACTGTTCAATGCTGAAGCTTCCAAATTGTGAAAAAAGAAATGGCTTAGATTGCCGGTCTATTTGAGCAAGTAGGTGTAGAAAAGTGTAGAACTAGGATAACATTAACTAATAGAATATAAAGGTGTGGATCCATTACATCCACGATCCACGACGTGGATTTAATAGGTTTATTTATTTATATATTCTTTATTGTACACCAAACAAATATCGAACAAAACAATCAACACAAAAAAAACATACAATGGGCGGCCTTATCGCTAATGCGATCTCTTCCAGGCAACCAAAGAATGTCCAATAGATCCTACTACTTCGCTCTCTAAAGCTTTACGGATGATTTGTGCTAGACAGTCACATTAGCTACCCCGTGACCTTATCTAATCAAATTGTAGAGACCAAGACTCAAACAGAACGGACGCTGCAGGGTGTGGGTTGAACTGGTTCATATAAAATAATTGTGAAGAAGCACAGTTCGCGCCCGTCATAGACGATAACATTAATCAACCTTTCCCACTGCGCTAATATGAAAAGGCAGGCTTAGCAGGCAGCCCTTTGTTATTACAATTTATCAGCTTAACTTTAGTAAACTTTCAGTTGTTATTCTAGACATTGAAATTCATAGAATTCCTAACTTATTAATTACTACGTAGGTAGTCTTCTGTTTGAGATGGTTTAACAGCTTAGTGGTTTATCAATGATAATAATAATATTTTGTTTGAATATGACCTAATAACGCGAAGTTATGTTATCTTAACTCATGGTTTATATTTAAGAAAATGCTGGACGTAATGTTGCCTGTAACGACCCATCTTAGAATTAAATAAAAATCATTAGACAAGAGAAAAACATCCCCAAAAATCGTTGATGATTCAGAGGCAGAACAGTCCATCATTTTGTCAAAAAATTATTATTTGGGAAAAGACGTGCCTTCCAAATAAAGTTTTTAAGTTAAACAGATATATAAACATTACGTTTACTAAATAAAGATACGGAAAATGCGTTTACGAACGATATGGAAGTAAAGTACAGTGGAAATATTACAACAATCAACAGAAAAACACTGAGTTGAAGAGAGGAAATACTCTTTTAATATTAAAATGAAAAACAACTCAGAAAATACGTTTGAATTAACACCTGTTCTGAGTTAAGGGGCTCGTCTGGGATTGATGAAAAAAGCAGTTGGCACCAAGTATAAGGTTTCCCAAAGATGTATCTTGAAAAAAGAAATGACTTTCTAAATTAAGGAACGTACTTTAACATGTGGAGCGTTATACGTTTCTTATGATGAAGTACGTATATTGCTTAATTTAGTAGAGAAAGGAACACGCACCATGTCCTTATGAATACAGGACCTGATCGAAAATGTAGACTTTACAGCTTGTGTTTAAAATATAGGAAGCGAACACGTGCAAATTAAATAATTTCCAAATTATTGGACACAGTCAATCATTTTCTCGGTGGTAGGCTATAACACCGGCTGCCGGCAGAAGTTACCACCCACGTGACAAAATTTTGCTGCCAAGCGATTTGTGATGTTCCGGCATGATGTCTGGAGAAGCCGTACGGAGGACGGGTCTGAGCAGTTGTATTGCGATATATACCGGGTACGATGCGCCAAATATTATTATGGAGGTTGTCGGGAGTTTGATTGTGGAGGGTCTCCAGTTCAATCTCTCTCTGACGCAGCATCATTGGTCATGTTGTTGGGTTTAACATTGCATAACCTCGTGCATTAACCCCGTGAATAGGAAAGAAGACGGCTTCCTTCCTATTCATTCAGTTTTTTTTTTAGGTAATAGGCTCTTAATAAACTAGCGCGCTTTGCCATCAACGATTGCATAACTGTTTACCATCAGGCGGGATTGCGGTCAAGCACTAGTTTATAATTATATATAAAAAAAAAACAGATTTACTATAAGGAATGGCAAGAGCACGTTAAAAAAAATGATATGGAGTCGGGGACTCTCAGCAGGAACGAAGTTCAAAACGAAAATCCAAGGTGACGGTTACGAAAACTTTATTATTACGAATACTTATTCAGGCTCTTTTATTTTCATTTAAAGTTTAATATCAGCTTACCATCCTCAAAACTCTCTACATCCCCCTCTCTTCCATTGTCTCCTTCATAACAAAAAGTCACATAGAGGGAACTTTTTTGATACATGATGACTTTCATCAGTTCAGTGTAGCGGTAAGCTTGCACCAGGGATCGGCCTTAAGTCCGCACCTCTTCCTGTTGATTATGGACGCTCTTACGTCGGACATCCAGGAGGAGGCACCCTGGTGCATGCTGTTCGCCGATGACATTGTTCTCGTCGGTGAAGATGGACCTGAGATCCAGAGCAGATTAGAGAAATGGCAACAGAAGCTGGAGAATGTTGGCTTAAAAATCAGCAGAACCAAAACCGAATATATATATATTCTGCGATTTCGGCGGTCTCTCCACTTCCGGAGCCATAACGCTTGATGGCGCACTTCTCCCAATCTGCTCCGACTTTCGGTATCTCGGTTCACTCGTGCAAAGCGATGGCGAAATAGATCGGACGGTTAAGCACAGAATTAACACTGGGTGGATGAAATGGCGGCAGGTCACGGGAACAATTTGCGACTCCCGCATTCCCCTTAAACTTAAGGGGAAAATATATATTATATATATATTAAATATATATTATTATATATTATATATATATTGTATGGATCAGAATGTTGGGCTACGAAAGGGATGAATGAAAGGCAATTGCATGCAGCCGAGATGAGAATGCTAAGAGGGATGTGTGGTGTTACACGAATGGATAGAATAAGAAATGAGTACATAAGAGGAAGTCTGAAAGTGGCACCGGTAGCTGAAAAGTTGTGTAGAAATCGGTTGTCATTGTACGGGCATGTGTTACGGAGAAATGAGTAGAATGTCGTGAGGAGAGTTTTAATTATGAATGTTGATGGCTATAAGAGTAGGGGAAGACCAAAGAAACGATGGATGGAATGTGTGAAGGATGATATGGCTAAGAAGGGGGTGACTGCCGAGATGGCTTCTGATAGGGATGTATGGAAGAAAAAGACATGTTGCACCGACCCCAAATAAATTGGGATAAGGGCAGGAGAATGATGATTTACTACAACCATAAATATGTAGTCGTAAAAAAACATTAAACCAATAACAGACGAATTGACTAGAAATCTTGTTGTTGAAGCAAAACACTGACGCTAAAATAAACAGATTTCTTGAGGAGTAAGGTCTTCAATAATAATAAAGTTAAACAGCCCAATAAAACTTGGAGAGCGATCTTAAAGAAGACAATGGAATCGTAACCACTCAGTGCTGAGGATGCAATCGATCCTCAGTTCTGAGTGGTGAGGTTCGAGCGTAACTGTCCCTGAATGAAATATGAGACTCGAAAAGCCTTTTAAAGCATTTTCTTTGCCCAAAATGCTCCAAGACATTTCTTTTAATATTTAATCTTTTGATTTGTTTTCTTTCTTTCGATTTGTAGAAGAATTACGTTTCCTTGACTTTGAACACAATCTTGTTCGAATGTTATCGGGTTTCTTTTAAACAAAAATGGTAACAAAATAAACAGTTGAATATGGTTTGTTTTTTATAAAAAACTTTTTTTAACTGGAATGATGATCACTGTTTTCAATTCATGTCTTTTTTTTATTTTATAAATTATAAACTAGGGCTTGACCGCAATCCCGCCTGATGGTAAGCAGTGACGCAATCGTTGATGGTAAAGCGCACTAGTTTATTAAGAGCCTATTCACTCTAGCCTTGAAGACACTCAAATTGTAGTCCGACGGAAACACCGCCGCTGGCAAATTGTTCCAGTCCCTCGACGTACGCGGTATAAAGGAGGAGGCGAAACGCTTCGTCCAGATCGTAGTGGTGTTCACAACGTAAGGGTGGAAACCAGCCGTACGACGGGTCGTCCGCTGGTGGAACGGAGATGGGGGAATTAAATCATGCAATTCCCTCGCACACTCCCCGAAATGCATCCTATAGAACACCGAAAGGCTGGCTACTCTACGCCTGTGCTCTAGGCTTTGGAGACCAACTCGAGTTAGATCAGGATCACCAATCAGCCTCTTCGCACGTCTCTCCACTGAATACAAAGTGGCTAGGTGACACTTAACAGCCCAAATGTGGCTGCAGTACTCCACACACGAACAACGGACCTGTGCTTTGTATAACATTAGAAGCTGCCCAGGTGTGAAGTACTGCCGGACCTTTGCGATAACGCCAAGTTTCCTGGCAGCCACCTTGGCCTTGGACTCAATGAATCGCCCAAAGTTAAGGTTCGAGGAAATCTCAACTCCCAAAAGCTGAAGGCGGTTGGAACACTCCAAGGACACATTTCGAAAAGTAGGAGCCAAGGTGAACGGGCTCCTTTTGGCGGTGAAAAGACACGCCTGTGTTTTGGCGGCATTGAATGCTACAAGAATCAAACACATCACACTGATGTCACGCGAAATTTCACATCGCGCAATCAGAGTTCAACCCACGACTGGCATATACATATACAACGTCCGGACATCAATCGTTGGGTAGTTTCCCACCAAACACGACATAAATCTGGTTGAAGGTCCTCCCTTTTCTATAGAGTTTGAGTCAACTACCGCGATGGAAGCAGTAAATAATATTCTTTATAAAATGCCTAATAACTATATTCTGCTACCAATATTGTAAAATATGATTTCAATTACGTTATGTGATAAATGCGTTTGAACATGCATACGAATACATAATGTAAAACTAACCATCATCATCATCATCAGCCCCTACTCGTCCACTGCTGGACATAGGCCTCCTTCATGGCACGCCAACAAGCTCGATCCTGAGCAGTTCGCCGCCAGCCACTACCAGCCACCTTTTTGATGTCGTCGCTCCATCTAGCCCAAGGGCGTCCCACGCTACGTTTGCCGAGACGCGGTCTCCACTCGAGGACTCGTTTACCCCAACGGTTGTCGGTCCTGCGGCATATGTGACCAGCCCATTGCCACTTCAGCTTGCTAATCCTCTAAACTAACCATGCTTAAGCCAAATTTGAAACGCGCATTCCCCAATGGCCTCCTTTAAATTCTGATTCCATTTGTTTAATTTTCCTGGTTGAATCTCTTCCGGGATGTACGTAATATACGCACGTATCTGACATAACTTGACATAATATTACGCCAGTATTCCTCAGACGGTAAGGCAGAGATGATTTAGAGAGAAGAGTTTTGTCCCGATATTTCTACGGGATTGACAGCCTCTGTGGCGTAGCGGTATCGAACGCGGCCGTTGCGCAAGGAAGCGCGGGTTCGATCCCCGCACAGTGCAAGTATTTGTATGCATGAATATGAATAGTTGCACTGGTCTGGTCGTGCCTCGGAAAGCACGTTAAGCCATTGGTCCCGGTTGCCATACGAACATCTAGTGGCAGTCGTTACGGGTTGTTGGAGCCTTCAAAAGTCTAACAATTGGTCTAACTGCAATGCTTCGATATCACCTTCGGGTTGTGGAGGTCAGACGGCAGTCGCTTCACGGAAAATGTCGAAGTTTAGCCAAAATCAGCAGTTAGACTGGTAAAGCGGACCCCAGACTCCAAAGCTGAAAAAGTTGCGGATGCGACTGGGATTAACGCTGAGATGATGATGATGGTAAGGCAGAGATGAAGCTATTGAACACAGCATGAGTCTCGTGGAATAGGGGGCGAACAGAGAGCAGCGGTAGCCTAGTGGTATCGGCAGCGACTCAAAAGTTGTAGGTCGTAGGTTCGAAACCCATCAGGCGCTTTATCAAGCCGCACTAGGCCTGGCTGATAAATTACGGCTCACTCTGTCGCATCCAGAGGAGGCCTGTGCTGTGCAATATAATACGAGTGAGAGGAGTGGGAACGCGCTAATTGCAGAGATTACTGGTTCCAACAGAAAACTTACATATAACATCACGCTGTGACAGTGGGAAAAGTGGAAAAAATGGGAAAAAAAATATTCATATTTGAGGGCCTTCCCTTGCATGCGCTACGCAAACGGTTCAAGTTACCAAAAAAAATTGATAAAAAAATTTATAATAACAGAAATTGAAGCCGACGAAGTCGTGGGGTACGGCTAATTTTAAATCTTTACTAATATAATTATATAAAGCTGAAGAGTTTGTTTGCTTTGTTTGAACGCGTTAATCTCAGAAAATGCTGGTCCGATTTCAAAAATTCTTCTTGCTTTGGATAGCCCATTAGCCCAGGAAAGCTTTAGGCTATATAACATCACGCTGCAACCTATAGGAGCGGAACATGACTAAACTACGCCAACGAAGTCGCTGGCGGCCGCTAGTAAAATTATATAATTTGATAAAATTCGATTACCACAAAGATAAATAACCGATACATAATTTCTCATGCTATATAAGTAGTGTCTAGTGTAGTGTATAAATCTTTCCAGCACCCTATAATGTTCGTTATGGATGTCGTCATCAATCACTGGGCCCCAGCGGCCTCGTCTAGGCAAGGGTATCTAGTACTCTTGAGACAAATTCTCCCATCCAACTAAAAGAGTTTTGAAATAAAACTTGTTATCCGTTCCATCCGACTAATATTACAAACGTGAAAGTTTATACGTTTATCCATACTAATATTATAAATGCGAAAGTAACTCTGTCTGTCTGTCTGTCTGTCTGTTACGCTTTCCCGCTTAAACCTCTCAACCGATTTTGATGAAATTTGGCACAGACAATCTTTAGACCCTGAGAAAGAACATAGGCTACCTTTTATCCCGGAAAAATTTGATATTCCCGAGCGAAATCTAACAAGCGCGATATAACCGAACTCCACGCGGGCGAAGCCGCGGGCAGAAAGCTAGTTATTAATATTTCACGCGAAAACTACTGAATATCATCATCGTCTCAGCGTTAATCCCAGTCGCATCTGAAGGTTTTTTTTAGCTATGGAGTCTGGGCTCCGCTTTACCAGTCTAACTTGCTGATTTTGGCTAAACTTCTATATTTTCCGTGAAGCGACTGCCGTCTGACCTCCACAACCCGAAGGCGATATCGAAGCATTGCAGTTACACCAATTGTTAGACTTTTGAGGGCTCCAATAACCCGTAACGACTGCCATTAGATGTTCACATGGCAACCGGGACCAACGGCTTAACGTGATTCCGAGGCACGACCAGACCAGTGCAAATATTCATATTCATGCATACAAATATTTCCACTGCGCGGGGAACGAACCCGCGCTTCCTTGCGCAACGGCCACGTTCGCTACCGCTATGCCACGGAGGTTGTCAAAACGAAAATGGTGAAAGCTACTGAATGTATTAGGATGAAATTTGGCACACAGTTGGTCTATAATCAGTGTTCTTAAAATTAGAGAACTGGAGCCCTCGTCTGCTATTACAATAGTGCCTGAATGCTCGATCAGTGATCTCAAAATATTCGATTTTGACAAGTTTCGTAATCTATTAACGTAATAGCGTCATTATAACTTTCCAGTGGTCAATCACTGAGACTCCACTCCATATTAATAAATGTTCAAATTGAGTAGTAGTTTACGAACTTTTAGCACAATGACATTGGAATCGTGTTGGAATGACGAATTTATAAAAAATAGCGAGTGGGGCCCCAGCCAATGTGGTGTGTGAAAAGACGCATAAAAATCAATTTCCACTATAACTTGATGTTTATCACTCACTAGCGGCCGCCAGCGACTTCGTTCGCGTGGAGTTAGTTATGTTCCGCTCCTATTAGTCGCAGCGTGATGTTATATAGCCTTAAGCCTTCCTGGATTAATAGGCTATCCAACGCATAAAGAATTTTTCTAATCGGACCAGTAGTTCCTGAGATTAGCGCGTTCAAAAAAAAAAAAACTCTTCAGCTTTATATCCTACTTATAGACTGATATATAAATCGTCCATCATAAAACTAAACTGTAATAAGACTGGTAAAGCACCATGGTTCCACTGTCCCCGTGGATCCCGTGGAAATTTCTGGTTAAAACGTAACTTATACTACGTTATTCTGATGTTACACTGTTAAGCTTTATCAAAATCCATAGTTAATCCTTAGTTTTTGCGTGAAGGAGCAATGAACGTTACCACCCACCAGACATAGTCTTGTCGCCAAGCGGCTCGTCGTGTTCCGGCATGATGTCTGGTGAAGCCGTACGGAGGGCTCAGCAGTTGTTTGCGATGTGTGCCAGGTATGATGCGCAAAATGTTGTTGTGTAGGGAGTTTGGTCGTGGAGGGTCTCCAGATCAATCTCCCTCTGGCGCAACATCGTTGGTCGTGTTATTGGGTTTAATTAACATTTGAGTGAATAGGCTCTTAGTAAACTAGCGCGCTTTACCATCAACGATTGCATCACAGTTTACCATCAAGTGGAACTGCGGTCAAGCACCAGTTTATACGTATAAAAGGAACATCCATCTACCCAACCCCACATATTTTCGCGTTTATAATAAATACTAGCTTTCCGACCGCGGCTTCGCCCACGTGGAGTTCGGTTATATCGCGCTTTTTAGATTTCCCTCGGGAATATCAATTTTTTCGGAATAACAGGTACCCTATGTTTTTTCTCAGGGTCCAAAGATTGTCTGTGCCAAATTTCATCAAAATCGGTTGAGAGGTTTAGGCGGGAAAGCGTAACAGACAGACAGACAGAGTTACTTTCGCATCTATAATATTAGTATGGATTAGTAAGATTGCTGGAGAGTACTTCCAATAAAAGCCTAAGATATAAAGGCAAAATGCAAACTGATGCTCTAAAGTTCTCTCATCTCAGGGAAATAAGTATTATGCACGCGAAACGAGTTACCTGTTGAGTTTCAAACAACTTATAACATACAAGAGAGAATAATGAAAGGATTTATCTTCTTTGTTTTTCTTTTGTTACTATCCGTGCTTGTAGGTAAGTTCTTTTTGCAACTAGTGCAGCATTTTTTTATTATCTGTCGATTGGCTATTATGCCTGTCATAATGAGCACAAGCGCAAACAGAGTCTCAGGATCGATTTTAATATTAGTAAAGTTAGTTGAGAGTTTTTAAAGACTTGGGAGAAGCGAAATGTTAAATTATATGCGTCACAAGATTTAGAAAAGAAATGTTATTCTAGTACCCGCTAGACATAACACCCGTCTGGTCTGGGGATCCTCCCTGTTCTATGGAGGAAGAGTTAAATTTACCTGTTCCTCATTCCTCCAAAACCTATTCGAAATTTGACTTAATTTCGAAAAACAAGAAACTTTTACAATATTTTCATAGAATAGAATAGAATACTCTTTATTATGTACACCATATAGATTATAAAAACATGAATATAAAAATTTTACAAAGGGTGACACAATGGGCGGTCTTATCGCTAAGAGCGATCTTTTACAGACAACCTTTGGATGGAATACTAAGGGGAAGGAGAGAGAAATAATGTAGGTAGTCTACAGTGTACTATTTACAATTTTACATAGTTTATATAATAAATATACACGTTAAGTGTATCATACTAGTACCATAAATACTTATATACATATAATTAATAAAAATCATACAAAAGCAAATAAAAAATAATGACATGTTTAAAGAGAGAGGAAATGCTTTTTTACCATGGTTTTAAAAGTGGACGGAGTTTGAGCACGCCTTACAGACACGGGCAAGTCATTCCATAGCAGAACTGCTTGTACAGTAAAGGATTTATCGTAAAAACTAGTGGAATGCATCGGTATGTCTAATATCAAATAATTGGAAAGGGCTACAAGAAACATTTGAGTTACGGGTTCCTGAAAAATATTTATACGTATCGTTATACGTTACGTTTATACGTATCGATAGCGTGAAGTTTGCAATTGATGGCATTACTTATAAAAATAATTTAACATGCGGCCTTGAAGCAGCTAATACTTAAAAGGCTTTTTTTATAAGTTATACAAAATTTATATCTGAACTTGCGGTTATAGGCTAAGTTACATCAGCCACACTGATTGGTCAATCATGTCAATCTACACTTGCCGCGGTTGTGCTGTGTGATGGGTGACCAAGTTAAATTACATAGACTGCTCCGTGTCTCGGAAAGCACTTTAAGAAGGCCCGGCTGTCATTTGTGGACTTTTAACAGTCAGATCAAGTTTGTCCCAGTCCTACCAACAGTAACTGAGTTGTAAAGGTCAGATAGTGGGGGTCCACTATCTGACCTTTACAACCCAGTTTACAACATAGGTTTTTTTAAACATACATTTTTTTTATTTTTAAGTTGGAAAAAGGTTACGCAAATTATGAGGAGAAATGGTTCATCCACCTGAATACTTTTTACAAGTATACAGACGATCGAACCAACCATCAGCAGTCATATAGGTATATAAAGTAACTAGCGACAGGCCCCGGCTGCGGTGCAATGCTGAGTTTAAACACACTACATAAATACTGTGAACTTTGTATAAAAAAACAGCAGCCCGCCGCTCCCGTCATCCCGGCCGGTAGGTACCGCCGCAAAAGCGACGCCCCGCAATTTTTATGTCTGTAATATCTTCGAAAATATTAATTTAAATCATTTTGCTGTAAAGGGCGATATATATTAAATCAACAAAGTTATTAAATTGGATAAGGATTATTGCTGTTTTGGTTAAAATCCTTCGAAAATTAGCCAACATTTATCGTAAAAAATAAATGACAAAAAAAAAATAATGTGGGAAATCCATAAGAGATAGTCATATACCGTCACGGTCTTTTCTGTAGACCTGTTCAATGTGTACAATGTCTAGTAGGTACATAATTTTGATAAATCTCGTAGGGTTCCGCCTGCATTTCACTGCAAACGCGGCAAAAAATGAAATTATTTACGACATCACATTAGAAACCTCAAAAATAATAGTATTTCTCTACTATTTAATTGATATTATTATACATATAAACCTACCTCTTTAATCACTCTATCTATTAAAAATAACCGCAATAAAATCCGTTGCGTAGTTTTAAAGATTTAACCATACATAGGGACATAGGGAAACAAAAAGCGACTTTGTTTATATCATGTAGCAATTCGTTCAAAACTATTCTATCACCATCCCAAAATATTCAATGATCTACATTAATGTTCGTGTTTTCACTTCTGCTGGCACTCCCGACGTGCAACACGTTGGTTTTTATTTTGTATCTTTTCATTATTCGACCCGCTACAGAAAGCGCTCGAAGTGTTAACAGAACTATCTTGGAGCTCAAGATCACGAGTGAAACAATTAGAGGACGCCTTACGTAAAAGCTTTTTGTTAAAGTGAAAAAAATCTCAGAACTCAGAAGCACAAGAAAAATAGAAACTTCAATGATTCTTCACCAAGATTAAAGCAAGTTGTTAGAACTCTGAAGGAAATTTCTAACAGCCTCTAATTTCTACATATTGTTTCAAACTTTTTGTGTTTACCTAGTTGCATTTAGCGTTGCCAGTTGCTAGGATAAAGCCGGACATAGGTAGGATTTTTGATTGCGTATCCGGCCAAAATAAACGGTTTTCGGCTTGTCCGGCTTTTTTTAGACTTTTTAAGTTTCGTAAACGAGCGAGGGCCGAGTGTAGCCGAGCGCAGACGAATCAACTGTCAACACTCCACAGACTGCACTACCGACCCCTCTTTTTTCCTGAATGGGAAATCATCAAATGACCTCTCCCGGTGTTGGCGCAGCGGCAGGGCGTGTCAGACTTCTACTGACTAAAACCTACCCGCTATCACTTGCCTGTGCGCTTGGAACCATTGTTTTTCCTTCGAACAAACCGCGGCCGTGGCACTCATCGGGCGTCCGATCTATTCACTTAAATATTCGGCCAAACTGGCTGGTCTTTCCAGCGATTAGGTTTGGCGACCTGGAAATCCTAATTGCAATGAGATGAATACCAGTGTAGAGTTACTAATTGGGTAGTTATTAATTGGTTGGTGGTTTATTACAATATTTATTAGACACAAATTTACTTTCAAAAATAATCCATACTAATATTATAAATGCGAAAGTTACTCTGTCTGTCTGTTACGCTTTCCCGTTTAAACATCTCAACCGATTTTGATGAAATTTGGCACAGACAGTCTTTAGACCCTGAGAAAGGACATAGGCTTTTATTGAAAAAAAAAAGATGTTCCCGAGGGAAATCTAAAAAGCGGGATATAAACGAATTCCACGCGGGCGAAGCCTTGGGCGGAAAGCTAGTATAATTATATAAATTAATGCTCGTATCATGTGGTTACCTTATGTATGGTGTGACTACCTCAGAGATAGAGATATAATGACGTTTCAACTCGCTAAACATTTATCAGACTGGGTTTCCTAATAAAGCGGTCCCGTTCACAAATATAACGGTAGAAAATCTGACATATTCGCCAGTACTTGACACAGATTCACAGCCATTATTTTATACTATGTTCACCTCTTTTATAGGAAAGTTTACACAGATACAAAGGCTTTTTTAAAATGTTGAAATTCGAACGACTTGAAAAGGACGCTGCTTTTGGAACGTAAGTTAAAACAAAGATGGCAGCGTTGGTTCCGTGATTGGGTTGTAACAGCCTTTTTTAAGAGTTTTTGGGAAAGTTAAGCTGAGTGTCACGCTCATTTTTCATTGAAGTTTTTAAATTTGTATATAGTATTGTTTTCTAAAGAAAAGTGGGTGATATATTTAGTAAAAAGTGCATTCAGTAAATAATTCATAAAGAACATTGAGATATCGTAGCATAGTGGCCTCATCATGACTTTGCCTCAAACCTCCCACGTAGACGGTTCACGTCTCCGTCTTATTCAATATGAATAATTCATTACGTAACATTGGCTAAATGCACAAACCGTGCGAAGCCAATAAAGGAAGAAACTCTTGATTACTTCAGAAAAAAATCTTTACCTTTTACTTGAAATTGGCACAAAGTCATAACTAGTGCCACACTACAAAACAAAAAAAAAACAGATTTTTTTTAACCTACTTCAAAAAATGAGAAGGTTCTCAAATCGTCGTTATATTTTATTTTTTAAACAAATATCATTTGAAATTTTGAAACTCCAACAACGTTGCCAGTACGCTGTAGTTGAAACATGACAAACGATGGCGGATGTTGGGTCCAAGATTGGGTTATAACAGTCATTTCAGGAAGATATGATTTTATTTCTATCTTTAACGTCTTCCCGTCACTTCTCGAGTAGAAATCGAATAAAAGAGCAATATTAGATATCGGATATCTCAGATAACTGCGTGTAAGGCATTAGGAGGGCAATCCAATTTATGTAGGATAGTGTTAACCAATATTAAGGGACCTTTTAACGTCGTACGATTTGCTACGCTTAGAGTTAGAAAGGTTAGTCTGATTGAATTGGGTTAATAACATAAAGAACATGCTTTTTTTTCCGGGTGAAAATTCCTCATGAATGTCCACCGCCCTGGGGCGGACGACGGGATCTGTCAGACTCTTACTGACTAAAAACCACCCGGGTGTTCCGTCTCACACCTACACCGGGGGCTGCAAGAACTAATACTGCTTCCGCAACCCCCGATTGGTGCCCACCGTGGGCCTCCTCGGGTCAGGGGGGGGAGTGAGGTGTAGGACTCCCCCCGTGACGTCTAAGAGTGGCGCGCGTGGAACACTTCGCGCGGCCACCTCGGGTCCTGATGTTTGGGGGGCGACAAATGTCCCCGAGTCTATCGCCCCTGGACCCATTTAGGGGGGCTGGAAGAGGGCCTTATCCGCCCTCCGACGACGCCCGGTACGCCTGCTGCGGGTCGGGTGAGAGGACGAAATCTCCCTCTCCCTTTCCGCAGCCTCCTTCTGCGAGACAACTGTTTCGCAGAAGGAAACCACCACCTCCCAGGACTCTTCGCTGCCGACCATCGACTTGATTACGGCCGGCAGCGACAAGTCACTGCCTACTTCAGAGATGAGGACACGGCGCAGCTCCTCCCAAGCGGCACACTCTGCCAGCGTATGCTGCACCGTATCCTCCCGGCAGTCGACGCAGTGGTGACACCGGGCGTCCGGCTCCCTGTTTATGCGACACAGGTATTTTCCGAAACAACCATGCCCTAGAGCACCTGTGTCACCCGAAACGTCAGGGAGCCATGCCTTCTCCCGATAAAGAACATGCTAAGTTAAGTTCAGAAAATACTAAATTATGATATAACACTTTTTTATTCGTCGATGCTATTTTCTAATTCGCGTGAGGTCATTTGTGACCCCAAAATTCCGGTTAAGCTTAAGGGATAGGTCTATAAGACCATCATTAGACCTATTCTTCTGTATGGCAGGGAGGCGTGGCCTGTGCTTGAGCGACACCAGCAGGAGCAGCGTATCACGGAAATGAATATGCTGCGGTGGATGTGTGGAGTTACGCGGAAAGACCGCATCAGGAACTCCCGCATCCGTGGCAGTCTTTATGTCCGTGACATAGCAGACAAACTGCAAGAGGGTCTCCTACGCTGGTACGGTCACGTCTTACGAAAACGTGGTACGTGTACGGTAAAATGGTACGTGGGTAACAAATGTCTTGCCATGGCGTCTCCGTCGGGCCGGAACAAGCGAGTTAAAGAAGTGCTGACTTGACGTTCAAAGAGATGACACGCGTGCCAACAATCTCACACCGCGTGATGCCAGAAGTCATACGAAATGGAAGCGTAAATGAAGGAAAGCGGACCCTGGGCTCTGACGCGAAAGCCGCGGATGCAACCGGGACTATACGCTGAGATGATTATGATGATGGAGCTAGTTTCTAATTAAATACTACTATTTTATTGCATCCATAATGAACAAATATGTAGTAAGTACAAAACAATACGATGAATTATAAACTCTGTCGGGCACAGACTTTTAAATAAGTCAGAGAGAAGAGGGACGCTTTTCTGGTTTTCCTTATTACTTATTAAATATTTATTATACGACCTTTCTACCTAACGTTAATAATAAATAATGTATTTGGTTTTATATATTATTACTCATTTATTTATTCTCTCGTTAAAATATTGAAAATAACAATCTTGTTACTAAGCACTTATTATTTTTTATACGGTGATATAAGTGTGTTCCATTCAGACAGATTTGAGTCAGCTTTTGTCAAAGTAACAATGTACAGACGACAGCAGGTCAAGATACCCAAAACTATCAAATATTCTCAATCAACCTTGTGCCTTAATGTTTTAGCGATAAACTTAAAAATCTAAAAAAGAAATCCGACCGATTATGACTACGAGCCTGTATTTCTTACACTCCTCCGCTTTCAGAAAATATTCTACAAGCAAATACAGGCTGATAACAACAACAACAAAATAAAAAAAAATAAAAAAAAACAATTGAATCAACCCAAAAGAAAATAAAACACAATTGCCTTTCAACGCTGTCAGCAAATAATGGCAAACACGAGCATACGGCGAAGCACCGCCAAAATTAACCCAAACCACTCCACACATAAACTGTACATTGTAATGAATTTCCTGTAATTAATTCGTTCCTTTCTTTGTTCACAGATTACGCTATCTCCTAAGACAATTGAATAGGGGTGAAATTTCCGCTGAGACTTTACAAAAGAACCTACAATATGCAGCGAAAGTTCTCGAAGCAGTCTACATTGATGAGACCAAGTATGTATCTTACTTTTAGGGTTTTTTTAGTATATGGTTGTGGGGTTAACAGTTGAGGAAGACCATGCTTCGGTTATTATTGTTTTGTTAAAGATGTATGGTGATGGGAATTTGCAACTGAATTTATTTTTAATAGATTTTATTATAATCTATTTTTAAAGGTCAGTTAGTAGATTGAATTTTGATTTTGGAACAAGAAGACTGGCCTTAAAAAAGGAAGTAAAAGTAGTTATTTTTCTAAAAATATTGTTATAGATGTAAATTTGCTCCACAGAGTACAACATAAAAGGGAAGACAGCCCGGCCGTCGGGAGAATGCATTCCTGACTCAGTTATGTTAGTTTTTTAAAAACGTGTTTTGTTAAATTGATCTTTAACATTAAATAGAATGCTGGATTGTAATATAATTAGGGATAATACAGGTTTACAAATTAACTCGTTTAACTCGTTAATTTTAATGATGCAAACGACATTTTTGAACCCATTAACTGCAATTTCCATCATTGTTACCTGATCATTTAAATTGTATATACTATCAAACTCAACTGCTTTGAAGACATATCTACCGCAACTTTTCAACTATCATTAATGTTCACAGTTGCAAGTTTCCAAAAAGCATAGTCTATCTCAACCAATAAATTATATAGTTTGAAAAGATCTCATAACTTGTATGTTTCAGATTTGTGTACCAGTTCCTATTTTGTACGTCGTGACCGTAAATTCTAGTCATGGAACACAATACATAGTATTCGTTTTTCGTTGTGGAAGCGTTTACTTTGAGATAACTTTTCTCTCACCCACCAGTATTCATATTATGTAGTGTCGAAGCGTTTCGTTTCTTTGAACATAACAGCTTCTATGTAGCTGCTTAAGACTGTTGGTTTCTTGTTTAATTTTTAATTAATTGTGGCGTGATTTGATCGGCGTTTTTTATAGCCGGAAAGCCCTAGGCCACTTGCGGGTTTAATAGATCTATCCGAGGTTGTGGACGAGATTTTTCTGTAAAAGGTAAGATGTAAAACTGCAGGATCAAGGGGAAGTAGGAATTTATAATGTAGGTATGTACATACGACGGTGGCTGCCGTTTGATTCACTCACACAATCATAGTGCACTTATGTAGTTTTTAGTTGTATGGGTGCCCAGTCACTCCCTGCAGGGGTTTTGTTTACATTTTCAAGATTTAATCAAGTTCGGACATGAGTTTCAATTAGTTTTCGGGTACGCGCGGTAAAAAGCCAGCCATCTTAACGATGGCCGGCTTTTTCCGCGGCGCGTAATTTTTCACTGGCAATAGTGGCACACTCTGCTTAGCTTAGTAGGTAGTGGCGTCAGGAACTAGAATTTAAAACAGGGTTAGGACACAGAAAATTGCAAGTTCAAACTTTGAAATCACTCCAAGGATTTCAAAAAATAAATTAAGAGTCAAAAAGACCAAAAGATGTGTGTTATGTGTGCCTAAGTTCAAATCGTGTTAACCCACATAAGAAGTTGCATAGGTACGATGCTAAGTTTATAAATTTAAGTTAAAATTAAGTTTATCATAAAGCTAAGTTAAATAATTATGCTACTAAGATACGTTTGAAAGGGTTAAAAGTTAGTTAGAAATAGACAAGGGCATCGGCTTCTGGCAGATGTTACCAACGGCATGATGTCTGGTGAAGCTGTACGGAGGACGGGTCTGAGCAGTTGTGTTGCGATATGTGCTGGGTCATCATCATTCTCCTGCCCTTATCCCAATTTATTTGGGGTCGGCGCAACATGTCTTTTTCCTCCATACATCCCTATCAGAAGCCATCTCGGCAGTCACACCCTTCTTAGCCATATCATCCTTCACACATTCTATCCATCGTTTCTTTGGTCTTCCCCTACTCTTATAGCCATCAACATTCATAATTAAAACTCTCCTCACGACATTCTCCTCATTTCTCCGTAACACATGCCCGTATCATGACAACCGATTTCCACACAACTTTTCAGCTACCGGTGCCACTTTCAGACTTCCTCTTATGTACTCATTTCTTATTCTATCCATTCGTGTAACACCACACATCCCTCTTAGCATGCGATGTGTGCTGGGTGCGATGCGGCAAATATTGTTGTGTCGAGAGTTTGGTCATGAGGGTCTCCAGATCAATCTCCCTTTGGCGCAGCATCGTTAGTCGTGCAATTAGGTTTAACATTGTATTACCTCGCTCAACTGCCGTCTACCTTCCTAGTCACTCAGTTTTATTTTAGTAAATAGGCTCTTAATAAACTAGCGCGCTTTACCATCAACGAATGCATCATTGCTTACCATCAGGCAGGATTACGGTCAGGCACTAGTTTATAGTTATAAAAAAATAGTAGATACACGATTTCTGACATCAAGATGCATAACAAAATGTGACTTTGGCTACTCCGTATATTGGAATGAATATCCTTTGCAATATCTAAAGTGGTCTGGTCCAATATTGGCAGCTCTTACTGAGAGTCCACTCCAGCGATAAATGGGCTATTCATCCAGAAAATGGCTTACTATATCTTCAGTGGTCAGTGGATATCTTTAAAATATTGCTTTTCAGAAATTGCATCGTCGCAAAATAATTTTGATTATATATAATACGCTTAAGATTTTCTCATATTATGTTTATAATTTTAAAGCCGTGAGCAAAAAGCGCCCTTTATTGTCAATTTCTTATGTAATTGTGAAAAATTTAGAAATAAAATATTCGAAAAATAATTAATTTATACAATATATCTCTATGTGGCATTCTTATCAGTCACAACATCTGTTTCTAGCTTCATCACTTTTGCGCTATAGAAAATGTGGTTCATTTTGCCTCTGATTTTGAATAAGACCAAGAATATTTCTTTATTATAAAACGTGTTACATAAGGTCTTAGAAGTAAAGCTATATTTTTAATCTGTTTCGCCATAAACTGATATACAAATATTTAAGCTTGTAATTGGCACAAATTTAACACATTAATTTGTTAAAATTAAAGATACATGTAATTTTATAAATAACGTTATGAAAATGATTTGAGTTTTATATCTATTTAAACACTTAAGATAATAGATTATGTACTCATCATTTTATATGATTAAGATAATAGATTATGTATGCATTTTATATGATTGTCTTATTTTATACTAGCGGCCGCCAGCGACTTCGTTCACGTGGAGTTAGTTACGCTCCGCTCCTATTGGTCGCAGCGTGATGTTATATAGCCTAAAGCCTCCCTGGATTAATGGGCTATCCAACGCAGAAAGAGTTTTTCAAATCGGACCAGTGGTTCCTGAGATTAGCGCTTTCAAACAAACAAACATACAAACAAACAAACTCTTCAGCTTTATATATAAAGATGATTTGTCTTCAAGGTTAGAGTGAATAGGCTCTTAATAAACTAGTACGCTTTACCATCAACCATTGCGTCACTCCTTACCATCAGGCGGAATTGCAGTCAAGCGCTAGTTAACAATTTATAAAAAAAAATGATTAAATCCCAGTATCATATATTATCTACCACTATAGCTATTGCTACACTTTATGAAATGAAATCTTTTACGCTATATAGGGTGTAATGTAATGTAAATAAACACACACTTATTGTTTGCACTAAGTTATCGAAACTTAGCGTTAAAGTTAAAGGTTGTGTCTGTGAGCTGTTTATGGATGCATAATGAGTCCTGGTGTAATGGAAAATAATGGAGACAACGCCTAATAGTAGTGAAATGTGTATTATGAACTGTAGGAATGAATCGAAATGAGTTTGAATACAAATAATAACTGTGAGTGTATGTACATTACATTACACAGGGTGTAACGTAAAGGGTATGTACCAATTGCACGACTTCTTCGGATGATAACAATAGATAGTCCCCTTAATGAACCCGTAAAGGGAGGAGCTAATTAGTGTCCTTAATTGCGACAACAGGCGAGTCAATGTTAATTACAGAAACAAAATGGTTTGATTCAATGCGCTTGAAAAATTATACAAATAAGGAATAAAGGAATAATTACAATGAATAGGCTCCTTTATTTTTTAACTAAGCTCTATTATATAATATATATATATATATAATATATATAGACCATCTAGTCATTTATGTGGAACTTTTTTAAACACATTTCTATAGGTACTCCATTCGAGTTAAGATTATACATATAGAAATACTGTTTTTACTGTATCTTTAACTGATTTTAACTTCTATTCCATAGACTTAAGGATGTCATCAAACGCAGAAAATTCGTTAAAGAGCCGCCATATGTCATTCCAAAAACGTAATAAAACTCAAAATCGGTTGACCGGTCACCAAAAAAGAATTTCTTACATGTCTTCTAATATTATTTTGAACGGAGTTCAGTAGACCCTTGTCCACTGCATCGAGCTCAGACGCTGAAGGGAAACTGAGGAAACCGGCATGTCCTACAGGCAAAACTTCAAACATATTTGGCATCTACCAACCCACACTGGGCCGCGTGGTAGATTACGGCCCATTTCCTCTCACCGAGAGGAGGCCTATGTCCCAGGAGTTGGAACATTAAACATGTATGTATATACCTCACTAGCAGCCGCCAGCGACTTCGTTCGTGTGGAGTTAGTTATACTCCGCTCCTATTGGTCGCAGCGTGATGTTATATATCCTAAAGCCCGCGTAAGCTTCTAACCGAAAGAGCTCAGTTGATATAAAATAAGCGCCTGTTAAAATAATGGGTGGAATATGTACGTCCGCGTTCGCTCCCGTTTTCGCAACATTTTTTGTTACTGCTCTGCTCCTATTGGTCATAGCGGGATGTTATATAGCCTAAAGCCTTCCTGGATTAATAGGCTATCCAACGCAAAAAGAATTTTTCAAATCGGTCCAGTAGTTCCTGAGATTAGCGCGCACAAACAAACAAACAAACTCTTCAGCTTTATATTAATATATAAAGCTGAAGAGTTCGTTTGTTTGTTTGTGCTAATGTATAGATGTATGATCAAACAACACTTATATATATGAATTTTACTGAAAACTTCCCTAATATTATGCATAAAATAATTTACATTGACAAAGGGACGTTCTCATATATAATATTCATCAAGACAAAGATTGCTTTTAGGCGTCTACGCATATTTACTCATTAGACGAGTATTTTGGGATGTATTTAAACAAGCAATTGTCAAAGCTGTATTAATTCACATTAACGCTTATGATTCTGTAATATGTAGTACATAATACATAAACTTGCTCTGTTTCTGTATTCACATTTTAAAGAAGAATTTATTACGGTTCCAGACATTCTCAAAACTAGAAAGAAAGAAAGAAAGAAAATATATTTATTTGCGGTAAGAATGACGCAAAAGTTTAAAAAAACACAAAAAATAAGAAATAGTTGAGGGAGCATGTGTCACAAAACGGCTGTCGCTCAGCATTATGTTGCGACTCTTTACAAAACAGAGCCCAGCGCCATGGTTTCCAGCGACAGCCGGCGCCGACATAAAGACACCTGTCACCCGATGCAGCGAACAGTAGCAAACTAGACTAAATTGTTTATCTACAAAGGAATTTAAGAATTCGGAATAGATACCCACAGTATCAATTTCAAATTCTTATTTATTTATAAGTTTAAAGCCGCTCAGCGAGCTATAGAGCCGGCTGTGTTGGGCGTCTCTCTGAAGCACCGCAACAGAAATGAGGTGATCCGACAGAGGACCAAAGTCACCGACATAGCTGAGAGGATTAGCAAGCTGAAGTGGCAATGGACTGGTCACATATGCTGCAGGGCCGACAACCGTTGGGGTAAAGGAGTCCTCGACTGGAGACCGCGTCTCGGCAAACGTAGCGTAGGACGCCCTTGGGCGAGATGGAGCGACGACATCAAAAAGGTGGCTGGTAGTGGCTGGCGGAGAACTACTCAGGATCGAGCTTGTTGGCGTGCCATGGAAGAGGCCTATGTCCAGCACTGGACGAGTAGAGGCTGATGATGATGATATATTTCTGAAACAATATCAGAAATATTCAAATTAATTTTTCTTTTCAAATCATCATCTGTCGATCTTTTTCCCAACTACGTTAAGATCAGCTTTCAGTCTAACAGGATTCAGCTGAATACCAGTATTTTACATGGAGCGAATACCTATCTGACCTCCACAACCTAGTTACTGGGTAATACGATACCCCTTGGTAAGACTGCTGGTCAGATTTTCCGGTTTCTGATGACACGTAACGAAGTCAAAGGTCATGATAGAAGGAAAACAGTCGGCTTAACATTTCTTATGAAATTTTATTGAATATATAATAATATGCATGTTATCTCGTCGTCGTTAGTCGGCCCACAGTGAATTTAATTATTGTTTCTCTTGGGCTTCTTCTTCAGCCTATAGAGGTCCACTGCTGGACAAGCGCTTCCCCCAAGGCTTTCCACGATGACCGGTCTTATACTGCCCGCAGCCATCGACTTCCCGTGACCTTCACCAGGTCATCGGTCCACCTTGTCGGAAAATTCCTACGCTGCGTCTTCCTGTACGTGGCCGCCACATCAAAACCTTACTGCCCCATCGGCCATCAGTTCTACAATGTGCCCCGCACACTGCCACTTAATTTTGGCCTCCTGGCCTTACCCAAATTGATTTCGGATCGAAGTCCTTGTCTTCTATATCTACTTTTCTTTGTCGTCATCTTGGTAATTAATGACTTTATAATCATTCATGCTGGTAACGCACCATTTTTATTTTCTATTTTTTTTAATTTTCATCTCATATTTGACTATTAGAGGCCGTGACTACTTATCCCGACTCTCCTGTGGATGCCTTAAGTAAAATTATAACCTCCAGCCAGGGGCACTTAAAAACTAAACTAAAATTAAGGCGACTACGCACTAAGTACGAACCTCAGCTTAGGGCGTCGCTAGAGAGGACAGCAAGGGACGGCTGGATCGAAAGTGTTCTTAGTGGTTTGATGACCACGGCGTTTCCTAGTACTAACTTTTTTTTTTTAATACTTATAAACTAGTGCTTGACTGCAATCCCGCCTGATGGTAAGCAGAAACTCTGAAAAGAAACTCCGAAACAAATTCAGAGGAGGACATTATAACAGTTACTGCCTCAGCTGCGGCGCGGGCTGGCCTTCATCGGGCAAGGGACGGGGAGGGCAATTAAGCTGTGGGGCGCGTCGCGAAGGACCTCGACGGCGTGGTCGGTATTTCGATTTCTTGTATAGGGTGCCGGTGGCCCTGTTGGCCTCTTGGAGGAGGGTTATGGGGTCATCGGGGTCTGTGAGGGCATGCCGAGGGCGGCGAAGTTGGGAGATGGTGGAGGGAGTGTAGTTGGCAGCCGCTGCTATAAGGGGATTGCGGTGCTTGGCAGCAGTGTCAAAGAAGCGCTTGGAAAGGCGTTTCATGAACTGCTGGATAGTGGGGAGTTTTTATTTTCGTAAAGAGAAACTATTATATATTCCATCACCGAAACGAATGTGTAAATAAAAAACAATTATCCCTTTTGGAAAATAAAAAACGCGCGTTACCAACACATGTCACGAAACTGATACTATCAGAACAAAAAAAATACAATTAAAACCAACATCTGTTACATTCATGCGAGCGTCGACTCTACAAAATGAAATGTGCGACTCTACGCGGCTTTATGTAGAGGCAATATAGAGCAACGGCGATATAAAAAGGGGTTATGAAGTTAGGTTCGAAGTAGATGCTATAGCAGAAAATAAAGTTAGCATACATTAACTCTTGCATCTGGCTTGGTAACTTAAGAGGGGACTCTAGTGACGTTTTCTCCATACAAACGTATTCCGCTGTTTGCTTCGTGGATAATGCTTTTAGAGCAATGATTTTTTTTTTTCTACAATTTCATACCTTGATTATGCGTATAATTAAGGTATGAAATTGTAGAAAAAAAAAATCCGGTTTTCGAATAAAATCAAATAATAGGCGCGTGTGCCCCTTTTATTTGATCTTATTCGAAAACTTAATGAAAGAAATATGATGTTTCAAAATCCCGAAAAATAACCCATTTTTACTGCTACGTTCCGACGACTATTAGACAAATGTGATATTTTTTGACAAAATTTGAAAATAATAGAGACATAGGTATACTCTTCCTCTAAATGTTGATATAAAAACTAAAAAAAACATTATTTTATTTGTATATTAAGCGCCTCACGCTTTTTTTTTTAAATAATTTTTAACTTTTTGGTTTGGTATTTTTTAAAAGCATGTTTTTTTAGTTTTTTAAACTATATTTATTTTCAACTTTTTAGTTCGATATTCTTTAAAAAAACGAACGTATTGAAAACGGTGGGACATTTTACAGTAATGAGCCGCTCACTCGTTGTCTAAAGAGTTAGAGACGGACAAACAAACAAACAAGCAAGCAAGCAAGTAAACAAACAAGCAAGCAAGCAAACATACAAGTGAAGCTAATGAAAAGCATGTAAAAATAATTGAGATCTGTCGTGTTTTGAAAAAGAAAACAGCGGAATACGAAACATCTTTGGTCAACGTTTTTTGTAGGTAAAATCAGCCTGAGTTGCAACTGTCCCTTTCTCACTTTACGGGGAAAGTTTGAAAGCGGCGCGACGGCAGTAGTTTCTTCAAATACCTATTTCTCAAATTCCTCGGCACTAGAGTCCACTCTTAAGTTGGTGATACATGTTAGACGTGAAGCTAAGATTGAATTAAGTGAAGACAGAGGATATTTATATAGTATATAAGTTAACAGGCTTAAAATAATATGAAAGTTATGTAGTACAACCCCTCGTTGTCCCTTAGGGTATCTTTAGTCAACAAAGACTCTTGAGCTTTCTTTGAACCAGATTTCTTTTTCCTTAAATTTATTTGAGGGACTTGCTTAGTCATGTGTTCTTTAGTTATCTATTTGAATTGAAGCTTTTAAATATTCATATGAGAAAGCTCTAAGCTAGTGATAATAAAGCTTGGAAATTCTGATATTTGTACCTACCCTTCTGATTTTTTTTTTAAATAAATTATAAACTAGCGCTTGAATGCAATCCCGCCTGATGGCAAGCAGTGACGCAATCGTTGATGGTAAAGTGCACTAGCTTATTAAGAGCCTATTCACTCTAACCTTGAAGACACTCAAACTGTAGTCCGACGGAAACACCGCCGCCGGCAAATTGTTCCAGTCCCTCGAAGTACGCGATATAAAAGAGGAGGCGAAACGCTTCGTCTGGATTGTAATGGTGTTAAGGTCGTACCCTCACCAAATGACCTTGAGCATTTGCTCCCTCTTCACCGCGCCCCACCTCTACATTACTTCGCAAAATATCACTAGCGCCGTCTGGCGGACGAAGTACTTACAAATACAAGTTAAATTCATAGACCACAGAAGTAACAGACATGGCACTTTTATTTTTGTTTATTGGTGCGCCCAAATGCTTTTGGTTATTATAGACTGAAACAAATGTTGACGATACTTCATAATAAAAAATTTGCGTATTTTATTTTTTAACCGACTTCCCAAAAGTGTGGTTCTCAATTCGATTTATGTGTGCTCGCTGATAACTTTATCGTTAATGATCCGATTTTGACCATTCTTTTTTTATATGAAAGAGTATGCTACCTATGTAATTTCATTGTTACCACGTCAGTGTCGATAATGGAAATTCTAAGAAATTTAGCCCAATTATCGAAAATTGTAGGCACGCTTCGGGTGAAAACTTGATACTCGTATTTATATTGGATCATACTATAAAACCGTAAAGATTTGGGCCTGACCTGATGATGGAGATGACAGAGAATCAAGGGAATCCACATCGGAAGCAACTGTCATGTGTTTGGGCTTACTTAATTTGTATTGATTAGACCTTTACAACTAAATATGTTATGACTGTAACTTCAGGGTTGGAAGTTAGTTTTGTAAATTGAAAGTTAGCCAAGTCAGATGGTCAAAGGAATAGAAATATAATAAAGGTTAATTTATCATTATTTCTTATTTTAAGGGAAAACGTAATCAGGGTCAAATAAATTTCTGCAAGCAGGAAACCTACATAAAAAAAAGATTTGATGTTTTTTTTTTGGGCTCAGGCAAGACTGAAATTATATTATTATTCTCGTTTAATAAAACTAATACCTAAATTGTAAAAAATAAAACTATCGTATAAAAAAAAACAAATACTTATACTATAATATGTTTTACACAAAGCTTCCTTTTGCAGAAAAATAATAAACATCTGACTAATACAATATCCGGTCAGACTGGACGCTGACGGCAGCATATTTGGAAAAGGCCTGCAAGCAAATGACGTATTTCGTTTGCTTTAATTCCTATAAGACCACAATGAAAGTATGAGCATTTCTAGAAATAACGCAATGAAATAACACAACTTAAATTCAGTCTCTTGATTTTAATAATAATAATAATAATAATTTATGTTTGGGTTATTTAAATTGTTCAAACTGTTTGTTGTTTAGTATGAATAAATAAACTAGACGAATAACTTTATTTCTTTAATTCTCACATTGTCCAAATCAACCATGAAAGACTACAGCCTATGAACTACGTGTCACTTACAGTAGTGTTGCCAACCTACAATATAAATGTAGTGATACCAACACGCCTCCTTACATTTATATTGCAACACATTACAATACAAAATTATTACCTACTCTAACAAAAATGACATAAAACAAAAGTTTACTTACTATTTACCTTTAACAACAATTATAAATCAACTTATTACTACTTAACTTATTTTCTATGTTTTACTTGTTTATATTCAAGATCTCCCTGAATTTAATGAATTTAACATTTCCCAATGCTTTGGTTAAAATATCAGCAATATTATTTTCTGACTCTACTTTAACAACTTTTATTATTTTGTTCTTGACATTCTCATGTATATAATGATAATGTACTTCAATATGTTTAGAGTTCTTTGTAAAATTTCCATATTTAGCTATCAATATAGCACCAGAATTATCCTCATATATTTTAACTGGTTCACAAACCTTCACAAACACATCATTAATCAAACAAATCATAAATTTAATTTCTGTCACTGCTTCTGACAGTGCAACATATTCTGCAAACGTAGATGATTTTGTAATACAATTTTGTTTTCTTGATTTCCAGAAAATTACATTGCCAAACAATCGAATTACAAATCCAGTTGTAGACTTTCTGTCTATTACATCTCCTGCCCAGTCTGCATCAACAAAGCAATCTAATATTTCTGCATTATTGTTTTTATAATATTTTAATTTTAAATCTTTAGTTAAATACAAATATTTTAGTACCCTTAATGCATATTTAAAATGTGTCTCATTACAACAATTTTGAAAGCGACTCAAATAATTTACACAGAAAGATATATCGGGTCTAGTACCAGAGCTGATATATAAAAGTGCACCTATTAGATTTCTATATTTTACATTCTCATTTAGCTCCGACTTTTGCAATTTCAAATTAATCTCCATAGGGGTTTTATATAATTTTGTATTCTCAATATTGTATCGTTTAGCTAATGACTCTATATACTGTGTCTGACTTAAAGTTAAAATGTTGTCCCCTTCATAATTATATTTAATATCTATACCAATATAATTTTTAACTTTTCCTAAATCTTTCATTTTAAATTTCTCAGCTAATGTACTTTTGATATCAGAGATAACATCATCATCCGAGGAACAAATCAAAAGGTCATCAACAAATAATATTATGTATACATCCAAGTTGTTTTTCTTTTTGAAATATAAACAATAGTCATAGTTACATCTCTGAAATCCTAATGTAGTCAGATATTTGTTGAAACATTCATACCAAGCTCGGGGACTTTCCTTTAAGCCATATAAAGATTTATTTAACAAATAAACTTTATCAGTACCATCTTCATAGCCCATAGGCTGATTAACATAAACTTCAGACAAGACTTTACCATTTAAAAAGGCTGTTTCTACATCCATTTGATGTATCTCTAATGAATTTTGACAACAATAAGACAACAAAAGTTTTAATGTAGGCATTTTAGCAACAGGGGAGTAAGTATCATCTACACAGTCAATTTGTTGAAAACCCCTTACCACTAACCTGGCTTTATATTCACTTTCACTTTTCTTTTTGTAGACCCATTTCACATCAATAACTTTTTTGCCCTTAGGGGGCTTTTCCACAATTGTCCATGTTTTATTTTTCACTAAACTGTCCATTTCACGGTCCATGGCTTCTTTCCATTTAATTGAGTCCTCACAGTCTACCGCTTCTTGAAAGTTCTCCGGGTTCATAGCATCACAGTAATTTACACTTATACAGTAATAGCCAAATTCATCATCAAATCGTTGTGGTGGTTTAACTTGTCTTCTGGATTTCCTTGGTAACATATTTTCATCACTTCTTATCCCTTCATCATTGTCATTTATATTTTCCATATTCAGGAGTTCTGTAGTATCATTTTTTTTCGCCTCGGTCTCATCCATATCTTTCTTTCTTTCCTTTTCTTCCTCATTATCATCAAATCCACACAATGTTACATCTTCTTCTACAATATCGCAATGCCTAGCTATTATTACTTTCTTGTTTATTAAGACTCTATATCCAGTGTCAGTATATCCCAATAAAATACCAGCTTCTGCCTTTTTGTCCCATTTTGAGTTCCTTCGCTCTTCTGGAATGCGCACAAATACTTTACTGCCATACATTTTTAAATTTGTAACAGATGCTTTCTTTTTGAAAAATATTTCATATGGAGTCTTCTTTTCAATTGTATTAGTCAAAGTTCTGTTTCTAAGATATGCAGCAGTTTTAATTATTTCTGGCCAATATTTTCGTTCAACTTTAGCATCTGACAGTAGACATCTGCCCATATCCATTAGTGATCTGTTGTATCTCTCTGCAGTCCCATTGAGTTCATGCACATATGCTGGACAAGGTTTTATTATTATTCCTTTTTCTCTTGCAAACTGAAATACTCTTGAATTTATGTATTCCTTGCCATTGTCACATCGTAGCTCTTTTATCATTTTTCCTGTGAGATTCTGCACTTCATTTACATATTGCATAAAGCAATCATAAACTTCACTCTTCATTCGGATACAATAAACTTTGACTAGTTTGCTATAATCATCAATGAAACTTAGAAAATATTTTTCTCCGTGATCTCCTATTGTATGGTGTGGCCCATTTAAATCTGTATGAACAATCTCTAATATATCTTCAGCTCTTCGTCTGTTATTTTGAAATGGTAAGTTATGCATTTTATTTTCAATACATATTGCACACTTTAAATATTCTGGTTCAATTTCTTTAGGTAGTCCTTCCAGTGATTCTCTTTTGCACATGATGTCTAGGTTATAAAAGTTGATGTGTCCCAAAGTACGGTGTAATCTTTCTTTTGTAGTCATGCTTCTTTTACTTAAATTTGCCTCAAGTGTTGCTTCATTTACATAGCTTCTCATCTTATATAGTCTTTCATCTTTAATTGCAACTGCTATGAGTTTTCCAAATGAGTTATATATTTTTGACAATCTTCCTCTGGACATGATGGAATTTTTATCAGTAATTTTAGAATAGCTTAATAAATTTGCCTTCATTTCCTGCACATAAAAGACATTAGTAAGTTTCACCTCTGAATTTTCTCCATAAACTGAGAAATAAGCATTTATATCTCCAACTTTTGTAGCTTCAAGTATTCTACCGTCACCAATTTTTACTTTTACAGGTTTCTTTAGCGTTTCACATTTTTCATAGTACTCATCAGTATTGATTATATGGTCAGTGCAACCACTGTCAAGTAACCATTCTATTTGATCCTTCTTTGGCTTCTCGTCCTCACTCATTTTAGTATTATTAGCAATAATAGTGTGAAAACTGTTACCTTGTTGCTCATCATTGTGATTTCTTTGATTACCATTGTAGTTATGAGCTTGGCCTCTGTGATAATTTCTAGTGCTATATGTTCCTTGACCTCTATTTCCTGAGTATCCACGTCCTCTATTTAATGAGTATCTATGACCTCTACCATGTCCACTGTAAGTATGACCTCTGTTATGTATAGGTTCAGTGCGAGCGTGACAGTCTCTTTTCATGTGACCCGGTTTTCCACAATTAAAACATTTGACATTTTTCATTGATGTTGACTTAGCCTCTGCTCGAAAAACATTTGATACCTCATTTGGTGTCTCATCAGAGTTTTCTTCCACAAATTTAATTTTAATTTTACTTTTTAAGTAATCAACCGTCCTTTCATGTTCAGGTAAGATGTCCACTAAATCCCCAATATAGCTGTAGTTTTGAGGAAGTGACTTCAGCATATAGTTTAATTTTTCTTGTTCCGTGATCACAGCACCCGCTTGCTTGAGTTCATTTACTGCTTTTTCGAAGTCGTCGAAAAATAATTTGACATCTGCGTAATTTTTTAATTTCACTTTTTCTAGGTTATGGCGGCACACTATTTGCAAAGCCGTCGACTTTTTTAAGTACATTTGATCAAACTTCTGGATGATTTCAAACGCAGTATTTAATTCGCATATATACTCCAACTGTTTGTTGTTTATAGCACTGTAAATATAATTAGTTGCCTGAATATCACGTTCGTCCCACGTGCTTCCTTCAGCTGAATCGGCTTTTGATTTAGCTCGCGTAACCACATCTTTACATTTTTTAAATTCAAGGAATTTCAATATTCTTATTTTCCAATTACAATAATCAGAGCCATCAAAGATTGCAATATTTATTTCACTGTTCTTCGCCGCCATTGTACTTATTTTGATATAGAGATTTCACACACTAGTTTTGACACAAATTGTTTTGTTTTTATAACCACGCTCTGCTACCGTGATAATAATTTATGTTTGGGTTATTTAAATTGTTCAAACTGTTTGTTTGTTTAAAGTTATTCGTCTAGTTTATTTATTCATACTAAACAATAGTATGAATAAATAAACTAGACGAATAACTTTATTTCTTTAATTCTCACATTGTCCAAATCAATCATGAAAGACTACAGCCTATAAACTACGTGTCACTTACAGTAGTGTTGCCAACCTACAATATAAATGTAGTGATACCAACAGATTTTTGCATAAGCATAACGAGTAGGTAGTGTTTGTTCTATGTTAAAGTACAGTGTTGTAAATTGTTGAGGAATTCCCTCAACTGTCTATGGTCATCATCATCAGATCTATTGCAGACCTTCATTTAAACCTATATGGGTGTAAAGTTTTCATCAATATAAATGAATTAAGTCCAAACACAAGGTAACTATTGTAAACCTTTGAGGAGTTCCCTTAACTGGCCTTTGTCTTCATCATCAGAGCTTTAATGACAACCACAACTCATTTAGGTGTAAAGTACTTATCAATATAAATTTATTAAGCACAAACACGAGACAGCTGATGTGAATCGTTAAGGAGATCCCTCGGCTGTCTCCCGGCTCCATCATCAACTCCGAACTTTACTAAATTGTAGTGCGTTAAAACACATAGAAAAAACATAGAAATGCCCTAGGCGCCCCTATGATTTTTTAAATTTCTCTTAGGTTTCCTTAGTCTTACATCATCAGACCCTAATTTCCTTAACATGAGACTACCTTTAAGACATAATCTTTCTAATTAAAAAAAAAAACATGTGACACTCGGGAACTGCCGCGGTAAAGCTATTGCATAGCATTTTTTATCAACTTATGCAATAGAGTATTTGACTAAAAAAACCTAATTAGTCCGTCAGTCAGATTTCCAAAAAATACTCATCATTATCATTTCAGCCGAAAGACGTCCACTGCTGGATATAGGCCTCCCCCAAGGTTCTCCACGACGACCGGGCCTGCGCCTCCCGCATCCAGCAGTTTCCCGCGACCTTCACCAGGTCGTCGGTCCACCTTGTCGGGGGCCTACCCAAAAAATACTAGACACATATTTTTTTCATTTATCAAATAAACAAAAAATGAAGACGACACAGTGCTTTGAAAACTCGTGTGACGTCACTGCACGCTACACTTTTTAGCGGCCAGTGACGTCACCAGCCATCACTCCTGATCTTTGATGCCTATTATATTTGTCAATTTTATTGATTTGATAAAACAAAATATACGAAATGTAAAACGTATATAATAAACCTATCCAATATTTTTCTATAATCTGAATGACGGACTAATTAGTTTTTTTTAGTCAAATACCCTATTATTTATATTATAGTAAAGTTACCCGCAAACAAACATAAAGAAACATATAACCTCCTCCCTTTTGAAATCGGTTAAAAAACGAACACCAAAATGAACATCAATAACAGAGACACTTTATGATAGTATTATACTCTATGCGACATGCGGTGCGTGAGCGAGCAAGCAGATGCTTTCTCGCTCACGCGCCGCCCGCTATGCTAGCGGACCGCGCGATGACGAACGACACGGGTTCCCCCTTCGAGAGCTTGTGGCATACTGAATCTCAATAGCTCGGGCAAGAGAAATGATGGGGAATACGCTCAGATTGTTGAATAAAATTTTTGTTTTGGTCGTTTTAAAAAAATATTTCTACAATAATGTTCGTCATGAAATTGCCTATCCATTAGTGTAAGAACGCAATCTAAATAATGCTTACTTTTCGAGGAGATGCACGTTTTTGATAATTATTTCTCTTGTCAGAGGTTTCGTTGTGAAGGAATTATTTAAACATTATGCTTAGTAAAAAAAAAAAAAAACTACAATTTTGGAGCCAAGATTATGGAGAAAATTTATGTATTTTTAATAAGTTGATATTTCTTTTGGATAAAGAATTGATAGCTCTGAAAAACTACATAAAATCGGCCTGCGGTGTGTTTTTCCTCAGGAACCGCCTAGGGTGGAAACTCGCTGTACGACGGGTCGTCCGATGGTGAACGGAAATGGGGGAATTAAATCATGCAATTCCCTCGCACACTCCCCAAAATGCAATCGTAGTCTGATTTTTCACGGAATGAAAATAAAATCTCAAAAGTGATATATTATGAAAATAAAATTCCTTACAAAACACCCGTGCCAACGCGATTCTAGTGAGTTTGAAAATTAATAAACATAGACATATAACATTTCGCGTACTTCTCTGAAACAAGGGAGTGATGATAAATCAATACCTATGAAATATTCCTACCGTGAACCGGCTTGGGAGCTAACCCCTTTGTATAAATTACCAGTACCTTGAATAATTATGGCAGACGGCCTCCGTTCCTCTTATTTTTATTACAATTCTGACTTAAACGATGAATTAAATTACTTCATAAGGAAAAATCGTAAACATTGTCACCTACGCTTAAAGCCCGTAATACATAATTATTATGCTTGTAGTTTGTGCAAAACTATAAGATTATGAAACAGTTATTATAGGAAAATATTATGTTAAATATCAAAATTTACTTCGGTGCGCTTGAAAGTTCATTCATAGCAATGACACACAAATAATTATTTTAGAGACTGATTTCTCGGTAAATCATCAAAAATTCATCAAACCATATGAGTAAATAATTTTTTTATGAGTTAATAATATTAACGAAATCTCTTTCATGGAAAATTTTCTTTTAATGTATTTAAATGAAAATTACTTTAGCTTAACCAACATCTTATATTATATTAGGTCAAATATTCAAATGTACTCTAAAAACAGTGAGGTTCACAATGTTAATACCCGAAATAAGGACAAACTGCGATTCGCTTTTCACTGACTTCAAAAGGTTCATAATTCTTTTGTTGAGCTTGGTTTAACTTTTTACATCAAGGTACCCTCTGTTTATGATGTCTTTAAATGCAACCTCTGTTCAAAAGCATATTATTCTATAAATGACTATTTAAATGGTAAGAATAGCTGGTCCCTCTGATTAACTCTTCTTCTTTTCTTTAGAGTGAATACTACTTCAACTCTTCAATGGCCTCTGTGGTTAGATACCACAATTTTGCCAATAACACGTGTAACAAATTATAGAAATTCTTTAAAAATTTTGTTTCACAATAATGACGGATATCACCAATGACAGTTGAAAAAACGGCGGTGTGAGCCGACTACTAGGAGATTTGATTCAAAGCCATGATGTGGTCACTATGCTGCGATATTTCAATGTTCTTTATGAGTTATTCACTGAATGCACTTTTTACTACATAAATCACGCGCTTAGTAAACGACACTATAAATAATTTAAAAGTCCAATGAAAAATGAGCGTGACACTCATCTTAGCTTCCCGTCAAAATCCCCCCTGACTAACTCAAGACAATGTTTGTGTTCTTTCTCCAGAATTACTGACAGGTTATATAAGTTCATATAAATTGTCTATTACTATTTTTTACAATGTATGCTTATGTGAGCTGTCACGCCCTTTATGAGTCGAGGCTTTTATTTAGTAAAAAGTTTTTACTTCCTTACATTTCCAGTTTTAATGATTTTTTTTTTCTCTCCCGGTACCTATATTGACGTGGCTAGCTGGCATATGGTGAATAGTTTCATTTAATGTTCTGTGTAATTATAATAAAAAGTTATGTGTTTTTTTTTAATGAACAGACAGCTGTGCTGGGGAGTTTATTCCGCCACTTCTTCCCAGCGAAAGCACTAGGAAGTGCAGAAGAAGGGCGGGCGTTTTAGGGTACTGTCTTACTACTGGGTACTGTCTTCTACGGACAGGCTCTAAGAGCCTGTCCAGAAAGCGCGATTTACGCGCGAGTCCACTCGCGCGTTTTGATTTGTCTTGCGTCCAGATGCGGCGAAATCACGCGCGTATGTGATGAGACGGATTTGGTCAGTTCTAAAAATGGTCTCGGATACTGCGGTTGTGTTGTGCCTTGCATACCGTCGATGGAAACGTCGTAAACGAAGAGAAAGTCGACGATTTAACGTGCATCCCATTCTACGTAACAGAATGACCTACAAGTTTTTTTTTTCTCCTCGGAATCACCAGCTTCACAAAAAAAATCTACTATTTCTTCCCAGTTCCTACACGTAATGGTTCTATTAGAATAATCTGACGATTCCATATCCCATATAGCTACCCTTTTCTCAATTTCGTCAATAAAAAGTCCCGTGTCAAAGTTTTCAAGCTCCATTTTTATAAACGAATACGTCCACTCGCCACGGACACGCGCGTAGTACTGGACCGCTCGTTGCAAGCGTTTTATGTACGCGCGAGTGCGGTAACGCGCGAGAGCATCTGGACGGAATGTATGCAGCTGTAGTAACTCGAGAACGCGCGAGTGCCTACGCGCGAGTGGACTCGCGCGTAAATCGCGTTTTCTGGACAGGCTCTTAGGTAATATTGACGTTCAAAAAGTGCTGATTGTCAGCCTAATTTGAATAAACGACTTATGATTTTGAATGGCTCCAATTTCCTTTTTCACAAACTAAACTAAATTTTAGTTTAGTACATCTTTTTCTTTAATTCATTAAAAAGAAAGTACAGAAGATAAATAAAGTTTAGGTTTTTAGGGTTTCGTAGCCAAATGGCAAAAAACGAAACCCTTATAGATTACTCATATCTATCCGTCTGTCCGCCCGTATGTCACAGCCATTTTTTTCCGAAATTATAAGAGCTATACTGTTGAAACTTGGTAGGTAGACGTATTCTGTGAACCGCATTAAGATTTTGATGCAAAAATAAAAAAATAATAATAAATATTGGGGGCTCACCATACTTAGAACTGAAACTCAATTTTTTTTATCAAACACATACGTGTGGGGTATCTATGAATAGGTCTTCAAAAATAATGTCGAGGTTTCTAAAATATTTTTTTTCTACACCTATAATGCTTTGCATGGCAGACGCTTCCAAAGTGAAAAAATGTTGGTGCCCCCCCCTCTAACTTCTAAAATAGGAAAATGAAAAATCTAAAAAAAACATATTATGATGTACTTACATTACTATAAAAACTACCAACGAAAATTGTATTGATCGAGATCTAGTAAGTAGGTTTTTTTTAGTACCTCGTAATTCGTAAACCGCCTATAACGCGTAATATTTCATACAAATAACTTAAATCCTTTAATTTCAAACAAATCAATGGTACGGAACCCTTTGTGCGTGAGTCCGACACGCACTTGGCCGGTTTTTCAACCAAAATTCATTCTATAAACATAAGATTCTTAGATTCTTCAATGTTTATTCTTTGTATGACTATTGAAAATTTACATATTTCTTTGTACTTATTAAAACAGAAAAAGAAAACTTGAAACGAAACATCAATAGCTGTGGTCTGATCCATCTAATTACACATTCTTTCATTCTCAGCAGAACCAATAACAACTGCAATTGACAGTGAATAACTGTGTTTATTCGCAACCTGACGTCAAGATAACGTCAATACGAGAGTTGCGTGAAAACAAGAGCTAACATCAACACGAGATGTAGCGTTGATTCCGGGAACGGCAGGAATATAATCCACAACACATAGAACACATATTTGCGGCTAAATTATTTAACCGAGTGTTCGTGAAGGCTTAATAATAGACTGTAGATAAACAATAACAGTAGCACCTAATTGCGTAACACACTATTATTACCAATGGTATCATTTTGACAGCAATTGCTAATCCATTGCTCCATATGTTAAGAAAATGTGGCTGCTCAATAACGTAAATAACGCAATGAATGTTGTTGAATTGTCAAAATGAAGTCAAGTTGTCAATATTTTAGTATTATGTATCTATTTAAGTATACTTATACAACGTGTAACAAAAAGGGTATATACATACCAAGGGCATGGCATCTTTAGATGATATCAAACGATATCGGAAGGGTTTCAACTCAAAATAAAATACTCAAAAAATTGGTACCATATTTTCGGTTTCGTGTGTTTCTTAAAATCAAATCATAACAAACGTGGCAGCACACTACATACGTTAATAACTACTCGTTACCCGTCACGTTACTTGCCAAAATCCGATAAATGTCTTCAATATCTCGGTGCGACTAGTATGATAGTAGCCTATCACAGGCGGTGTTTTTCCTCATAACTTCCTAACATAAAGAGATAGGATTAAAAAACCCTTCCTTCGTTTGATATCATGTAAAGATGCCGTGCCTTTTTATGTATATACCCTTTATGTTACACGTTGTATATTTATTTTTAGTTTACATGTTTAGGTATATTTAATATTATTACTTTAAAAGTTATCATATTTATATTTTATTTCCTCCTTGTTCTTACACACTATTGTCTACATTTCTGTTTTACTTCTCCTTTCGCAGGTCTGCTGGAAGAAATTTCTTAAGAAATAAGCAGCACCTTTGTACTCCGATCTTAATTTTGTCGTATCTCTATGTATTTTATTGTGTGAACATAAATAATAAAATAAATAAATGAAGCCCATTGCTACTAATAGTAAGTATATTACGCAATTACCCTGCTAGTCAATCGATCAGGTTCAACTATGCTTACGCGGTTTTTTTTTCTTTATTATAAAGTAGTGCTTAACCGCAATCACGCCTGATGGTGAGCAGTGATGCAATCGTTGATGGTAAAGCACACTAGTTTATTAAGAGCCTATTCACTTAAAAATCTTAGTGAATAGGATGGAAGACGGCAGTTCAGCGAGGTGATGCAATGTTAAACCCAACAACACGACCAACGATGCTGCGCCAGAGGGAGATTAATCTGGAGACCCTCCACGATCAAACTCCCGACACAATAACATTTGGCGCATCGTACCCGGCACACATCGCAACAATACTGCTCAGACCCGTCCTCCGTACGGCTTCACCAGGCATCATGCCGGAACACGACGAATCGCTTGGCGGCAAGACTTTGTCTGGTGGGTGGTAACTTCTGCCGGCAGCTAATATTATGGCCTACCACCGAGAAATGCATACGCATAAGATTCGATCCCCTGGGAATTTCGGGATCAAAAGTATTAATACATATTAAGCTTAATATGCATTCGATTAGACTAGAGTATTTCAGGGTTGCCTGTTTACTGTGGGCTTAAACATTTTTGTTTTTTTTTCCCCGCGCATTTTAACTCTAAAAACCATTCATTTTTAATATTCTATTTTGAAATTTTCAAATAAACAGTAACACTTTACCTTTCAATGTACCAGGCAAACATAAAAAAAGAAAAGTCATATTTCAACGGATAAACAAAGCTTTCGACTCGGTCGCGCAGACAGAATGACGTCATGCGATGCGACCGACGCGACGGTTGACAGCAGGCGACGACGTGTGACGACTCCGGTCTCCGATTGAAAATTGTGGTTTCCGACGGATGCTTTCTACCGGAATTTGTAGTGGTTGAGTGGCAGTTGGGATTACCTGCACTTTGTTTTTATTTTAAAGGAATATCTCGATGTTTGTGTTAGTGATATTAAACGCTCAGGCCGTCTCGTATTCAAAACCGAATGTCACGTTCATGTCACTTTTTATTCGGAAATCCGCAAAGCGCTGCTGTTGGCGTGACCACACGTTCCGATTCACGTTTCAAATTTTCGAATGCAAAATTGCACGAACACGACGATCGCATATTTTCCCGGAGATAGCTACGGGATAAGAATATCGTAGTTTAGAGAAAAGATACGATCCTGAGATAAAAGAAAGAAAAGTCATTAACAATTTCAACATCCTATCATTAACACAAATAATGGTTCTCCAGGAAAATCGATTACTTTAGTAACACTACCTATATAACTAGCTAACAGAACATTTACAAGCAGTAATAAAACCTGAGAGAAAAGAAACGGTATAGAGACGTTCCCGATCGTAAAAACGGTATGTAACTACTATATAAATATGTATATAGACATCCATTCTGGCTTTCATAAAGGGGAGCTATATCTGGCAGTTACAATCAGGAGAAAATATAATGATATTTTCACAACGTTACGACTCAGGTAAACGGAACAAAGGATGGACATTACTGTTAAACGTTTTATTTTTAAACGTTTTATTTTAAACGGTACTTAAACGTTAATGGTTGCGACGTTTTTTTTTCATTTTTAATGTCGTCTAGACTTGGCGTGGTCGTCGAGTTTCTGTAAGAGGTTTTTTTTAATACCTATATAAGGACTCAAGCGAGAAACGCGAAAATATTAAATCAAGCGGCACATGGCCATGAGACTCAAGAAAATATGGAGGAATCGCGACATAACTAATGCCAATAAGATCAGTCTCGTCCGAGCACTAATATTTCTCATATATCTCTATGCAGCTGAGACGTGGACATTACGAGAACTGGGAAACTGGGAAAGGAAAAGATAGACGCTCTAGAAATGTGGTGTTGGAGAAGAATGCTTAGGGTATCATGGATTGAGTTTAGAACGAATGTTTCTATACTCCAAGAACTCGGCATCAAACAGCGTCTTTCAGAAATAGTGCAGCCCTGTATACTCGGATTTTTCGGTCACGTGTCAAGGCGCCATAATAACTCCATAGAACGTTTAGTCGTCCAAGGCAGAGTAGAGGAGAACAGACCTCGTGGAAGGTCACCGATGAGGTGGACCAACCAAATCAGGTCAGCAGTGGGGGACCTGGTAATGAATGCTCCAGACTCTCGTCCAACAGGGATAGATGGAGAAAGATCGTGCGGCGTGTGACGCACGATCTCTCAGCTCTTCGTCACATGTTTCGAATTAGTTATTCTAGGACATGCCAGTTCCCTCACGATGTTTTATTTCACCGTTTTGAGAGCAATGGTGATGAAATAATTTACACAAAGCTGTTCAAACCCACGACCTACAACTTTAAAGTTGGGGTCATTGCCACTGTTTCACTATATCTTTTTTTTTTGTTATATATGTGCTTGGCTACTATCCCGCGTAATGGTACGCACTGATGCAATCGTTGATGGTAAAGCGCACTAGTTTATTACAAACCTATTCACTCTAGCTTTGAAGACACTTACATTTTAATCTGACGGAAATACCGGAAATTATTGTTCCAGTCCTTCGATGTACGTGGTCAAAGGTACGCGGAGGCGAAATGTTTCGTCCGGATCGAAGCGGCGGATTTAACACGTGTAATAACCGCGCTCACTTTCCAAAATTCATCATATAGAATACCGGGAGGTTAGGCTATCCTACACCAGTCACCTGTCTTATAAAATATCTAGTCCACCAATTAACCTCTCCGCTGAGTCCAATGCCTATCACCTACTATTCAATTCCATTATTATTGATACCCAAATTTGAAAGAAACGTTTCATTAGCATCATAGTCATCGCATCCAACAGGTCTACAATGAAACGTTTAATCCATACTTATTTTAAATTTCTCTGAATAGAGTGTAGGCAGTTACTATAAATATTTTACAATAATGATCATCATAACCAGTTAAAATAATAAAAGAGACCATTGAATGCCTTAATAATGAAAATAATCTCAATAATCTTCAGCTGAATTACTCTTTTAAATATGAAACCTTAACATAAAATGCCGAAGTTAAGCTAAATTAATTAAATAATGAAAATGGAGGTATTATTTTAAATCGTTTTAAGACCCGGAATGGTTAAATAGTAATTGTGCGGCATTAATGTTGATTCGGCTTCAATTCAAAGTCCTGTATTGGAATAAAACTCGGCTTACTTGTTATCACGTTGCTGTATACTTAAAACTGTTTTCCATACTGAGGTGATGTATGGAAAACAGTTTTAAGTATACAGCTGTCAGTACATCATATCAGATTCAGTTGAAAATGCGTCAGGTACTAGTTGGCGGGCATTTTTGCGGCACACTTTCCTGCTAGTTTTCTGTAGTGGTCTTTTCACATTTTACTTGATCCTAATTTTTTATTTATTTTTTGTCTCTGCATGCTTCTGGTGTATTTTTTTAGTATGTGCTAAATTAGTATAAGTATTTCTTTTCTTTCTTTCCTTTTATATTTTTATTTTAGTGACCGCAAATTCGAATTTTTTTTCGATTCGAAAATTGATTCGATTTATGAGTTGTAGGTTCAAGCTTAGTCAGCCACTTTACATTGTGTAAATTATTTTATCGCCACAAAAGGTGAAGAAAAGGGGAGAGTACATGGAGAGAAGAAGATGCGATTAATTCATGAAAGAATACATAAGTAAGTTATTTTCATGAGTTTGAAATTCATCTCGTAGACCAAAAAAAAAACATTTTGTATTATATTCTCTCGATATATAGATTGTTAGATAGGCGCACGTTAGATATATGGAAACTGGAATACGGAGAGAAACCGCGAGCAAGCACTTCCAAATAATGAAAAGGTTGGGCCTCAGGCGATTTACTCCTGGTGTGCTGGAGTCGATGGAGGTCTCCACAAAATGTTCCCTTAGTGCTTATACATAACTTGCTGATAAGCTCACCGGCCGGTGGCGGTAATAAACTATAAATAAATTTTAAACTAAAATTGGATATTGTCCATTAAGTAAACTATTTCATTGTCACTACAGTGCAATTCTGTAACCATTATATCAGGAAGAATTAGGTGAAGTGGGCGTGGAATGATCAGTCAGTCCAACTAATACTAAGGCATTGACAATATTAACATTTCACTCTATGTTCATTTTACCCAATTTTAAACTGTGAATTTTTACAGTATCGATTGAAAGTTCTCAAATCGGAGAGGGAACACATCAGTAGGAAACCACTACGTTGTAGAAACAAAAATTCGCAGACATGGCGGCCAAGGTGGCTGCCAGGAAACTTGGCGTTATCGCAAAGGTCCGGCAGTACTTCACACCTGGGCAGCTTCTAATGTTATACAAAGCACAGGTCCGTTCGTGGTGGTGTACTGCAGCCACATTTGGGCTGGTGCTGCCAAGTGTCACCTGGCCACTTTGGATTCAGTGGAGAGACGTGCAAAGAGGCTGATTGGTGACCCTGATCTAACTCGAGTTGGTCTCCAAAGCCTAGAGCACAGGCGTAGAGTAGCCAGCCTTTCGGTGTTCTATAGGATGCATTTCGGGGAGTGTGCGAGGGAATTGCATGATTTAATTCCCCCATCTCCGTTCCACCAGCGGACGACCCGTCGTACGGCTGGTTTCCACCCTTACGTTGTTAACACCATTACGATCCGGACGAAGCGCTTCGCCTCCTCCTTTATACCGCGTACATCGAGGGACTGGAACAATTTGCCCGCGGCGGTGTTTCCGTCGGACTACAATTTGAGTGTCTTCAAGGCTAGAGTGAATAGGCTCTTAATAAACTAGTGCGCTTTACCATCAACGATTGCGTTACTGCTTACCATCAGGCAGGATTGCGGTCAAGCGCTGGTCCATAATTTGTAAAAAAAAAAAAAAAGGGGCCATGGACAAAGTCACTTTTAGCCCAGGCATTGGTTTAAGGCCCTCTTCTTCTGAGAGATGAGGCCTATATCACGAGTGGGAATATTATATTCGTATTATGTATAAGTTTCAAGGCAAAGTTGGTTATTAATTGCTGACAAATGCAAGAAGAAATACAAAAGAAACAAGACAAAGATAAAGCCAAAACAAAACCCTAGAATCACCCAGAACGAAATTCCGAACGCAAAACAAAACCTAAAAAACATTGGCTCACTTATCAACGGGATTCCTAAAAATCTCTACCCTTGTTAAATCTGACACGTTCTATTATTCTTGAACCCGCATGTACGAAAGTAAAGGATTTCATTGCGAGCTTGTTCTAACCATGTTTGGCGAGAAAATTGAAAAACCTCTCTCAAAACTCGAAATCATAACGATCAAAGGTGATTGGAGATTTTTATATCGAGCCATATCTAACATAGCACCATTTTGTTTGTCTTTTTTATTATTTGGCGCTTACTTTTGTACTTTACCTATATAAATCGATGCCAACATCAGAGAAAACGGATAAATGGGTCCGCTACGTGGGTAAATGGAAAACGGATAAATGGGTCAGTAGCACCAAGTCATAGCCCACTTATACGACTCTGCTCCCACCCGGCAAAATGAATATCATTTAATTATGGGCTTTAAATATTTCTCTTTAGGTATATTTTTCATTATCATCATAAATTTCAGACATAGATTTCATCATAGATTTCGCTCTCAGACTGCTCGGTAGTTGATGCCTCGCTGGCCGCACGTTGTAGATGAGCGGTCGGTGCGGTATCCACGCGCATAGTGCTAGCAGCCGCCGCGCCGTCGCGTCTCAGTCAGTTCATCATCATCATTATTTCAGCCGAAAGACGTCCACTGCTGGACATAGGCCTCCCCCAAGGTTCTCCACGACCACCGGTCTTGCGCCTCCCGCATCCAGCGGTTTCCCGCGACCTTCACCAGGTCGTCGGTCCACGTTGTCGGGGTGCACCCACGCTACGTCTTCCAGTTCGTGGTCGCCACTCGAGAACCCGTCGGCTCCATCCGGCATCGGTCCTACGGGCAATGTGTCCAGCCCACTGCCACTTTAGTGTTGCAATTCTTCTCAGTCAGTTGCTTTCAGCATTTTATGCACCCAAAATCTTCGTCTGTCATTTCTAGCGCTTCTCTCTTCATCCTCAAGTCCAATAGCAATAATTGCTAGTTCGTGCGTTATGAATCGGGATATAGGTAGTAAAAAATACAGAGTTGCTTTAATGGAAACCGATCGCGGACTATTTCTATCGTGAAAAGCGAGAGCGGTCGACGGGTGGATAGCTGGCTGTCTGCTAGCTGTCGCTGCGTGGACTGCTAGTAATCACCGCGTAGACTGCGAGCAGTCGTCTTAGTTTATGGCAGTGTTGGGTGGGAGCGGTGTTGGAGCATCCCATTGTTCACAAACTAAACTAAAATTAAGTTAAATGCATCTCTTGCTTTCTATTTAATTAAGTAAAGGGCAGAAAATAAAAAATAGTTTAATCCTGCCCTGTCTGTTAATGAAATAGAAATTGTGTTTGTAAACAAAATCATAAATAACCAGCCTATATTGTTCCCACTGTTGGGACACAGGCCTCCTCTTGGTGAGAGGGAGCAGGCCGTAATCTACCACGCTGGCCCAGTGCGGGTTGGTAGATACCACATGTCTTCGAAGTTCTTGGCTCTAGGACATGCCGGTTTGCGATGTTTTCTTTCACCGCTTTGAGAACAGTGGTGATGAAATTTTACAAAGTAACTAGGTATAGTCAGAGTGTTCACGGATCGGTGGGATTCACCCATGTTGCAGAGGTGAATGCGGCTCTACGCTAAATTTTAAGTTTTAATCTATATAAGTTTGTTTGTTTGTTTGTTCGCGCTAATCTCGGGAACTACTGGTCCGATTTGAAAAATTCTTTTTGCGTTGGATAGCCCATTAATTCAGGAAGGTTAGGATATAATATCACGCTGCGACTAATAGGAGCGGAGCATAACTAAACCACGCGAACGAAGTCGCTGGCGGCCGCTAGTTTTATATAAGTATGTATATCTGTGTCTGTAACCTACTAACACTAGAAGATAAATATAATTTTTACTAACCTTATAGACTCCGCAAGGTAATTGCGTTACACACTAGCAGTAGCAACGGGTTTCATTTTCATAGTTCAACAACATTGATTGCATTATTTGCATTATTCAACAAACATATTTTCGGACATATTAAGCAATGGAATAGCAATACGTTTCAAAACGATTCCAACTGATAGTAATAGTATTTTACGCAATTAGGGAGCAGCCCCCTAATCGGCGAATATATTTTTGTCAAATGATTGCGACTAGTTGGGATCATTTGGACCGAACCGACCAATGAGCGGCCCGAACGATACCAACTGATCCCAACTAGTCGCAATCATTTGACAAAAATGAGTTCGCCGATTAGAGGGCTGGTCTGAAATAAAAGTTTTCTATTCTATTCTAAAGCACCTGATGCTGTTCCAACCTAGAACTTGTAAGTTGCGGCTGATATTACTAGGCTACCTCTGCTCTGTGCTGTTTGTAAAAGCCAATTGTTATAAAAGAGTAAGGGTCAATTCACATGTACTACAACCGCACCACAGCCACAACCACACCACAACGACGCCACGTGGTCGGACGTATATTTTGTATTAAAAATGAATATTACAATTCACACGTCCCACATTTTGCCGTTCTTATCGACCAGCTGTGTAATACGACTACATCGCAACCACATCGCGACGGCAACGCTGCCACCGGCGGCGGCACCGCGGCCATATCGCCACAACATGACCACGTGGTTACCACAGCAATTTTTCGACATTTCGTCCCTACCACAACGCAACTGCAAAAAGCCGCTGCAACACTATTCACACCTAACCACAGCTTGACCACATTTTGTCGCTGCAACGTGGTGTGTTTGTGGTACGTGTGAATTGACGCTAACCGTTGGTGGTATTTCTTATGCGTGGAGCTCTTTTCTATAGGTCACATTTTAGAAGTGCATCATGAATATTATTATTTTAGAAGTGCATTCATGTATATTATTTTACTAATATTATAAATGTGAAAGTTTGTGAGAAAGAATGGATGTTTGATACACTTTCATGCAAAAACTATTCAATGGATTTGGATGAAATCGGCACACAGATAGTTCAATAACATTTAGGATATGTTTTATCGCAATGTACCCACAGGATCGAAACTTATGCGCGCGAGGCGCAGCTAGTGTGAAATATGTTTATTTTTGGAGCAGTTACCGATTCTGTCTTCTAAAAGAACCGGCCAAGTGCGAGTCGGACTCGCACACCCAGGGTTCCGCCGTACAAACGTAGCGGTTTACAATTTATGACGTATTATATCAAATTACTTACTAGATATCGTTCAAACCAATTGCATGGTAATGCGTAATGCACATCATATATATATTTTTTTTTTTGTTTTATATTATCTTATTTTGGAACTTACAGAAAACTAAACTGCTGTATCTTTTGATCTTGTTAACTTAGAAGTTTGATTTTCACTGCTTAAACGGACAATAGACCTAGATATTTGGTATAAATTTCAATTGGATACCTTTATTCGTTCGTGAGAAATAAGGTAGTAAGTTTCATTTTATTAAAATATTTTTATTATATTATATAACTAAAAAAAATGTGATTTTCGCAATTTTTCCTATATTTGCATTACATGACAATGCTTTATGCCAAATTTCAAGATTCTAAGTTTACGGGAAGTATCCTGTAGGTTTTGATTCCTTTGCGAGTGTCGAAAATTTGTTGTAAATATCGACATAATAGGCTGTATCTTTTGATTGGCTTGGCTTAGAAGTTTGATATTTTCACAGCTGACCTGAGTATTTCATGTGGATTTCAGCTTGATACGTCCACACGTTCTTGAGATAAAGGGTCTTATCAGACATCCAGATCGTTTTTTCCTTTTGAGGTACGGAACCCTAAAAAATACATATAAAACAAAATAACTCATAACTTATTCTTTTATTTATCATAAACAATAATAAAAAAATGTTTTCCTTAGATGTTCTCTGTTTTGGGATGAACAAACGCGTTGGGATTTTATTACTTGTACTTTGTAAATTGTATTGGAAATTCTCTATATCGAATAACGGCAAATTAGGCACCCCGCTTCAATCAATTTACTCAATTTTGGTCATGTGATGCTCGATTTTGCAGCAATTTAGTTCAATAACAATGTGATACCATGAATGCAGCTAACGTTACTCATATTGTGAGCCCCTAATTATACGTAGTTAATAATTTATAGGGTAGTTAATATATTTACAATCAAGGGGTCAAAAGTGCATTACCAAGTTTGAACTTTATTGCAATAACAATAAAGGTCAAAAGTGGCACTCCACTTTTGACCCTTACTGTATATATATGAGAAGCTATCTGGTCAAGCAAAAGCCAAGTCTGGTCAAGAGACGAGTGGAAAAAGCTGGAAAAGGCCACTAATTATGATAACCGATGTATTAGTTTGTAATTTAGATTAATTACTGAATATTTAGTTCTGCAATAAAGGCTTATCATTATCATCATGTCAGCGTTAATCCCAGTCGCATCCGAAGTTTTTTCAGCTTTGGAGTCTGGGGTCCGCTTTACCAGTCCAACTGCTGAGTTTGGCTAAACTTCGATATCTTCCGTGAAGCGACTGCCGCTTGACCGCCACAACCCGAAGGCGATATCGAAGCATTGCAGTTAGACCAATTGTTGGACTTTTAAGATCGTGCTTTTTAGATTTCCCTTGGGAATAACGATTTTTTCCGGAATAAAATTTACCATATTACTTAATACTAACTTCATGTCTTCAAAATTTCAAAGCAATCGATTCAAAGCGATCGACGGCGTGAAAGCGGAACAAACAAACAAACTCGCTTTGCGATTTATAATATTAATAAGGATAATTTATTCATCGGTTCATTTAAATGCAATCCCTGAAAAGTTATATGTACTAATAAATTAAACTGAGATTATGGAGATCAGAATAGGCGATCAGGTCATCAAAATTAATGGGATGCCGTTGCATCTGTTTACACTTAAAACAACTCCAATTAAAGATAATAATAATAATAAACGTTTATTTTTTCCACCACATAATTAAACATAAGTTTAACACAAAATTAAGTATACAAGATATAACGATGTAGTGGAAACTGGAGCCTGTGCTAGGACAACCTGTGTTACAGGTCTCCAGGCCTCCTGACTACACGGTCGTGTCACAACTAATACAAACGTATACTAGTAATACTAATAGATGACAAAGATTAAGGGATGAAAGAAAATTGACAAAAAAAAGATGCAAAAATGAAAACACAAAATAAATAATTATGTAATTTAAAAGATTATACAGCAAACGAGGGTATGTTCGTGTCGATGTTTGAGTGATGATGATAGAATGAAGTTTAACGAGAGCTGTATTGAGTCAACAATAAGCTTTCAGTTTTGTTGTAATTAAGCGTTTGCAGCCAAGTATTAATTTTCTTTTTAAAAGACATTATAGGGAGTGAGAAAAAGTTCAGAATTTTGTTAAGACATTAATTAATAAGAATATTGTATAGGTGAGGGCCTTGGAAACAGGGAAATCTTCTTGTAAAAGAGTACTTGCAGCGGAAGGGTTGGCAAACCTTGTCTATGCGTCTTGTGGTGATTATTTCATAACAGGTTCTTTGATGCTGATATAGTAGTACATGCAGTACAAATAATTGTCTGACTGTAAGGACTTTACAGCTCCTATATAGCTCTTCAGTTGGGAAGAGGATGGACCGAAAGGTACTAATCTTCAGAACGGCTCTCTGAGCTCGTTCAAGCTTCAAAAGTACCGTTTTGGGTGCACCACCCCAAGTGCATATACAGTACGTTAAGAGAGACTGACAGAGAGCAAAATATGTACACCTAATAATATGAGGTTCTGCGATGTGGCGAAGACTACTAAAGACAAAAATCAGCTTTCTGATTCTTTTGGTCAGTAGTTCTATATGAGGCGCAAAGCCCAGACCATCATCAAGAGTCACACCTAGATATTTGATGGTACGACAACGTTCTAATTCTGGGCATGTACATGTCGCAGTGCCAGACAGTAAACATGAGTGCGCTACCAAAGCGTATGAATTTGGAGGTTGAGTCGAATTTCGTAAGCTGTACGTAAGAATTTTAGTTTTGTCGGTATTGATTGTGAGAATGTGTCTGTTGAGCCATTGCAGAACACTATTTAGCCCTTTTTGTGCAGAATCAAAGGTGTCATCCCAAGTGTCACCCGAGAAGGTAAGAACGGTATCATCAGCAAACGCCACGATTCTTCCACTCTCCAGACTCAAATTACAGAGTTGATTGACGTAAATAAGAAAGATGGTGTATAACTAAGTCGGAACCTGATTCAGATTATAACGAACGAAAATAAACTAGCTCTAGCTCACTCGACAAATTTCGTCCTGTCCAAAATTCAATAATTCATACGAAATCCCATAGAAATAGCCGTTTACATTTTCCCGAATCTCATTTTCACGGCAACCCTTTTCGTATGACCCTGATTCCAACTACTACGAATATTTTCCAAAAATGGCAATATAAACCGATATTGGAATTTTCACCAATATTGGTTTTCAGACGTTCTGAAGTGACGCACCCAAATAAACAATAAACACAGATATAAAGTATCCATAATATTCAAGAAAAGTCTTACAAAGAACATTGCCGAAGCTTTAGAAACAAACATTACAATAGTGATCCTGCAGAGAACTTTTTCTAAAAAAAACCGGCCAAGTGCGTGTCGGACTCACGCACAAAGGGTTCCGTACCATTGATTTATGAAATTATAGGATTTAAGTTATTTGTATGAAAGATTATGCGGTAATAAGCGGTTAACGATTTACGAGGTATTAAACAAAACTGCTTACTAGATCTCGTTCAAAATAATTTTCTTTGGTAGTTTTTATAGTAATGTACATCATATGTTTTTTTTTTAGATTTTTCATTTTCTTAGTTAAGAAGTTACACACTTTGGAAGCGTGTGTCACGCAAACTATTCGGTTTAGAAAAAAAATATTATAGAAACCTCGGTATCATTTTTGAAGACCTATCCATAGATACCCCACCCCATAGCCACACGTAAGTGTTTGATAAAAAAATTTGAGTTTCAGTTCTAAGTATGGGAAGCCCTCAATATTATTTTTTTTTTATTATTATTGCATCAAAATCTTAATGCTGTTCACAGAATACATGTATCTACCAAGTTTCAACAGTATAGCTCTTATAGTTTCGGAAAAAAAATGGCTGGGACATACGGACAGACAGCCATGACGAATCTTTAAGGGTTCCGTTTTTTGCCATTTGGCTTCGGAACCCTAAAAACGAAGCAAAACCAAACTACCCAGCAGCTACAGATATAAATTGCGCAATCATTTTCTGCTCACTTCTAAGTAAAACTAAAAATCACTTTAGCGAGTGCCATACCGTTCTTAGTTCTGTGATGCTTCACCACTGGAGTCCCTAGAAATTCTTATTTACGTAGTTTTTTTTTACTGCCTGAGCGATGTTGGTTTTTTAGTTGTACTGCCCTTTGTGTAAAGTACTTTTTTTAGTTGTTTATGAAATCTTTTGTTCAAATTAAACTGAGAATCAGCACTATGTCATCATCATCATCATCTCAGCGTTAATCCCAGTCGCATCCGCAGCTTTTTCAGCTTTGGAGTCTGGGGTCCGCTTTACAAGTCTAAGTGCTGATTTTTGGCTAAACTTCTATATTTTCCGTGAAGCGACTGCCGTTTGACCTCCACAACCCGAAGGCGATATCTAAGCATTGCAGTTAGACCAATTGTTAGACTTTTGAGGGCTCCAACAACCCGTAACGACTGCCACTAGATGTTCGTATGGCAACCGGAACCAACGGCTTAACGTGCTTTCCGAGGCACGACCAGACCAGTGCAAATATTCATATTCATGCATACAAATATTTGCACTGTGCGGGGATCGAACCCGCGCCTCCTTGCGCAATGGCCGCGTTCGCAATCGCTACGCCACGGAGGCTGTCAATCGAGAATCAGCACGATGTGATGTTCAAAATTACATAAGACCCCCAAAACGCTCGCCCTTCACCACTTCCTATTGCTTTTGCTGGAAAGAAGTGACGCTACTCCCCAGCAGCACAGCTGTCTGTTCAGTAAAATTGGACTGTTTATCCCTATATACAATATGTAAAGAAAACCCTTTCCGATCCGTGAAGGTATTGTTGGGTATCGATAACTGATTCTACTAATGCGTACAAAGCCGGCTAAATTAAAAAAAAATACCCCTAAAAATAAAATATTATTTCGCAAAAGCAGGTAACTTAATACATGTGCGGTAGGCAATACATGCGCGGATGAAGGGGGCAGGGTACGCGACACGCGGTCGCTTCACTCATAATAATAAAGTCAAAGTGATGATTAACTCTGCTTGTGAGATGTAGGATTTGCTTAACTTCAGTATATCGCGTTGTTCGCATGTGACGTTGTAAGTACTGCTACAGCAGAAATACAAATCAACATTAACATTACGAGACACAAAATAGTGAATTAAATTGTAATTAAGTACTACTAGTAATTTGCGACATGTCAGCTGTTCATGTACCGAGTAAACATCATTTAGAGGTTTTGTAGGGTATACTACAAATATTTAACACCAATTACCTGAACAAAGCCAACAACAAAACCTAATTATACAGTCTAAACCTGCATTCCCTAGACAGGACGTGTAACGTAGACATTTTAATTTGTTCATGAGCGCAACGCAGCATCCCAGCCAATAAACTGCCATGGGACACAATGCAAACTGATGGAATGCAAAGTTTCAAACATTATTAGCTTCATATTCATTCACAATAATCAGAGGTGTTCTGTCGAATAAAAGAAAAAATCTGTCACAATTAAAACTTGACTTTTGCATGAGCGGCACCCTAATTGCGTAACACCCTATTACTGTCAATTGGAATAATTTTAAAAGATATTGCTAATTTATTACTCCATATTATATCAATTACCCTGCAGTAGGGTAATTACGTAACAGACTATCAGTAGCAATGAGTTTTATTATGACAGTTCAACAACATTCATTGCGTTATTTACGCTGTTGAGCAAAAATATTTTTAGGACATATACAGAGTGGTGCTGACAATACGATTTTAAATGAAAACACAGACCATGCTGGTTCATAGGCATAATCCTGAACCATAGAAAAAACCTAACACCAAAAATAAAAAGTGAAAATTTCAAACTAAATCGCATAAAATTGCAAACGGAATAGAACATCCTTTAAAATATTGGTTCAATACCTCCGATCAGCGGCTGACAGCGCTTTCCTGTGTCGACTTGCTTTTTCGCGCCACTTTTATTAAAGTTTAGTCATAGAATAAAGAGGGGAAGTAGGTTATCTGCGACCCAATCCGCGATTTAATTGCCTACTGTCTTAGGGTTGACGACTGTCCGCGCTTCGTCGGTTACGGTTGTCGCCCAAACCGCTAACAAATATTTATAGACTAAGAGCTTATGTTTAAATTATTTGCTTAGTATTTAGTTTACATATACTAGTCAGTTTTTTTTTTGTAATTTTTATTTTTAGTTTTGTACACATAAAGAACCATATTTATTTTTATTTTTAATTAATACAAATATAAATAATACAAACATAACATCTATTGAATCACACATTTAATACAAAATTATAAATTAGCTACAGAAAAATACCTACTTTCTTCGGTTTCGACTATTACGAAACGCGTTGTTATTAAACTTTAATGTGTAATATATCCGTATCCTTGTAAATAACTTTTAGAAATATAATTTGAAAAATATAAGTCTTTTATTTGTTCATAAATAGACATACCAACTTTACAGTTTATGTGATCATTTTTTAAAAGCTAATGTGCCGAAAAGCCGTGACGCGCGAACCTCGTTCCGTGCTAGCCGCGACTAGCGCAGTCATAGGCACTCTAATATTGTGTTTAGGTGTGCGTGCGGCGACGCATAGATACTATGGCGCACACATACAAGCCGCGCGCGGTCCGTTTGTATGAAGATAACGTACTTCCCTCTCTTTATTCTATGGTTTAGTACCGCTGGTTGCGGCGGTCATCAACCTGTAAGCGCTTCCTTATCAACATGTACATCATGTAGAAAATGTGAAAAATGAAAAATAATTTCCTGTGACTAAACTAATGGATATATTTATATAATTTTTTTATGGGTAGACTGAGAATGTTTTGAGGTACACGATGTTTAAGTTATTGTCGTATTGTCATCACCACTTTGTATACCAATGGATTTGCAATATGCTTCAAAATTATTTCAATTGATTGTAATAGGGTACGCCCTATCAATTGAAATAATTTTTTTTCGATTAGGGTTCCGGTATAATTGAAATAGAATATGCAAAGATTTTTCAACACCAATATCGTACGTTCTAGTGTCGTACAGTTACGTCTTTCGTTTACTATTCAGTAAACTATAAATCTATCGACTTAACAGAATATGCCGGTTGTAACAATGTTAAGTAGTTCAACAGGAAGAAAACAAGCAACACTAAAGCCACAATAGACTAACAACGCTAGATAATCAATTAAGCTGCAGATCTCACAGAACAGACTTCGAGAACTATTCAGTCTCACGACAAACTTACACATATATCGTTTCCTGATTGTGTTAGCTTAGGAAAAAAGCAGTCAGCAATGGTTAGGAAAAATGTACTGTTTTTAAATTATATTTTACTGAAAACTGTTATCATTAATTAACGGAGCAAACGTGAGCATCACGTGCTATGGCTCACGCCGTCTCCTCTTATTAATTTGTCAGCTTTCAATCTGCAAAAAAAATGTCACAGTCATTATATCTACTTTTTATTGTACAAAAAAGAAGATTTTGATAACTAAGTAATATTTATAATATAAAATGGAAAAGTAAGGAATACCTCCAAGACAAGTACATGGAAATATTTTTATTTTGATATAACTACGTCATAGATGATAAAAACAAAATATTACGTTTAATTATAAAACTTTCTGAAGTTAGAATTACAATCTCCGTATTTCCAAAAACAAAAACAGTAAATACCTAATCATGTTGGTCTTGCCATACTGATTTTTAAATGAATGTTACAGCTAAACAAAACTATTAAATCATATTATGGATTAAAATGGAAAGCAAAACTGAAAACACTACACATTCCAAATTCGAATAATCTGCTTTTGAAATTCCAATTTTGAATACTTTGCTTTTGTAATTCCAAGTTTGAATAGTTTGCTTTTGACTATCAACAACATTTCTCTCTCTATTGTCTCTTATCTGTATAATTAATACACAAATGCCCATAACAGCTTGCTCTTCATATTTCAGGAGTGCAGCTATATAGCTTAGATATTTACGATTTTGTTTTTTTTTTTTTTGAACTTTCATTTCATTCAATTATTTAAATATAAAATAATCTGTGCCTTACGTATACTGAATTTGAACGTGAACTGTATTTTTAGTCGCCTTGTTTTAAATGACGTCTGAACTTTGTATGAAGTATCTTAGTTTGAAACAAAAAGCATGCACTAAACTTTAATTTACTTTTGTTTGTAAACATAGAAATCTCCGCTAATGATCTTTTTCTATAAATAGTAAAATGTTTCTGTCTGAGGCTAACAATTTAACAACAATATATCGACGCTGGAAAGTGATTTTCTCGTATCTCGAAAAACCCTGTCCGACCCGTAAGGATAATAAAGATTAGGTAAACACATGACCAAATAAAATATGAAATTTTACATAATCGTCATAGTAACAATACTAGTGAATTTTGAAATAACCTCTTTTCCCCGCGAATTAATTCCACCTTCCCGAAAATTTGACATTATTTTTGACGGTATAATTCTGAGCGAATAGCGATGCGGCCGCGTGCCGCGTGCCCTGCCCCTCTTCGCCCGCGCGTGTATGGCATACTTCACATGTTTTAATTTACCTCTTTTTGCGAAATAATATGAATTTTTTTAGGGGGATTTTTTTTTAAGTTTAGCCCGGCTTTGTAAGCATTAGTAGAATCAGTTATCGCTACCTAACAATACCTTCACGGATCGGACAGGGTTTTCTTTACATATTTTATAACGGCACATGGCCATCATCAGAAGAAGTTAGCGCTACTAAAGCATCATCTGGGGAAGATGGCCATCATTAGAAGAAATTAGCGGTACAAAAGTATCATCTGGGGAAGCTCCGTCTTTATTTAGCAAGGGATCCTTTGTAGGCGTAGGTTATCGGGCAAGGAGATAATCAATTATAACGATAAACTTTAAATCAAACTTTGTTCACTCCAATTTTACAATATTTTTCCTAAGAAATAACGTTCCACTTGACACGAGTCGCACATCCTAGATCCCCGTTGACCAGCTGTCACCAGTCCCCGTTGTTTGTTCTTTTGTGCCAGTGTCGGGTGTTACGTTTAGGAATCACTACACGATTACATTACATTTCGTTCAGAAATTAGAAAATCGATTAAACGGATAACTTAAAACTATATCGCTATCAGACGGTGCTCAGCGCCGATATATATATATATATATATATATATATATATATACAATATGTAAAGAAAACCCTGTCCGACCCATAGGGATAATAAAGGTTAGGCAATCACATGACCAAATAAAATTTGAAATTTTGCATAATCATCATAGTAACAATACTAATCAATTTTGAAACTATCTTTTTTCCCCGCGAATTTACGCTAACTTCCCCAAAATTTGGTGTTTTTAAAAAAATGACAACACCATTTTAGGCGGTATAATTGTCGGCTTTCCTTTTATTGTTTTGTTAGATTATTTATTTCTTTGGCGGCGTCGCGCGTGACCTTTGTCGGCGGCGTAAAAGAAATAACTAGTGATGCACTAATTTTTGCGCAATAACGTTTTTTTATCGCTATTAATCGAAACTTGTATCTGGTTGAATGATTTGTTAAAAACGCAGATTACCCAATGGTAAAAGTACTTTTGTTTGTTTATCGATTAATTACTAATAACATTATTATAACACAAGTATTACATTATTATAACACAAGTATTAGTAAACACTAATACTTGTGTTATAATAATGTTATTAGTAATTAATCGAAACTCGAAATTCGAAACGAGAAGGACTTATGAAACACAATTTTAGTAAAATTTTACAAATATTTTAACGGTCAATATCATCGATTTTGAGACAGAAACTGAAATTAAAAATTTGGCATGATTTTCGTTTACAGCAGTGTACCTAACTAATTTAAGTTTTGTAAAAGTTCTAAACAATTCCATGCGATGTTGAATCTAGAATGAGAATGAGAAACTACAATACTAAATCGATAACAAAAATAGACAAGTAAATTGTTTCCATCGAAAATCAATATTTTGATTACTTACACATCCCTATTTACTCAAAGGATGCCGCGAGCAGCCCCGTAGGTACAATTTTATAAAATAAAAATCATTTTTACTTTAAATTATCAGTTGTGCGTGAACATCGCTCTAGTGAAGACTATTCGTGTATTGTGTGATCATGTCGTTTCCTAATGTAGAGTAATGTAACATGCTGATGGAAGGTAGCAACTGCTGTTTTGTGATCAGGTGATTGTGGTCAATGTGGTCAATGTGGTTCCAGTATGACGGTGCGTCACCATATCTTTGTCCTGTACGTGAGTACCTCCATTATCAGTTCGGCGAGCAGTGGATTGGTAAGGGTGGACTAACTGTGGTCAGCGCGGATTTGACACCACTTGATTTTTATTTGTGTGCATGTCCGTGCTAATCTCGTGCGACGGTGCCAGCTGGGCCTGTATCGTTATTAGTAAACGAAATATGGAACAACATCTCCGCCACAGCCCAATCAAGCAAGCAAGCAATCAGCTCATCGAATGAAATGATACATTTGGAGAGTCAGACGACCTTCCTACTTAAAAAAAAAAGTTCTTTTCACGAGCTGCCTAAGTATCATTATTTCTTTCGAGACTCGATAAACGTGAATAAATTACCTATACCTACATGCATGAGGTCAACTGAGGTTATGAACTGTGCCTGTGTTGCCATGAAATTACCTGTTTATTTTATTTAAGTTATTTATTTTTTAGGGGCAATTTTTTTTTAAGTTTAGCCCGGCTTTGTACCCATTAGTAGAATCAGTTATCGATACCTAACAATACCTTCACGGATCGGACAGGGTTTTCTTAACATATTGTATATATATATTTATATATATATATATATATATATATATATATATATTATAAATCAGTGCTTGACCGCAATCCCATTGCGATTTGATGAATTGCAATGCACTGTTGGGATATTGTTATAGGTTTAATCAGCTATTTTTATTATTATAATTATAAACTACTGCTTAACTGTAATCCCGCCTGATTGTAAGCAGTGATGCGATCGTTGATGGTAAAGCGCGCTAGTTTATTAAGAGCCTATTCACTCAAGCTCAAGGCTTAAAGGCTTTAGTTTAATTATTTAAACTAGTATGCACTTAACGTATATATTTATTGTATAATCTATGTAAATAGTACACTGTAGACTACCTACATTATTTCTTTATCCTTCCCCTTAGAATTCCATCCAAAGGTTGTCTGTAAAAGCTCGCTCTTAGCGATAAGACCGCCCATTGTGTCACCCTTTGTAAAATATTTTTATTTATGTTCTGTAATCTATATGGTGTACATAATAAAGAGTATTCTATTCTATTCTATTCTATTCTTGAGTGATACTCAAATTGTAGTCCGACGGAAACACCGCCGCCGGCAAGTTAAAAGTATAAAGGATGAGGCGAAACGCTTCGTCCGGGTCGTAGTAGTGTTAACAACGTAAGGGTGGAAACTCGCCGTACGACGGGTCGTCCGATGGTGGAACGGAGACGGGGGAATTAAATCATGCAATTCCCTCGCACACTCCCCAAAATGTATCCTATAGAACACCGAAAGGCTGGATACTCTACGCTTGTGCTCTAGGCTTTGGAGACCGTCTCGAGTTAAATCAGGGTCACCAATTAGCCTTTCGGCACGTTTTATTGCATAATTGAATTCAGAAAAAAATACTACGTTGGACGGTCTGATCAACGTACCATGTTTATTTTTATGATACGACGTTGACTTTTTCTAAACTTTTTCTGAATTCAATTATGCAATGAAACAAAATTGTCTTTTTCCCAGATACGACAAAATATGTTGATTTTGTCGTATCTGGGGAAAAAGACAATGTATGATTTTTGCAAGCACAGTTAGACAACTTGCACATGAAAGTGATATTTTGCTTAGATGTACCGCGTTAAAATTCAAATCCATTTTTCATTGGATTTTAATGAGAAACAATGGGTTTACATATTAAATCAACTTTTAAACGAAAATTTAAGATGAAATATTGACTGTTTATAAGAAGAAACAAAGTTAATTAAATTCGTCCCAGTTTATAAACTATAAATCAAATCAAACTTAGAAGGCTTTATACACTGGAAACGAATCCTTACAAATCTTTGAATCAAATAAAATTAACTTGAAACCAAGCAAATGTTATTAACTTCGTAATTTATTTCTTACATTTTTCAATCTAAACGAAAACGCTCCGACACATGAAACGCTTTATTTATTTGGAAATCCAAGCTTTTGGTGACTAAGTTTGTAAATTCATTAAAGATCATGTTCGCGAAAATTGTCTCCAAAGCAAAAAATTCTAGGGTTTTTATAACAATGGGTGTGATCGGATGTCGTCGCGCCGCCAGTGATTATGTCTAACGCAGGGATAGGAGAGTGGCGGAGCAGCCGCGAGCGCAGCAGTCGACGCTCCACATGCGCCGCCTGCGCACCCCGTGCTGGGCGAGATGCTCAGTAGAAAAAGCACATGAAGCAAAGTTAATACCGTTACCACACCGCCGACAATGGCCAAGTAGTCGCGCCTCCCTTCTGTCCAATCTGTGCGATTAGGTCTTTCTGTTCTGTTTGAGCTTCAGTTTACAATACTATCTCAGTTACCTGTCCTCTGTTAGTTTAGTGTTTCCCCTATCATTTGCTGTTTTATCAGTTTGGAATTGTATCCAGACTGGTAGTTTAAATTTTTAGGTTTTATAGGTTTCTATGTAAACGATTTTCGGTGAACATGTTACGTGCTACGTGTGAATTGTCTTTGTTTTATTGCTATTTTATTCTGCTTCACAAAAGTAAATCGTAACTTGTTCCCGGTAGAAAAGCATTTTATCTGCGTCTAGATTGCGTTTAGATTAGCTCTGGAACGTAGTCCCGTGTGCCGTTTGGACCCTGTGTGATTCGTCTTTGTGATCGTCTCAGTCTTCGCTCCGTCTGTGTTTTTCCTTTCCTTAGGCATGTTCACCTTTCATTCCTATGTCTGGGTGACCCCTGAGTAGCGTCATTCCATTAAGCTTATCCTTTTTTTTATTAAATTTTTAATTTTCTTTATCATACCTGTGGTTTCATCCTTTACTCTTGGAGAAACCTTTTATATTTAACTTATAATTTACATATAAACACGTGTTATTTTATTTACTATAGTTGCAACCACTGCTTCCATATATTTTATATAAACATTTAAGATTCTTTATTCTAGGTATATTTTTAACTAGCTTGTTTCATATTCTGACTATTTGATATTGTATTTTATTATTTTTAAATGTGTGTATTGTAAATTTTGCAGGTGTCTTTGTTTTGTTTATAAAACCATAATGCTGGTGATGTTCATCATTTTGAATCTAAGCTTTTATATTTAAAGTCAAGTTGCAGTTTTTTCCATTAGTAATTTATTGTGATTATATTAAAATGATGAACGCTGAGTTTTCCCACAAGCAAAAGTCGTTTGCGATTTCCCCGCTCCTTGTGTGTTCCCTGAGTCTGTCCCAATGACGGCGTGTTTTATTTTAGACCGGCAGTGGCGCGTCAGCAGTCAGCCCCAACCCTGGTGTTTAGGTGTGTCGATGTTATCACTTTTTATGCCACTCACATCGCTTGAATCAAACCAGAATTCGTTATCAAAGTTCAAAATATCCTCATCACAATATTCGAACTACCATCGACTATATTCCGGTTTCATTCAAGTTGTAATGACAATACGACCCCGAATTAACCTTGAGCATCCCCAGAGATCGCTTGTTTTGTCGTGTGGCTGTTTGTGTACTGTATTGCTTTCCATTGTCTCAAAGCTTGTTACTAAAATGATGTAAGATATAACCTAATGTGTGCTGAAAAGCGCTTTGAGTATGTTAATGATTAATATGCTAAATATGATGCAAAATTATGTACTTACAGTATGGTAACTAAAATATCTTTTTAAATGATGCTCTCTTCAACATAGATGAGAAAAATGAAAACCTCAACCTCAATATTATGATAGAAGGCTTTCGTTTGGATTTCTCGTAATCTGTTTTATTCTGATTGAATTTTTGCGCTGGCAATGTTTTGATTCTCAGGCCCTTTATTTGTCAAAGATTTAGCAAGATCAATTAGCAACATCCAGAGTTGACAAGATCAAGATTTCCAATGGAAAGCAATGTAACAGCATTACGAATTCTTGAGCACGCTGCATGTGACAGAAGTATCGATATCCGTAGATATATAGTGGAACCAAAGTAGCATGCTCTGAAATCTACCAACTGTCTACTTCATCACACTTGTTTTGATTGGCAAAAAAAATTTCTACACAGCGGTATACACCCAATACTTGGAAAATACTAATCTCAATTTCAGGACCTTCTTTTTATTTAAACTTTTTTTTTGTCCGAAACAACAGAAATTTCACGAGACTTCTGGATAAGCATCTGACATATTGTTCTACAAATCCCCACGCAAAAGACTGGCTATTTCAGTCAAAATTAAAAAAGAATCAGAAGGAATTTATTCAAACTAGGCTGAGAAGCGATACTTTTCTAAATTCAAACATGTTCACACACTTACAACAAGTTCAATTGCTCATGACACTTTCTATAATCAGTAAAATATACCTGCAGCCTAATCGGCGAACTGGTTTTTGTTAAATAATTGCGACTAATTGGGATCAGTTGGGATCGCTCGGACCACCCATTGGTCCATTCGGTCCAAACGATCCCAACTAGTCGCAATCATTTGACAAAAATGTGTTCGCCGATTAGGGGGCTGACTTAGTAATCTTTTGGGTGGGATTTTGTGTACAACACCGTATTTATACCAAGCAAATTTTGTACTATTTGAAGATACTGCAAAAGAATTCACTTTTTTTACTTTAATACCTTTAAATAAGTAGTTAATACAGCAATCTATAAAATTTTCACACTCATACTAACAAGATAGTTTACGAATAGCTGTAGCTGTTAGTATATTAATTAATATTATATAACTTGATAAACTAACAATGTACAGCATTACATAGTTAATTAGACTTAAAAAGTTTGCTTAGACATAGTTGTATGATACGAAAAGTTAAAAGTCTGAAGCAAGTATTATTATGAATGAAATGTTGTAAGTTTGTTAACAACATAATACTATAGGATGCAAAGGTAATTTTTTTAATTATCCAATGTTTTTTTATGTTACCAATGATTTTTTTTTTTTAATCAGTTTAATCGAATAGCAGTGGTTTTGGCTGATGATGTCGAAGACGAGAATACCCGAAGCAATTGTATTTGAATTTGTAGCGAATTTTTAGCGTTGACTGTCATAACGTGTCCTAACAGCTTCGCAGCTTTCAATGGTAAATGGAGCTAAAAAGGACATGACAATGAAGCTATACTTGGACGTGAAGCTTAAGCTGCGAAAATGAGCTTTTAAGCAAAAAAAATCCTGGAACTAATTTTTCTTTGTGATGTATACAGGCGGCTTGCTGACGAAGATGACGAGCTGTCAGAGGTTCAGCCGGATGCCGTCCCTCCTGAGGTACGGGAGTGGCTGGCTTCCACCTTTACGCGGCAGTTGGCGACAGCGAAGCGGAAGTCGGATGAGAAGCCCAAGTTCCGGTCGGTTGCGCACGCAATCAGGGCTGGCATCTTCGTGGATAGGATCTACAGGAGGGTCACCAGCACTGCCCTCATGCAGTTTCCTCAAGATGTCATTAGAGTGCTTAAGGTAAGCATATTTGATATAACAGTCATGAAACAGAAGATAAAACCGAGCTCCAAAACACACTTTAGCGTTACTCGCACCAACACACACTTGTAAACAAGTGTGTACTAGTTTGTGTTTTGTGTACTCTTAAAGAGTAAGAAAGAGTGAATTTAATACACATTATTAATACATTACCATCCAGTATAAGTTGTCGCCATATTGGATGTTCATTTTGACCTCACTATTCGCTTCAGTGTTCTCGAAAACCCGTGAAAACTATATCCCTGTGCCACTTTATCTAAACTTCTATACCAATGTTACAAACAGTTAAAGTTGGCGAGTTTGTGTTACCAATATTCTAAAGAGATAAAGTTTCTGCGGTTATAGTGGTTAATCTCTGAATCTACTGAATCATAGAGGGATAAAGTTCGTGTAACCACACGAACTTAATCTCTAGATCTGTTAACCAATTTTCAAAATTCTATTACCACTTAAAAGCCATGTTATTTTTTAATATCCCAGACTAAATTACGGTAACCCGGAAAATGTTTTTTTTTTTTTTTTTGTGGTAACCGATGAATGATGGAGGCGGACGACCGGTCGTCGTTAAGATCCTTGGGGAGGTCTATGTCCAACAGTGGACGTCTTTCGACTGAAATGATGATGATGAATCGAAGAAAAACGAAGTGGTTCTGCGAGAATAGTAGACAGTTGCAAAGGGCTTTAGCATATATGGGCTATTATATAGCGCTTGTTTGTTACATAAACATTTCGACCAATTCGCTTCTACGCAAACGGCGTTAACTAATTTTGTTCCTTAAAAAAAAGTTAAAATTGGATACGAAGTGTCCGTACCCATCTTCATCAGGCTATAGCACTCCACTTATGGACATAGCCCTCTCCTATTTCACGCCATGCAACTTGATTATCGACAACTCTCATCCAGCTTCTACCAGTCATCCTGTAAAGGTCGTCGCTCCACCTAGCCTGACGGCGTCTCACCTTAAGTTTACCAATTTGCGGTCAACAACTCGTCTACTCCAACGGTAATCGATTCTAAGGCTAATATGGCCAGCCCATTGCAACTTCAGTTTGCTTATCCTGTGAGCTTTGTCGACAACTTACATTATCTGACGGATCACTTCGTTGCGGATTCTATCCCTCAGAGAGACTCCAAGCATAGCCCGTATCATAGCTTGCTAAGCGACCTTGAATTTATGGACCCGCCCTACTATGAATACCCACGTCATCCACGCCATCTGCATTTTTTTTTTCAAATCCATTATACATATTTATGTTGACACTACAGACCTACCCACACCTACCTGCACTTCGCAATCCGACTTTCATAGGAAAGATACAAACTCTGAGCAAACACGTTGAAATCCTATCACTAATCCAAATACGCTGGTATCTCTTTCAAAGGAAAATTCAAATAAAATTCCTTTATAAATATTGAGCCATGTAATCCAGTTCATTCAATGTTTCCGAACTAATTTAATAATCACGCGTTGAATTTACACTTTGAAGTTACACTTTACATGTGTATATTTGAAGTGAACAATTTGAATGTTGGGATCGACACCACAGGAGTGTTTTGGAACAATCCAATTAGGTTTGGAAGCTTCCCTTAATGAGAATTTTGGTTTAGCTAAAAGCGATAGATCGGTCGATGGCTATGTGGTTTTAACTAATGATGGTCCATTTTAAAAGAACCTTTTGGCACGTGATTTCACATCACCTGACCCACGCCTCTACGTCAGAAATGGCGCTATCAAAAATAGTGTTTAAATGGAAAGCCCTTTTATTGGTACCCAAGATACAGGCTTGCCTAGCCAGGGCCAGCTAGGGCCAATGCAAAATCTCTGTAATTTTTTGAGCAATGAAGTGGTGGTAGGCCATAACATCGGCTGTCGGCAGAAGTTACCACCCACCAGAGAAAGTCTTACCGCTAATTTTGATGATGATTTCTCGTGTTCCGGCATGATGTCTGGTGAAGCCGTACGGAGGACGGGTTTGAGCAGTTATGTTGCGATGTGTGCCGGGTACGATATGCCAAAAGTTGTTGTGTCGGGAGTTTAGTCGTGGAGGGTCTCCAGACCAATCTCCCTCTGGTGCAGCATCGTTAGTTGTGTTGTTGGGTTTAACATTGCACCACCTCGCTCAACTGCCGTCTTCCTTCCTATTCACTAATATTTTTTTTTGAATTATCAACGATTGCATCACTGCTTACCATCAGGCGGGATTGCAGTCAAGCACTAGTTTAAAATTATTTAAAAAAAAAGAGTTGATTATTGCTATTATTAACCGACTTCAAAAAGGAGGAGGTTACTCAATTCGGCCGTATATATGCTTTTTTTTTTCTAGGTTTGTTCGCGCATAACTTCGTCGTTTATGAACCGATTTTGATAATTCTTTTTCTTTTGGAAAGAAAACGTTCTCAAGGTGGTCCCATGATAAGGATATCAGGGTTTGATGGTGGAAGACCAGAGAAAACAAGGGGAACTTTCAAAAATTGCATGCAACTGAATACATAGTACTTTTAACACCTAAAAAGTGTAAAATAAAAACTTTTTTACAAAAAAACAACCGACTTCCAAAAACCACTACAAAGTGAAAAATAACTAATTTCGGAAGTCGGTGTCAAAAAACGAATATTCAAAACCAAAGACACCGACTTCCGAAATTAATTATTTTTCACTTTGTAGTGGTTTTTGGAAGTCGGTTGTTTTTTTTGTAAAAAAGTTTTTTTTAAATAACCGTTACAGATATTTTTTCAATTATAAACTAATGTTGGACCGCAATCCCGCCAGATGGTAAGCAGTGATGCAATCATTGATGGTAAAGCGTCGCAGTTTATTAAAAACCTAAATACGTAGTAGTAGTAGTAGTCAGACGGAAAGACCGCCGCAGCAAATTGTTCCAGTCCCTCGAAGTACGCGGTATAAAAGATGAGGCGAAACGCTTCGTCCGGATCGTAGTGGTGTCCGCAACATAAGGATGATGGATACTCGCCGTACGACGGGTAGTCCGATGATGGGAGGATTAAGTCATGCAATTCCCTCGCACACTCACATCCTATAGAACACCAACAGGCTGGCTACTCTTCGCCTGTGCTCCAGGCTTTAGAGACTGTTTTTAACCAAATATAGGTCGCCAATTAGCCCCTTCACCCGTCTCTCCACCTAATCCAAAGTTGTCAGGAGGCATTTCGCAGCACCAGCCCATATGTGGCTTCAGTACTCCACACACGAACAAACCTGTGATTTGTATAACATACTTCTCGGTGGTAGGCCATAACATCAGCTGCCGGCAGAAGTTACCACCCACCAGACAAAGTCTTGCCGCCAAGCGATTCGTCGTGTTCCGGCATGATGTCTGGTGAAGCCGTACGGAGGACGGAGGACGGATCTGAGCAGTTGTGTTGCGATGTGTGGCGGGTACGATGCGCCAAATGTTGTTGTGTCGGGAGTTTGGTCGTGGAGAGTCTCCAGATCAATCTCCCTCTAGCGCAGCATCGTTTGGTCGTGTTGGTCTTGGGTTTAACATTGCATCACTTTTTTTTGACGCTGTGGTAATGCATTTACGCACCGTACCCCGAAGGGCGTGTGTGGGACTCGCCCAGCCGAAGCCGGGAATACCCACTAAACCCACAGCGGCACAACGACATCGCCTGAGTGGCGGGGTCATGGGAAAATGGCACAGCCTAACTACCAATCCCCCGCCGGCGATTCCCACCTAGGGCGGGCCCACAGTGGTCCCTCCACTCCACAGGGAGGGGCCGGGCTGGGTACGTCTTTTTGTGCGAGAAGACGCAGCAGCCAAGGGTTTTTTAGCGAGGTGTCCTTCCTCTTAGCCCCACTCGTTTGCCCGGAGGCAAACGGGGCCCCCAGCTCCTCTCAATGAGGAGACCGGGTTGCCCGACGGTGACCCGGAGTTCGGGTCACGTCAGCCACCTCGAGTGGTGGCCGACCCGCCGCACGTGTGACCGCCGAAGCGGTCCCCGCATCTGGTTTTGGTCCGCGCCGGTAAACCGGTAACCCCCATATCTGGGGGCCGTTCCCCTATCCGCCACCTGGGGACGCGTCCGATGGCAGGCCAGAAACTGCACACGGAACATTGCATCACCTCGCTCAACTACCGTCATCCTTCCTATTCCTAAGTTTTTTAAGTGAATTGGCTTAATATACTAGTGCGCTTTACCATCAACGATTGCATCACTGCTTACCGCCAGGCGGGATTGCAGTCAAGCACTAGTTTATAATTATTAAAAAAAAAATTAGAAGCTGTCCTAGTGTGAAGTACCAGTTAGTGATGTAATTGTGGACTTAATTTAAGTCAAATAATAATGATTCTCGTTAATATCTGACGTGTATATGTTTCGTTTTGAATAGTACGGTTGGTCCCTTTCAAACAACTCAGCCTTAATGTTGTAATTTTTTTTTCTTCTTAACGTCTGTAAGTACTAAAAGTTTTCGTATCTACCCAGATGGTGCTAACGGAAGCCTCCGGTGTCCGCCCGTCTGTTTGACTGTCAGCAGGCTGCATCTCATAAACTAATTAGATAAATAATTGGAAGTTCAGTGTGGAAATTATTATTACCTACTTATGGTTGAAATCCAATAAAAAATAGCAGTTTGTAAACAACAAATAATAAACAATAAAATATCCTTAATATACATTGAAAGGAAAAATTTATTCTTCTTGCATTTAAGCCAAAGGCTCTTTTTACATGCTTTTTTATTAGCTTCACTTGTATGTTTGCTTGCTTGCTTGTTTGTTTGTCCGTCTCTAACTCTTTGGACTACGAGTGAGCGGCTCATTACTGTAAAATGTCCCACCGTTTTCAATACTTTCGTTCGTTCGTTTTTTTTTTTTTTTTCAAAGAATATCGAACTATAAAGTTGAAAATAAATGTAGCTTAAAAAACTACAAAAAACATGCTTTTAAATAATATCAAACTAAAAAGTTTAAAATGATTTTTAAAAAAGCGTGAGGCGCTTAATACACTTACAATAATTATGGCACAAAGAGCCTCACGCTTTTTTTAAAATCATTTTAACTTTTTAGTTTGATATTTTTTTAAAAGCATGTTTTTTTTTAACTATACCTACTTATTGTCGTTTTTGTTTTTTAAGCAAAAGGCATCGTTCATTTGACGTTTTTATTTATTCCAACACACTAATAAATTAGCGAAAGTGCTGGACTAGTTCTGGTCATAGTGATTCGAAATCTCGATTTTTGGTTCACCAGTCCAATTTCAATGCAATTCACCTCTTCGATTTGCGACTAGAGTCATTCAATTAATTGCTAGATCGATGAGCAAAACCCCCTATACGGGGTGACACGAGCGATTTTCAGAAAATAGCAGAATGGTACTTTATTCCACCTTTCACTAAAGCCAGGGCTAAAAATGTTACTACGACGACTTGATTTTCGGGGCTCCAACACTTTGTACTGTGGAGTTCCGCTTTTAACATTTTGTGAGTGACACGTCCAAATAGCAGCCTTTGGCTGATGGCGTGACCCAATTTAAGCTGCGCTTATAAAAACCGCGTCAGGATGTCGGTTTTTGCAAAAGAGTATTATGATTTTTTCATCAGGTTTGTTATAAGTAGAATACAATTTGTGCAAAACGGTAAGCGTAGATGAAAAACACTACAAAGGTAAGGTTTAAAAAATAAACATCAAATTGTTTTCCCAAACAGTTGCTGTGAAATGAGCTACAGTAACAGTTACAGTGTATTTATATCCCTGCTAGGGCCGCGGGCTTGTTGAAAAAGATACCATTGCCCTGGCGCTAAGTGAAGTCACTGGAGTGGGTTTTAGTCAGTAAAAGTCTGACACGCCCTTCCGCTCCGCCTAGAGCGGGTGAGGTCGTGTGATAATTTCCCATCCTCGGAAAAAAGTGCATGTTTCTATATCAAATCTGCTATCGAGAGTTATTCTCCAAAAATGTAAACAAATAATATGAATTTACTGAAAAATAACTTTAATTCCTACACAATAAAGTCCGGTTTACGCTACAGCTTAAAAAATATTTTAGGTACCTTCTTCTGTAGTGCTAGCCACTCTGAAATCAACTTCTTCTTCTTCAGCCTATAGATGTCCACTGCTGGACAAAGGCCTCATCCAAGGCTTTCCACGCCGACCGGTCTTGTGCTGCCCGCATTCATCGGCTTCCTGCGACCTTCACCAGATCATCGGTCAAATCAACTTAATAATAATACAATTAAAATTGATACTTGCTTAACTTTAAAGAGCGTTATTTTGAAACAAAGGTGACAGAAACATAAAATGCTTACATTTTTTTTATTTTAATACATAAATAAAATATATATAAACTCACGCCTCTTTACCATGGGAGTGGACAAAAACTATAGATCCATCTCTCATCTGCCATCTGCAAAAACTCGTAAGCCCGTACGTTGTCCGTTGCCCCAGGCTTACCACTGCTCTCCACATCCCTAAAATTAACTCCATGTACCTATATCCCATCATTCCCTTTATAATGTCATGTCAGGAAAGATAAAATAATTACCAACAAAAATTTATTTCTTACCATCTTGTAAATAAAACAGAATAAACAATCAATTAAAACATTGATTCCTGTAAATAACGAACAGGACTAACAAACATTTTCGTTAATTATAAAACAACAACTACATCAATAACGAACAATTATTTATTAATTATCAGCGGCATATGAAACTGCTGTTTTAATTATCCATACAATTAATTGTCTATCTTTAATTGTCTCAATTGCTTCGAAATTCAAATACAAAGTCAACAACATATAAGTACAATTAAAATTGCACAATTTAATCTTTAAGCGGCAGTCTCAAAGGAGAGGAATTGAATATCCAATAGGATTATATGAACCTCTTTGATGACAATTGAGCTATGAGAATCACCGGTCGGTTATCACTGAACGCATGACCCAACGCGGCAGCTCAAAAGACAAAGTTACATAATACATAGTCAGCCTACTTCACAGCCTCCATGGCGTAGCGCAAAGAGGCGCGGGTTCGATCCCCGCGCTGTGCAAATATTTGTATGCATGAATATGAATATTTGCACTGGTCTGGTCGTGCCTCGGAAAGCACGTTAAGCCGTTGGTCCCGGTTGCCATACGAACATCTAGTGGCAGTCGTTACGGGTTGGTTGGAGCCTTCAAAAGTCTAACAATTGGTCTAACTGCAATGCTTAGATATCGCCTTCGGGTTGTGGAGGTCAGACGGCAGTCGCTTCGCGGAAAATATCGAAGTTTAGCCAAAATTAGCAGTTAGGACTGGTAAAGCGGACCCCAGACTCCAAAGCCGAAAAGCTACGGATGCGACTGGGATTAACGCTGAGATGATGATGATGATAGTCAGCCTATGGGAACATTTCTTACTCGTGGGACACATGCCACCTCTCGGTGAGAGGAAGTGGGCCGTAATCTACCACGCGGGCCCAGTAGGGATTGGCAGATGTCGGGACATGCCAGTTTCCTCGATGTTTTCCTTCACCGTTAAACACCGTGCTCATGTTATTGGGTTTAACATTGCATCGCAGTTTGCCAGTGGCGGTGTTTTCGTCTGACTACAATTTAAGTATCTTCAAGGCTAGAGTGAATAGGCTCTTAATAAACTAGCCCGCTTTACCATCAACGATTCCATCACTGCTTACTATCAGGCGGGATTGCAGTCATGCACTAGTTTATAATGTTTTAAAAAAACAAATAAGAATTAAGTGAGCTGTTATGGCGCTATTCCTTTTAGCTACAATTGGGTTGTGTCCTAAAAATTTAATGTCCATCAGATAGATTTATATAAAATATTGAACACGTATTTTTTATTTCTTCTTTCATTAAAATACTTAGGCAGATATATTGATTTGAAATGTCGCATGACGTCACGCCGTGGTACAAGATGTACCACGGCGGGACGTAATTAGCCCCCACTCCGTAACTATATTAAGCTATATCTCAGTAGTTTCTGATAATTTCAACAAAATCTGGGAGGGACTGGAACAATTTGCCAGCGGCGGTGTTTCCGTCGGACTACAATTTGAGTGTCTTCAAGGCTAGAGTGAATAGGTTCTTAATAAACTAGTGCGCTTTACCATCAACGATTGCGTCACTGCTTACCATCAGACAGGATTGCGGTCAAGCGCTAGTTTATAACATGTAAAAAAAAAATTCCGGGATAAAAAGTAGCCTATGTTCTTTCTCAGGGTCTAAAGATTGTCTGTGCCAAATTTCACCAAAATCGGTTGAGAGGTTTGAGCGGGAAAGCGTAACAGACAGACAGACAGACAGACAGAGTTACTTTCGCATTTATAATATTAGTATGGATATGGATAAGATGGACTAATTATTAGTTTGATTTTCATACCTTGGATACATCCCTATTACCTAGAAGCTCATTGACGGCTACATAGTGGCCGCAATAACGGCTGTCATAAAAATAATGGTAGTTTTATCTATGGTATCAAAAACGCACGCAAGGAAAACACACCAACTTAATTTCATAAATAACGTTTCAGTGACGTCATTCACCGGGAAATTACGGATGATATGGGGCGGCTAACGCTTTTCTAGGAATAGGCAAAGCTATGATAATAAAATATAGCTAAATATTATAAGCCATACGGAATGATCGATTATTTTAAGCTATACTTGCCGCCTAGTTTAGTCGTGGTGGCCTAGTGGTTAAAACACCAGCCTCTCAAGCATGAGTGTGCGGGTTCGATTCCAGGCCAGGCAAGTCGTCCTCCGTGGCGCAGCGGTCAACACGCCTGCGACCTGCGCCTGCGACGTGGAGGCCCCGGGTTCGATCCCCGGCCAGGTCATGATGGGAAACGATCTTTTCCTGATTGGCCTGGGTCTTGGATGTTTATCTATATATGTATCTATTATAAAATATAGTATCGTTGAGTTAGTATCCCATAACACAAGTCTCAAACTTACTTTGGGGCTAGCTCAATCTGTGTGATTTAATAAAAAAATGGAGGTTTTCTAAAGTTATATGTACTTTCTAAGTATATCTTGGACACCAATGACTGATTAAAAGGTGAAGGAAAACATCTTGAGGAAACCTGGACTTTAAGTCTGAAATCGCCAACCCGCATTGAACATGCGTGGTGATTACGCTAAATCTTTCTCTGTATGAGAGGAGACCTGTGCCCAGCAGTGGGACGATAAAAAGGTTGATGATGATGATACTACCGCCGTTGGTCAATATCTACATACTGAGATCCAACATGCCTCGGAAAAGTCGGAAAGCACGTTACGGCATTGATCATGACTACTGACATTCGTTCTCATTGTTATGATTCCCATTATTACGGTGGTGAAGTAGCGATTACTGCTCTTCATAAAAACTGCTGCTTATAATGTTCGACTTTGTATCAAAATCAAAAGTCGCATTTCACTGTGAATCAGCAGTTTTCGACCATCAATATTACATAAGTCAGTCTAGGCCCTAACAGAATACCAGCGCTAAGTTATTCACTTTTTAAATATTGATGCATTATGCTGAGATAAGAGACTTTTGGCCTCGGGACTTTTTGTTTTTTGCTATTTTTATATATATGTAAATATATAACTTATTTTTATTTTTAAATGTTTTAACTTAGTTTAATATGTTCTTCCTCGACAAATCACAATCAATATTTTTTTTTATTACACCAAAAATCCACCTTTCACGACTTTCATCGATCACATATTTCGTCTTCACCTAGTACCCTAGCCGGAAAGAAGATACGGCGCGGCGCAACAAATTCCTTAACACCACAATGTCTTTTTAAAAAAAAACTTAGTTCTTTAAGAATTGTCTCCGTCATTGATACTAACGTTACAGTCTCTTTCTATAAAGCTCATGTAACATACGCGCCGAGTACAGTACATAGTGAAACTGGCAGCTAACCTAGTAACCCAATAACCTTTGCTGGACGTCAGCAACACCTCTAGATTCTGTGAATTTCTATTAATAATCCTTTAGAAGGAAGCTGTGCAATAACTAAGTTAACAAGCTTGCCGACATCGATTAGGTTTAAGATAAAATAAAATGTTAAAGGTGTGAACTGACGAATCAATAGTCCACACTCGTAGTAAGTTAGGGCTTTTTAAAGCCAGATAATTTTATGCGAAGAATAATTTTGAATTGTTGACAGTACCTACATACCTACACACAAAGTTTGTCATACGTCAATATCCATCATCATCATCTCAGCGTTAATCCCAGTCGCATCCGTAGCTTCTCAGCTTTTGGAGTCTGGGGTCCGCTTTACCAATCTAACTGCTGATTTTTGGATAAACTTCGATATTTTCCGTGAAGCGACTGCCGTCTGACCTCCACAACCCCAGGGCGATATCTAAGCATTGCAGTTAAACCAATTGTTAGACTTTAGAGCGCCAACAACCCGTAACGACTGCCACTAGATGTTCGTATGGCAACCGGGACCAACGGCTTAACGTGCTTTCCGAGGCACGACCAGACCAGTGCAAATATTTATATTCATGCATACCTACAAATATTTGCACTGTGCGGGGATCGAACCCGCGCCTCCTTGCGCAACGGCCGCGTTCGCTACCGTTACGCCCCGGAGGCTGTCATACGTCAATATCCTATAGATTCGATATTAGAGTAAGATCCCAGAGCGATCAGACGTAACTTATTTTCACATGGATGAAACCTTAGGTTCGTAGTAGTGCCTCATGTACTTAGAATATCTGTGTGTTTGTGGAACTTGCCGAGTGACACCTGGGCAGGTACCAGGTGAGAAAGGTAACTAAAAATTAGAGTTATTTTACTTAAATTCTAATGGCTGATATTTATATATATTATGTAGAATATTATACTAAACTAGTATCATAAAGTGTCAGACACTTTTCATGGACCAAAACTTTTGTCAGACGCTTTAAACCTCCATAAAAAATAAATGAACTATACTTATTTTCACATGTCTGACTTTTACATATGTTATTGAGGTAACTACTACAAAGTTATATTTCATCAGTCAGATAAATTTGACTGACCAAACATCCCTTAAGACAAAAATTATTCGACTGGGAGTGCGAGCGCGTAAGCACTATGCATGCATTGAACAGCGAGTGAGATGTCCATAGCAACTCGGTTCCCCTTCTTAAACTTACCATCTGCTCCACTCTACTGTATGTGCCTAATACGTGTCACGTAGTATAGAGTTTAGATCCGTAAAGAGCACATGTTTTTTTTTTTGTTTATGCCGTGTATTTTTTTACCAGGGTTCGAAGGATATATCAATTGATATATATCCGATATATATCTGATATATATCAAAATTTATAGTATGTTGCATCTAAGTGCTTTTACCGACGCGCTGCTGGCATATTTTATAGGGTTCTGCAATCAATAGTAATAGTGTAACGTAAAAGAGCCAAAATAATTTTCAATTCTATCATCTGCAAACATCCCTACTCCTTAAAAGTGAAGTGTAGTGTTTATCCTTTAGGAATGTCAACAGGCGATTTGACAGTTCTAGCTGACTAGAAAAAGACTATTTTGTTATTTGATTATAACTCGACTAAGTAAAAATATTAGGATTTTTAAGATATTTTAATTTTGTTTCCCTAATATTTATAGACTTTTGTTTTCTCAGAAAAAGATAGTTATTTTTAGTTGATTTTTGTGAACTATAAGATTTTATGTTTATTTTGTTAAATAAAAACTAAAAATATGTTGTTTTTATATTGTAATAAATTCATAATAATAAACTGTCATACATGTGGCAATCGTGTAGGTAGTAATAAGATAATAAAATGGCAGTCTTAAGAAATGGATATAAATATCGGATATATATCCGATTTTGGATATATATCGGATATACGTATATCATAAATATCCGATATTTTGATATTTATTATAAATATCGGATATTTTCGAACCCTGTTTTTTACTGATATTAAGTAATTTGTGATAGTGAAAAAACCATGGAAGACGGAAAATTGAAGTGTATATGTACCTCAATAACACATGTAAAAGTCAGACATGTGAAAATAAGTAAAGTTCATTTATTTTTTAAGGAGCTTTAAAGCGTCTGACAAAAGTTTTGGTGCATGAAAAGTGTCTGACACTTTATGATACTAGTTTAGTATAATATTATACATAATATATATAAATATCAGCCATCAGAATTTAAGTAAAATAACTCTAATTTTTAGTTACCTTTCTCACCTGGTACCTGCCCAGGTGTCATTCGGCAAGTTCCACAAACACACAGGTATTCTAAGTACATGAGGCACTACTACGAACCTAAGGTTTCATCCATGTGAAAATAAGTTACGTCTGATCGCTCTGGGATCTTGGACTATATCCACGAATAAAAAATATCTCTCGCATACACTTCACAGGATATTTTTTTAATAAACTACTGATTTCATGTTGACAGGTTGTGCTTCGATGCCACTCTGTGCTGTATATGCTATGCCTTTGTACACTTTTTGCAAGTCAGAATGGTGGTATTGGGGCTGGCAGAAGCCGCAGATACATTGGAAGTTAAATTTCCGTATTTCCGTAAGAAGGCATCTTAATGCAACCAAACCCTATACTAATGACGTGACCTTTAAAATCCTCATTTACTTTTATCTACAATACCAATATTCTTTTAAAAAAGTGGTTTTTAAAACAAATTTTAAAAAAAGAGTCTTTTAAATATTTAATACTTTCTTCCAAGTTAAATATGTAAAAAGTCACTTTTTCGTACTTTCTCGCATATTAACATTAAAACAGTTCTCTAGAACTTGTCAACGATTCGGAAACAAACTCGCGAAATACGAATAGAATATTTAAAGGTCTCCAAATAAACGCTCGGTTTAAAGTTAGTTTTGTTCGCGTCGCAAATCCGTTGTGACACTCTGTGGCAGAAGTAAAATACGAGCACCTGAGTGAACATCTACTAAATGGAAATGGTAAAGTGATGTTTCGAAATCACTAACCAACGTATTTATAAGTCACTATGTAAAGTTTAGTAGTGATTAACCGTTGTTTAACTCAAGTCAAATGTATGGTTAATCATTCTCTGTATGAGAGGAGACCTGTGCCCAACAGTGGGACGATAAAAAGGTTGATGATGATGAAGTTGAAATGGTACATACATACATTTGACGTTTAAATATCACATGACTTTAATTGACATTAATAAACTTTCCCGAACAAAACTTGAATTTTGTATAGACCAGCCCCCTAATCGACGAACACATTTTTGTGTGTTTTTTTTTTTTATATATTATAAACTAGCGCTTGACCGCAATCCTGCCTGATGGTAAGCAGTGACGCAATCGTTGATGGTAAAGCGCACTTGTTTATTAAGAGCCTATTCACTCTAGCCTTGAAGACACTCAATTTGTAGTCTGACGGAAACACCGCCGCTGGCAAATTGTTTCAGTCCCTCGATGTACGCGGTATAAAGGAGGAGGCGAAACGCTTCGTCCGGATCGTAGTGGTGTTAACAACGTAAGGGTGGAAACCAGCCGTACGACGGGTCGTCCGCTGGTGGAACGGAGATCGAGGGGGGATTGTGACTAGATTAGGATCGTTTGAACCAAACGGACCAATGGGCGGTCTGAACGATCCCAACTGATACCAACTAGTCGCAATCATTTGACAAAAATGTGTTCGCCGATTAGGGGAGGTTGAAACTACCTAAATAGTCTTTGAATTACGCACCTAATCTTTAAAGACATGCATTTCTTTATATAAAAATGGCAGTTTAGTTCTTTTTTTTTTTTTATTGATTATAAACTAGTCCTTGACAGCAATCCCACCTGATGGTAAACAGTGATGCAATCGTTGATTTTAAACCGCGCTAGGCTAGTTTATTAAGGGCTCATTCACTCAAAAAAAACTGGGTGGATAGGAAGGAAGACGGCCTTTGAGCGAAGTGATGCAATTTTAAACCCAACAACATGACCAACGAAGCTGCGCCAAATGGAGATTGATGTGGAGACCCTCCATGACTAAACTCACGACACAATAACATTTTGCGCATCGTACCCGACACACATCGCACCACAACTGCTCAGACCTGCCCTCCGTACGGACTCCGTACATCATCATCATCATCATCAACCTTTTATAGTCCCACTGCTGGGCACAGGTCTCCTCTCATACAGAGAAGGATTGAGCGTAATCACCACGCTTGCTCAATGCGGGTTAGCGATTTCAGACTTACCTATAAAGTCCAGGTTTCCTCAAGATGTTTTCCTTCGCCTTCAGTCATTGGTGTCCAAGATATACTTAGAAAGTACATATAACTTTAGAGAGAGTTACATTGGTACTTGCCTGGCCTGGAATCGAACCCGCACACTTATACGTGAGCGGCTGGTGTTTTAACCACTAGGCCACCACGACTTTATACGTTCGACTCGACTTTATTCTTTCGACTCCGTACATTCAGTATTAAATCGTCACTTTAGTATTAAGAACTTTGCTATCATCTAAATAAAGTTCAAAATGCAAATACTGACTCAAAGGTTAAGGCTGGAACTAAAATAAGATTTCGTTTTGTAATAAGACATAAATAATGCATGACATTACGGATGTGAACCCTGAAAGTTTAACAATAGGGTATTTGACTAAAAAAAAAAACTAATTAGTCCGTCATTCAGATTATAGAAAAATATTGGATACGTATATTTTGTTTTATCAAATCAATAAAAATTGAAAAATATAAAAGGCATCAAAGATCAGGAGTGGTGGCTGGTGACGTCACTAGCCGCTTAAATGTGTAGCGTGCAGTGACGTCACACGAGTTTTTAACGCACTGTGTCGTCTTAATTTTTTGTTTGTATGAAAAAAGAAAAAATATGTGTCTAGTATTTTTTGGAAATCTGACTGACGGACTCATTAGTTTTTTTAGTCATATACCCTATTGAATCTTGTTTAAAAAAGTTGGTGTTCGCTAGGAATTACTCCTATAACGTAAGTGCGTTTACAAACATTGAAACTCACAGGCATAAACAGGCAGATCCGGAACAACGACCTGTAGGTCATACAAATATTTTTTTCCGTGCTGGAATTGAACTCACAACATACAACACAGCAATCGTTCACGCAGCCATTATTACCTATTACGGTGTTTATTTACCTGTGGTTGACAGGAACATCAACAGAACTTGTTATTGTGGATTCAGTAAACGATACTGAACTTTTTTTTTTTTTGTAGACGACTAAACGCACCCCCTCAAACATCCCACTTAGAATATTATGGTATAATCATAATACATAGACTGAATTTTTATTTTAACTACTAATTACTTACATCATCATCTCAGTGTTAATCCCAGTCGCATCCGAATCTTTTTTCAGCTTAGGAATCTGGGGTCCGCTTTCCTAGTCTAATATTTTCCGTGAAACGACTGCCGTCTGACCTTCACAACCCAAAGACGATAGGTATTGAAGCATTGCAGTTAGACCAATTTTTGGACTTTTGAGGGCTCCAACAACCCGTAACGACTGCCATAAGACGTTCGTATGGCAACCGGGACCAACGGCTTAACGTGCTTTACGACGCAAAACCAGACCAGTGCAAATATTCATATTCATGCATACAAATATTTGCACTGCGCGAGGATCGAACTCGCGCCTCCATGCGCACCGGCCGCATTCGCTACCGCTACGCCACGGAGGCTGTCAACTAATTACTACTAATTAGTTACATCAATTCTCGGAGAACAAACTTTTTTTTTCTTTATTTTGTACCGAGTGATTAAATTTGTATGAATACAAGTAAAACTGCTATTTTAAAAGTCTGTACAAACAACAGGATTAATATGACAATAATTTCCGTAACTTTAATTATTTTTGTGGTAAAAAATTACCTATATTAAAAATAATATAAACCGATTGAGTAAACGATTCTGAACAAACTGTTTTCAGGAAGTCCGTTAATTAATTTAATGTTGTATATGTACATACTTACGGGACAATAATATGGATTTATAGTTTCACGTTGTTCGTCGATACCGTGCGACCTTTTAGAAATTAACATTTCTTAGATTTGCGTTTCTAATTAAATACAAGTCTATTTGACATAATGAGAAAGTCTCCAGACTTAACGATCAAACAACTAGACCTATATATTGCAGAAGAGATTTCTAGAAACCTAAATAAACGCATTACTTAACTCCGTAAACGGTCGTAACAAGGTCTCTAGTTAATTAACAGACGGCTACGAATCCTGCTCAGGTATCAAATATTCACTATAAAGTAAGTAAGGTTTGAACCAATTAACTATAACAAATAGCCAGATTAATTTGTGCACGTGAACATTTATCCTAATTCAGTGAATTACTAGCAGAGGTCTGGGTAGTGGAATTTATGGAGAGCCAAAACCGTTCGTAGGCGTTACAGTAAAGGATTTTATTTAGCTATGCTTCGGTAAGGAATAATTTAGTTGAGGACGGTCATCGATCACTTATATACTAGACTAGCGGCCGCCAGCGACTTCGTTCGCGTAGAGTTAGTTATGCTCCGCTCCTATTGGTCGCAGCGTGATGTTATATGGCCTAAAGCCTTCCTGGATTAATGGGCTATCCAACGCAAAAAGAATTTTTCAAATCGGACCAGTAGTTCCCGAGATTAGCGCGAACACACAAACAAACAAACAAACAAACCAACATACAAACAAACTCTTCAGCTTTATATATTAGTATAGATATAGATATACAGTCTTCGGTAAGTCCCCTCTTTGAGGAGTGGCTAGAGAGGCGCCACGGCGCACTCACCTTCCGCCTGACGCAGGTCCTCACCGGACACAGTTGTTTCTGGAGGTTTCATATTAGACGGGAGAAAACGCCAGGGTGTCACCATTGTGTAGATCGCCCTGAGGAACCGGTGGAGCATACGGTGGAGGTCTGCCCGGCTTGGGTACAGCACCGCGTTTCACGCGCGCCTCAAAGAGATGTCAGCACATCGTGACGGGGTCCACGAAGACCGATGCCTTTTGGGTCAGGGTTGCGGGTTGGTTAAACAAGAAACCGTGGCCCTGGCCGTCGCATAGGCAAACGAAGAAACACGGGTGGGTTTTAGTCAGTAAAAGTCTGACACTCCCTTCCGCTCGGCCCAGAGCGGAAGAAGTCATTTGATGATTTCCCAACCCAAAAAAAAAAAATACACAGTCTCGAAAAAAACTCTTATCAAAAATAGGGACAAGTATTAAGCAGTCTAAAGTAGTTAAAATAAATATACATTAATTTAAAATCAGCCTTAAGTGCAGTGTATAAAAAATCCTCCTCCTTCTTATCACAAAGCAGTACAAAAAGCCATTATTTTTTACGACCGAGTCTGATATCAAACCAAATTCAACCATACACGCATGCAATAAAGTGCTGCGTTGTCGGTTCAACCATTATTTTACGCTGATTGTGAATCTAGTTGTGATTCTAGTGTATAAGTGATCGATGAGGACGGTACCTAAGGACCAAGCCCGGGTCGACGGTGCGGTGTGTTCCGGGCGCGCCTCTAAAAGATGTCAATACATCATGACGGGGTCTACTAGGAGACATCGTGGCCTTGGCACAAACAAGTGCAGGAACATGGGTGGGTTTAGTCAGTAAAAGTCTGACACGCGCTTGCGCTCTGCCTAGAGAAGGAGAGGTTATTTGATGATTTCGCACAAAAACAAAACTTTGTCAAACCGAAATAGGAGGTGTAGTAAGTAAATGTAGTAAGTACCAGAATCGTTATAAATTGATAATATAGACATTGTCGTCGTGTATAGTTCGATTTACGCATGGAACTAATATTTGTACGGCCTACAGGTATTTGTTCCGGGTCTAGCTGTTTGTTTACAGGATTAATGTTGGTAAACTCACCCACGATACAGGAGGAAATCGTAGTGCGAGGAAGGGTTTTCTAAAAAAAAAGTATTATCTTCTTAGTTATTGCCTTCAAGTAAAAAAAGATCTTCGGGCTATTAAAATAAATAACAAAATTAATGCACCAAGTGTTTAGTTAGAATCGGCCAATAGGCCGATTTTATGAAATAGTCTTTCAATGGCGTTATTTTAATACATAGAGTATTTTAATCATCATCATCATCCCAGCGTTAATCCCAGTCGCATCCGAAGCCTTTTCAGCTTTGGAGTCTGGGGTCCGCTTTTACCAGTCCAACTGCTGATATGGCTACACTTCGACATTTTCTGTGAAGCGACTGCCGTCTGACCTCCACAACCCAAAGGCGACATCGAAGCATTGCAGTTAGACCAATTGTTGACCAATTGCTCCAACAACCCGTAACGACTAGATGTTCGTATGGCAACCGGGACCAACGGCTTAACGTGCTTTCCGAGGCAGACCAGACCAATGCAAATATTCATATTTATGCATACAAATACTTGCACTGTGCAGGGATCGAACCCGCGCCACCTTGCGCAGCGGCCGCGTCCGCTACCGCTACGCCAAGGAGGCTGTCTGTAGAGTATTTTTTAACACCCTTGCTCGTAAAGCTGATGTAATTCCACCGGTTTTAAATATGTAAAGCAGGCCATAACAAACGCGTGTTTTATCAAAGCAAATAGTTAAGTTATAGTCCATAACAGCATTATTTTCCATAACAGCATTATTTTCCATTTCAAGTAATTATGGAACTGATCGCCGCCGCACGGCTCGCGCTGCGCGCTGTTCCATATTTGAAATGGCAAATAATAATACTAATGGAGGGAAAGCAACAGTGTGCATTCACAGATTGAGTTTATTTAAAATGAACAAAATATAAAATACTTCTTTTTCTGTTTCCTCGCAAGTGTGTTAAAAAACGTCGTACGATATACGTGCGTATTGGTTATAACATGCTCGGCTCAATTACACCCTCGCCTTCGGCTCGGGCTGAAATTCCGCCTCGCATGTTATAACCATCATTACGCACTAATATCGTAATGTACTATTAATACATGATTATAATTCTGTTATATATTTTGATATTAGTCCCGTAGCTAGGCGATAATAACTGAGTTTCCCTGGTCGGTTCATGGGTATGGCCATCCATTACATATTTATCGAGACGACCCATGCCTTGAAAATCCCGTAAACCGATGACCCCAGCCGTCATTCATAGATCTTCATGACCAATCTGATATATTAGGTCCTTACATATGAAATTGGCGTTTTGTATGGGAGGAAGAAAAGACGTTTATTTTTTCAATCCATCCATACTAATATTATAAATACGAAAGTAACTCTGTCTATCTGTCTGTTACGCTTTCGCGCTTAAGCCTTTCAACCGATTTTGATGAAATTTGGCACAGAAAATCTTTAGACCCTGAGAAAGGATATAGGCTATCTTTTATGCCAGAAAAATGTGATGTTCCCGAGGGAAATCTAAAAAGCGCGATATAACCGAACTCCACGCGGGCGAAGCCGCGGGCGGAATGCTAGTATAATATATTTATTTAATCAAATTATGATCCATTGCTATCTATGCACTTCTGCCATCTCATAGATAGTTCGTTTATGCCTTTTCTAAAAAAAAAACATTAGGACGGGAATCAATAAAATCTTTGATGGCGGTTTGAACACTGCCTCATCGGAGTTGAATTTTTTCCCCTGCAAAAATTTGTCCAAATTTCTAAAAAAATGGTAGTCTGTTGGAGGCAAGGTCCGGGGAGTACGGTGGATGTCTTAAACATTCCAATTGAAGCTCCTCTAATTTGGTAGCAGTCTGTCGTGCAGTGTGTGGTCTTTCATTTTCCTGAAGCAGCAGTGGCCTTGTGCGATTGACCAGTCTCGGTTGTTTAGCGGCTAGTTTATCCATCATTATTTGCTACTGCTCACAGTAGAGATCTGCAGTAATCGTCTGGCCAGATTTAAGGTAGCTGTAGTGCACCGCACTGGCACTAGTCCACCAAACTCTGACCAGTAACTTTTTTCTAGTCAATTTTCTCTTGGGGCAGAATTTATATGTATGCTAATTGCACGGTAAACTCTGATTGCGAGTTGTAGAATTCGGGTGGCGGTTGTAGCTACCTCTACACATACATCCTCACTTTTATGCCCTAACTAGAATATCCGAAGCAACTTGGGGTCTATCATTCCTAACTTTAAAAACTATATATGGAGCTACCTACTTAGGATGTATGTGCTACGGTGCACCTGTTTGGGCAGATAGGGCCAGCACAGGGGAGGCGCGACGTAAAATGCTTCAAAGCCAACGTTTGGCATTGATATATTTTTGCAAGGCGTATAGAACAGTCAGTACTAAAGCCTTACCCGTACTAGCAGGTGTACTTCCAGTCGATCTTGAAGTACAGCGACGTGCTTCAATGTACTACTCCGCGAGGGCGGAGGCCATGGACACTAACTTTGTTACACAATGCGACCTTAATAGAATTTCTAGATTATTTAAACCTCAGATTGACGTCTGGGAGGACCTCTTATTCAAATGGCAAAGTAGGTGGGATAATTCCATCAAGGGCCGGCACCTCCATCTATTCTTTCCATCCGTTAGCGATCGGCTGGCTAAGACATAGCTAGAGGTTGACCACTGCGTTGCCCAATTTCTCACAGGTCATGGCAACTTTAAAAGTAAACTTGTTCCTTCGCCTATGTGTCAATGTTCTACATCGAACTGTGAATTTGAACAGTCCGCACATCACATCTTGTGGGAGTGTATTCTTTGGCAGAATGAACGCAATATTATGTTGGATAGTGTACAAGTTACATCCGGAGACGTTTATTATACGGACCTTGTAGAAACTAGAACAAATTTCCGTGCGTTCAGGCGCTTTTGCCATACCTATTATTGGAATCAATTGTAACAGCACATACCTACTTAGGACCCATTAACATAATCAAATGTTATTCCGTGGTGCTTGGTCATCTGGGCTTCTCCCAGTTGCAATAATGTCCCTTTGTGCCGATTGGCCTAGTTCTGTTCTGTCTCCTGCTTGTTATGGAGGGAAGTGGAAAAAAAATATCTTTTTTCATACTCCTCCGCTATTCTTTTCTGATTAATTTCGTTGCGGGACCCAAGACAGTTGAATCGTTTCTCCGGAACTCGTCGAGCTTCATTGCTCGGCGTTTTTCTGGCGGTATCCACTGTTGATTCTGGCTTTCAGGAGCTGCAGTGGATTGGGAAATGTGTGGCGGGTTGTTTCCCAATAAAAAAAATACATCCTCACAAACTCTCGCATTTATCTATACTAATATAGAAAGCTGAAGAGTTTGTTTGTATGTTTGTTTGTTCGCGCTAATCTCGGGAACTACTGGTCCGATTTGAAAAATTATTTTTGCGCTGGATAATCCATTAATCCAGGAAGGCTTTAGGCTATATAACATCACGCTGCGACCAATAGTAGCGGAGCATAACTAACTCCACACGAACGAAGTCGCTGGCGGCCGCTAGTACTTAATAATAGTAGTACTGGTTTTGGTGAAACCGACCACATAGTTGGGAAAAGACTAGGAATAGATAATGCAGACTATTTTATATTTCTCTTTATAATCTGTGTCAAAACTTAGTCAACAGTCAACACTAAATCTTTAGTGAACCTGACAATGCATGCAGGGCCGTGCGCAAATTCCCTTTTAGAATTATTCAGAAGGCAGCATTTTGAACAAAAGTCTGTTGCTGCTACACTGTTTCAGTGTTATTTAGTTAGTCGTTTTGAATTTGTAAAGTGGTTGGTCGATTGTTCACCTTTGAGCTCCAACACTTGCCTACATCTCATATAAATGGTTTCAAACGATTTAAAGTTTTCACTATCACTTCAATTGACGTATACAACATTATTTTTTGCATACAATATGTAAAGAAAACTCTGTCCGATCCGTGAAGGTATCGTTAACTAATTCTAATAATGCCTACAAAGCTGGGCTAAACTTAAAAAATAATCCCCCTAGAAAAATAAATATTATTTCGAAAAAGCGAGGTAACTTAATGCATGTGCGGTAGGCAACACGTATGGCATACATGCGCGGGTGAAGGGGGGCAGGGCAGGCGGCACGTGGTCGCATCGCTATTCGCTCCGTCAGATAACGTGTTGCCACTTTTTTTTTAAATTAACAAATTAATAAAAAGGGAAGTTGGAATGAATTCGCGGAGAAAAAGATTATTTCAAAATTCATTAGTATTGTCACTATGATGATTACGTAAAATTTCATATTTTATTTGGTCATGTGGATACCTAACATTTATTATTCTTTTGGGTCGGACGGGTTGTTTTTTACATATTGTATATATAATATACACAGTTTAAAGGCATAAGAAACAGAGTGTAAAGCTCAGTCATCCTCTATAGAAAAGGGAAGTTTGTTCAGATCTGAATCCATTTCAATCATTTTTACACCATGTTATATTTTTGCTAAATACATCGCGCACGCAGCTTACGATAGATCATAGTACTTGCGCGCGGTCAACAGCTGACGCCAGAGGTCAATGCACCGTTGAAACAACCAAGTAGAATAGCAAGCTCATAACTTTGTGTTTTTTCGTTATATCTTTTTGAAATTGTTTTTGAAAAAAACATCCAATGGAATGAATAAACGTACAGAAACACTAATGTTAGGAAACAGCAAAAGAGCTAGAGAATTTATTTCAAAATTCTACAATTAATTCACTAGCTCAACGCTAAAATGTCTATGATGAAACGAACATTATTTTCGCTCGCGTTCAACGGTAAACAATTTTGTAACACGGCAGTGCAAATATTTATGCATATGAACTTGCATTCAGTTGGAATAGTGAATGATGTACCTATAGGCAGTCGTGAATGTATAACTTTTGTTTTAACTATTTTTTGTAACTATTTTTGGTTCAGGAGAAGCTCTGTCCATTCATTGGTTGCCTAGAAGAGATTGCATTAGCGACAAGGCCCATTGATGTTTTGCTGTGTTGAATGTTTTTTGATCGATGTATTTTTTGGTACACAATAAAGAATAAATAACTAGCTGTTGCCCGCGACTGCGTTCGCGTGTTGATATAAAATAAGCGAATGTTAAAATAATGGGAGCAATCCGCGTCCGCGTTTGCCCCCGTTTTCGCAAAAACGTTTGTAACTGCTCTGCTCCTATTAGTCATATCGGGATGTTATATATATCCTACTAGCTTTCCGCCCGCGGCTTCGCCCGCGTGGAGTTCGGTTATATCGCGCTTTTTAGATTTCCCTCGGGAATATCAAATTTTTCCGGGATAAAAGGTAGCCTATGTTCTTTCTCAGGGTCCAAAGATTGTCTCTGCCAAATTTCATCAAAATCGATTGAGAGGATTAAGCGGGAATGCGTAACAGACAGACAGACAGACAGACAGACAGCCAGACAGACAGACAGACAGACAGACAGACAGACAGACAGACAGACCGACAGACAGACAGAGTTACTTTCGCATTTATAATATTAGTATGGATGTCCTTTGTCAGGCTTTGGACTATCTGTGTACCTAATTTTTACCCGACTACGGCAAAGCAAAAGGAGGGTTATGATTTTGACAGGCTATGTATGTATGTATGTATGTATGTATGTATGTATGTATGTATGTATGTATGTATGTATGTATGTTCATCTGTTCCCTCGTAACTTCTAAACTACTTATTCGAATTCGATAAATGATATATCATTAGAAGCGTCTTAATTGTCTGCGGGTTATAGGCTATATGGAGTTTCACAAAATCTAACGTGGCGCCCTCTAGCGGACAAAATATACAGAGTAAAAAAATAAAGTTAAGATAAATATGCCGTGTTTGGTATCATTTGAAAGGGCTTAACTTGTACATTTTAAATATATATATATTACTAGCATTTGCTTGTGACTTTACCTGTATTCATGGGCTGATTGCATATAATTCACATCTTTTCGTTCATAGATAGCTTCTTTACTACTTATCAGAATAAGACCACTGCAGAACCATTAGAAGGGCCTTGATATTCTGTTGGTTATGAGCTATAAAGCTTGTCACCAAATTTAGTATTACGCCCTCTAGCGGACAAAAAGTTCTATGTTAATACAAAATTAAAATAAATATACCGTATTTGGTATCATCTGAAAGAGCTTCACGAGTACTTTATGTTTGTACATAATCCCTAGTAATGCTTCGTAGAAATTTGAATGAAAACCAGGGTTTGGTAAACGGAGCGATGGGAGTGGTGAAGGCCTTCGAATGGCCTGCTCTTCGGCGCGATCAGTTGGAACAGGAGAACAGCCAAGCGCTGTTCTCATACAATTTGACGACGCATCCATAAAAGCAGATATTAACGGACTTATCAAAATCGAGCCTTGCCTCACTGAATTTGACGGCTTGAGGGGTTCTGGGCAAATTCAGCGTAAAATGCTCCCGCTGATTCTTTCTTGGGGTTGTACTGTACATAAATTACAAGGTTGTACTCTAGATAAAAAAGTTACAGATCTAGGAAAGTCATTGTTTGCTAAAGGACAGGCCTATGTCGCTCTCAGTAGAGTTAAAACCATAGAGGGATTATTTATAAGTGCCTTGGATCATAATAAATTACTTAAAAATCCACATGACAGTCGATCGTTAGCAGAATTAGATAGATTAAGAAATCTTCCCAGGTCCTCTTAATATAAGTTTTTTTTTTTTAAATAATTATAAACCAGCGCTTGACTGCAATCCCGCCTGATGGTAAGCAGTGACGCAATCCTTGATGCCTGCGCACTAGTTTATTAAGCCTATTCACTTAAAAAACTTAGGAATAGCAAGGATGACGGCCGTTGAGCCAGGTGATGCAATGTTAAATCCAAGAGCAACACGACCAAACTCCCGACACAACAACATTTGGCGCATCGTACTCGCCACACAATGCAACACAAAGTGCTCAGACGCGTCCTCCGTACGGCTTCACCAGACATCATGCTGGAACACGACGAATCGCTTGGCGGCAAGACTTTGTCTGGTGGGTGGTAACTTCTGCCGGCAGCCGATGTTATGGCCTACCACCGTTAGAAATACATCCAATCTATTTATACTAACGGCCTCATCCACTAATTCATGACCCATTCGGTGCCATCGACGCAAATGTGCGTCGCTACTACGAAAAACCGGGAGCTTCATACGGTGAAACCGTTGCTATACGCGCTACGCCAAGCGCTACGAAATAGTAAAATAGGACATCTCTACATATTACTATACGCCGATACATAAGTCAAAAGAGATGTCGTATGTTAACTACCTAGTTTTTAGTTCGTCAATTTAACTTTTATTAATATTATGCGCCACAAATACACTTTAACACCAAAATAGTACAAATAATAAAAAGTTAAAAAACTAAAACCCAACTACGACAAAAAACGACGCTGAAAAAGTATAAAACAAGATTTTCAGAATACTGAACTGAACAAAGTTGCTAATATAGTTGCAAGTAAATGGACACAGTAGACTCTACCAAGATGCCTTCGTTGTAAATTGACAATAATGTCTTACGATACTATTCTGAAGTATGCAATATTCACTATTTAGAGATAAATTTTCATGTTTGGAAAGGCGTAGTCACACGTTACATATACCTACCGTAGCACTTTCATAACGTGTGACTGCGGTTTTCCAAACATGAAAATTTATCTCTAAATAGTGAATATTGCATACTTCAGAATAGTATCGTAAGACATTTACGCTTTCGAGAGCTGCAAACGGCCTTAGAGAAACAGAGTGAAGAGATTAAGGAAAGTATCAGTTTCTTATCAGAGAGGTACGACTTGGCCCTGAACAGAATTGAATCGCTGCAAAATGAGAGGAAGGAAGACAAGAAACGTATTATTGCGTTGGAGGAACGGGTAAATTATTTGGAGGGGAAAACCTGTTCCACAACAATTGAAATTCGAAATGTGCCAAAGCTGATCTCCAACCAGAATAAGTTTGAGGGAAAAGAGGACCTTAGTAAATTTATTTCTAACCTGGGCAAGATAGTTGATGCTGAGATTAAGGATACTGATATCAAAGATATTTTCAGAATAAAGCCACATGAAAAGTCAAATGGCACAGGTACTATCATCACTGAGTTTTCTTCAGTACTAATGAAAGAAAAGGTTCTAACAGCTACAAAAAAATTCAACAAAGGCAAAGAATTAAATGATAAGCTACATACAGAACATCTGTGTTTTAAAGGAGAAAGAAAGCCCATATTTGTGTCTGAGTGTGTCACAAAAAAGACTGCCAAATTGTTTTCTCAAGCCCGGGAATTTGCTAAAACAAAGAGCTACGCATGCTGGATTTTTCGTGGAACAGTTTTTCTACGTCTCAATGATAACAGACGCGTACAGATCAAGTCGGAGCATGATCTCACCAGCATTCAAAACAAACCGTAATTTTCACCGTTTTTACCCTTTTGTGGTTATGATTTGTATAATTCTAATTAATTTATTTTCTTCAAGCAAAAATTTTATATTTTTTTATTGTAAACTCATCTACAAGAAACAAAAAAATACTCATAATTACTTCAATCACTTAACACTACACTTCTACATTAGACACTCTTTAAAGACATATTATGCCCTATCAAACACTAACACACATAAGACAAGCGCAAGAACACTGATACAGTATACACATTTTAAGCAATGGCCAGCAAGGACAAGAATTACCTATTATTTTAAAAATGGCTACCGCGTGTAATTCATTACAGACACTACAAGATATAGACAATATACAGCTTGCTAAATCGGTCACATGCGACTGTACAGATCTCGTCAAACACATATCCATTCAGAATAATGATTTGACTATAATTTCCCAAAATATTAGAGGCATTTACTGCAATTTTGACGACTTTTTACTTTCATTGTCTAGTCTTAAATTTGAACCAGATATCAGTATATTAACGGAATGCCAACTTAATTTAAATAAACCAATTCCGCAACTAGATAATTATAACTGTTATTATACCACAAACCTCACAAATAAAAATGATGGAGTCGTCGCGTATGTGAAAAAGTCTTTAAAACATAAAGTTACGGAAGTTGAGCTCTTACACGCATCCTGCTTACAAATTGATATACTAAATAACATTGTCTTAGGTGTATACAGGTCCCCTGCAAAATTAAACGCAGATAATTTTATTGACTCTTTAAGCTTACATTTAGAATCACTAAATATACAAAAAAAAAACATTGTGATTACAGGAGACATAAATATTAACTTGATATCTAGGGAAACAGAGCAACATTACGAGCATAAAAATAGAATAAACTACCTTACTGTGTTATCATCATACGGAATTCTGGCTGGGCATACACTACCTACTAGGGAAAAAAATTGTCTTGATCATTTTATGTTAAAAATTAATCCAAAAAAAATATCTGCTTTTATAGCTATCTTACGCACTACCATTACAGATCACTACACCACCTTTCTTTCCTTGGCAAAAACAAAAAACAAAATCGCTACATATAAAAATAAAAATAAAACAACGATAGACTTTGAGAATGCTCTCCTATGCTTGCAAAATAAAAATTTAACTGAACTTCTATTAATTGATGACCCTACTGTGGTTATAATATCTTTAATAGATAAAATAACGGAATCATTGACTGCTAATACACGTACTATTACCGTACCAAGTAGTAAACGTTTATTAAAACCCTGGATAACACCAGGTATTCTGAGATGTATTCGGAATCGTAATGCTTTACAGCAAAAGGCGCGAAATGATCCGCATAATGAAATTGCCAAACTGACATATACAAGGTATAGAAACTATTGCAATAATCTCATAAAAAAGCTAAAAAGAAAGTATAATAGGGAACAAATAACTAGTGCTATCAAAAACAATAGACTTCTTTGGAAAAATATAAAAAACATCACTTATACTAATAAACCACGAAAAGAGTGCCTGGAATTGTTACAGGTTAAATCATCTCCCATGGAGTCTGCTAATTTTATAAATAAATGTTTTGCGAGTATAGGCAGAGATCTGGCCCAAAACATCGCATCTGGCTCTGACTTGTCTGGTAAACTCCTTAATAAAACGCCATCGCTATCAAGCTCAATGGTTCTTCTAGATACCGATCCACACGAAGTTTTTACTACGCTAATGAGCTTACGATCTGACAGTGCACCCGGATGGGACAATATACCAACTGGTTTTTTGAAACTAGCTAAAAATGAAATTGTACTAATTATCACGCATCTAGCCAATTTATGCTTTCAAAAAGGTGTTTTTCCAGCCCCATTAAAAAAATCCATTATAACACCTGTGTATAAGAGTGGTGATAGAGACGATGTCAACAATTATAGGCCTATTTCCGTTTTACCTGCAATTTCTAAAATTATAGAAAAACTGTTAAATATCCGTCTCCTGCAGTATTTAAATAAATTTGATATTCTGTCACCTTCCCAATTTGGATTTAGACAAAAAAAGTCAACTGAAGATGCTGTAATAGCATTAACTTCTTTAGTAACCGAACAACTTGACCAAGGAAACAAATGTATGGCTGCCTTTCTGGATCTAAAAAAAGCTTTTGACACCGTCTCTACTTCCATTATTCTACAAAAACTTGAAGCAATTGGAATTCGTGGAATACCACTTGCACTTTTTAAGGATTATCTTACCGGTAGAATGCAAAAAGTGAAACTTAATAAAACTGTCAGTGAGGATGTGGATGTGTCATACGGCGTACCCCAAGGAAGTGTACTAGGACCCACACTTTTTTTTAATTTACATTAATGACCTCTGCAACATGAAGATTCATAATGCTAAAGTATTCTCATACGCCGATGATACAACTGTCGTCTTCTCAGGTAAAACATGGGATGAAGTTAAAAACTGTGCAGAAGAAGGTTTAGCTCTTATTACAACTTGGTTAAAAAAAAAACCTTCTCACTTTGAACACTAGCAAAACCAACTACATTTGTTTTAATATTTATAATCAATTTCAACCAGAAAAAGAATTTAATTTAAGAATCCATATGTGTGAAACTACTACAGAAACTTGCACCAATTGCCCTATTATCCAACAAGTTTACCAAACAAAGTATCTAGGAGTTATCATTGACCAGCGTCTTTCATGGCATCCTCAACTAGAACAGGTCATAACCAGAGTACGCAAACTGATCTGGATATTCAGGGAGTTGAGATGTGTTGTACCAGGGAGAATAAATGAAAATAAAAATAATGACAATCAAAGAAATTTATTAAATGAAATTTATGTATCGTTGGTCCAGTCTGTTTTGATATATTGCATATCTATATGGGGAGGAGCAGTGAAATCTAGATTTCTTGAATTAGAACGTGCCCAGAGAGCGATAATTAAAGTGATGTACTTCAAAAAAAGAATATTTTCTACCAAAAAGCTTTACGAATTATGTAATCTACTATCAGTAAGAAAATTATACATTCTACATATTATGCTCAAAACGCACAAAGAGACACCATACGATGCTAAAATACTAAAAAAAAGAAATAAATACTGCATACTAAAGGTTCCCAAAACTAATACCGAATTTGCTAGCAGGCAATTCAAAAAACGCTCATCCTTTTTATATAATAAGATTAATAAAGTCATATATGTCTATGATAAAAAATTATTGCAATGCAAAAAAGAATTAACAATCTGGCTACATAATTTAAGTTACGATGCTACAGAGGGACTTTTGCAACTAGTGACCTAATAGTGTAATTAAATTGAACAGAAACATTTCTTTTATTTATTCACGCACGCAAATACTCACTCACTCTCTCTCTCTCTCTCTCTCACACACACACACACACACACACACCTTCCACACGCACGCACTCATACAATTACTAGCATTTTGTTATTTATTGTTATTTTTCTCGTTTCCATTTTTGTTGCTTTCATATTTACAATTAACGGAGCCTTCAACTACAGGCATCTCTATGCCTAAATGGAGACTCCTTGACATGTAATGTAAGACAATTTTATATGAAATAAACTTATTATTATTATTATTATTATTATTATTGTCAATTTACAACGAAGGCATCTTGGTAGAGTCTACTGTGTCCATTTACTTGCAACTATATTAGCAACTTTGTTCAGTTCAGTATTCTGAAAATCTTGTTTTATACTTTTTCAGCGTCGTTTTTTGTCGTAGTTGGGTTTTAGTTTTTTTATTACAATCGGTTCAGTAGTTTTGGAGTGAAAGCCGGACAGACAGAGAGATATACTTTCACATTTATAATATTAGTATAATAGATTAAATAATAATAGACAGTACCACCGATTCTGTTATTCACAAACTGAACTAATTTTAATTTAAGTGCATATTTTTCTTTCCATTTCTATAAGAAAAGGACAGAAGATAAAATGTCAGTTTAGACCTGTCAAATTAATGCACTCCTGACGTAAACTGGCGTATTTTTAGTCGCCATGTTTATAATCGCGTCTAAACTGTCTATGGAGTATCTTAATTTGACAGGATTAAATTAAAATGTTATCTTCTATCCTTTTCTTAACGAAATGGAAAGAAAAAGATGCACATAACTTAAATTTAGTTTAGTTTGTAAACAACAGAATCGGCGCCATTATATGTATGCTTTACTTTGTGGAAATTATTTCATTGTCACTAATCTGAAAAGCAATCAGTGAAAAACATTGTAAAAATTCCAAGACATGTGACATTTAACAATCCACACTGGGCCCGATTGTTGTATTATAGCCCTCTTTCCCTTATAGAAAGAGGAGCCTTTTTTTAATTATAAACTAGTGCTTGACCGCAGTTCCGCTTGATGGTAAGCAGTGATGCAATCGTTGATAGTTGAGCGCACTAGTTTATTAAGAGCCCATGTAACACTAAAAAAGAACTGAGTGAATAGGAAGGAAGACGACAGTTGAGCGAGGTGATGCAAAGTTAAACCCAACAACACGATCAACGATGCTGCGCTATTTTGTTTGTAGAGTAAGCGAGCGATAAGAGTTCCCTTGTAAAAATTAGTTAAGTATAAATAGTTAAGACCCTTTTTGTATCAAGTCAGTCGATTACAAGAGTTCACATCGAAACATCAAACCGTGTTTTATTCCGCCACATGACAATTTGGCGCATTGTACTCGGCACACTGCTCAGACCCGTCCTCCATACAGCTTAACCAGACATCAAGCCTCATCATGACTTGTGTCCCAACAGTGGTAATTTTATAGGCTAAATATGCTTACACAGTCGCAGTCAGTTACACGTCAGATTTCCAAAAAATACTAGACACGTATTTTTATTTTTTGATATAAACAAAAAATGAAGATGACACAGTGCGTTGAAAACTCGTGTGACGTCACTGCACGCTACACTTTTTAGAGAGCAGTGACGTCACCAGCCACCACTCCTGATCTTTGATGCCCCTTTTATATTTGTAAATTTTTTATTGATTTGATAAAACAAAATATACGTATCCAATATTTTTCTTTAACTGAATGACGGATTAAATAGAATTAATTTTTTTTACCCAGGAAACATGTCTATTCCGCTTATCCGAACGTCAAATATTAGAACAGCCAATTAACCGAACTCATTCGTCTCAACTCTATTCGCCATTTAAAAAATGGCAAGTCAAAACTTTTGTTACGACTTTTTCCCGCCTCCGATCGTGTACTCTTATTTGTTTATGGAATTTGAATTTTGATATTGATTCATAAAACCAGAAATATATAAATCTTCACACTTACATATTTCTGATTTATCCAATGGAAACTAAATATTACAATTGCAAGGTCGACGGTACATCAACACCATTATTTTTTGTTTCAGACCCTGGATGAATGGTCTTTCGACGTGTTTGCTCTGCACGAAGCATCAGGCGGGGCGCCTGTCAAGTATCTGGGCTACGAACTCCTGAACCGATACGGCATGATACACAAGTTTAAGGTAAGGACGTTAAAATATGTAAAATATAAATGATACACATCATTACCAATGGCTTTTGATAGTTCATCTGCTGTGTTGTACCGGGTTTAGAATAGTACCAACCCATATCCACCCGGGCAGCGGTCAACAGCGCTTCTCCTGTGGAATATCAAATTACTGCGATCCCCAACCCGCCTGCCAAGTGTGGGGATTATGGTAAAGCCTCCTGGGGAGGCCTTGCGCGTGAGGATTCCATTTCATTCCATTTTGTCCAGCAGAGGACCTTTATAGGCGGAAAAGAAAAAAGAAGAAGTTCATCAACATTTATTACGATATTTACATTGCTGAGCAACAAATTTATTGTACATATATAATATGTTAAGAAAACCCTGTCCGACCCGTGAAGGTATAGTTAGGTATCGATAACTGATTCTACTAATGCCTACAAAACCTGGCTAAACTTAAAAAAAAAATTCCCCCTAAAAAATAAATAACTTAAATAAAATAAATAGGTAATTTCATGGCAACACAGGCACAGTTCATAACCTCAGTTGACCTCATGCATGTAGGTATAGGTAAATTATCCACGTTTATCGAGTTTCGAAAGAAATAATGATACTTAGGCAGCTCGTGAAAAGAACTTTTTTTTTTAAGTAGGAAGGTCGTCTGACTCTCCAAATGTATCATTTCATTCGATGAGCGTAATGGCTGTGGCGGAGATGTTGTTCCATATTTCGTTCACTAATAACGAAACAGGCCCAGCTGGCACCGTCGCACGAGATTAGCACGGACATGCACACAAATAAAAATCAAGTTGTGTCAAATCCGCGCTGGCCACAGTTGGTCCACCCTTACCAATCCACTGCTCGCCGTACTGATAGTGGAGGTTCTCACGTACAGGACAAAGATATGGTGACGCACCGTCATACTGGAATCACATTGACCACATTGACGACAATCACCTGATCACAACACAGCATTTACATTACTCTACATTAGGAAACGACATGATCACACAATACACGAATAGTCTTCACTAGAGCGATGTTTACGCGCAACTGATAATTTAAAGTAAAAATGATTTTTATTTTATAAAATTGTACCTACGTACGCGGCTGGCCTCGCGGCATCCTTTGAGTAAATAGGGATGTGTAAGTAATCAAAATATTGATTTTCGATGGAAACAATTTACTCGTCTATTTTTGTTATCGATTTAGTATTGTAGTTTCTCATTCTCATTCTAGATTCAACATCGCATGGAATTGTTTAGAACTTTTACAAAACTTAAATTAGTTAGCTACACTGCTGTAAATGAAAATCATGCCGAAGTTTTAATTTCAGTTTCTGTCTCAAAATCGATGATATTGACCGTTAAAATATTAGTAAAATTTTACTAAAATTATGTTTCATAAGTCCTTCTCGTTTCTGTTTACTAATACTTGTGTTATAATAATGTTATTAGTAATTAATCGATAAACAAACAAAAGTACTTTTACCATTGGGTAATCTGTGTTTTTAACAAATCATTCAACCAGATACAAGTTTCGATTAATAGCGATAAAAAAACGTTATTGCGCAAAAATTAGTGCATCACTAGTTATTTCTTTTACGTCGCCGACAAAGCTCACGCGCGACGCCGCCAAAGAAATAAATAATCTAACAAAACAATAAAAGGAAAGCCGACAATTATACCGCCTAAAATGGTGTTGTCATTTTTTTTAATACACCAAATTTTGGGGAAGTTAGCGTAAATTCGCGGGAAAAAAAGATAGTTTCAAAATTGATTAGTATTGTTACTATGATGATTATGCAAAATTTCAAATTTTATTTGGTCATGTGATTGCCTAACCTTTATTATCCTTATGGGTCGGACAGGGTTTTCTTTACATATTGTATAGCAGTACATTACCAATATCCCTTGAAATTAATGATATTGTGATTAAAATTGTACTACGCAAGCAGACTAGTAGTACAAGTTCGTTATTAAGAAAAAACAAAAATTAAGTTTCCAACTTTTACTCTCAACAAATTCTTTCATAATTAAAATATGTTTTATAATCTAATTTGGAAATAAAGTATTAGCAATTTTTGATAGTATTTGTTGAGGTTTAAGACGGATGAACATGCTGCCTTTTATCAAAATCTATCTTAGCAGTCTTTTACATCTTTGTAGAAATACAAAAACCATGGATGTTTTTGTATTTCTGTCAAGATTCGAATCGATTTTGAAATTTAAACTTAACTCTTCACAGAATACATTGTCAATTGACCATTTTCTATTTTAATCTCATCCACATTTGTTCAGCATCAAATAATAAGTCTATAATCACCTAATGAGTCCTGTAGTAATGAGACCTGTGTAAAATATGTTTACAAAAAACAACGAAGGCTTTCATACGCCATCTTTGTTTTTTAGACAACCTAAATGAAGGATGTATGTATGCAACAGTTATCATTATTGAATGATATTACCCTTACCGCATTCTATTGTAACAGTAAACCAACAATCTACTGACTCATCTCACACTCACACACACACAAAGTTGAATTAAAATCGGTCCAGCCGTTTTGAACTTCAGTTTTATACATAGTGGTGTATAAAATTATTACTATACATTCATTCACATTCATTCATAATTGTACATTAAATGTTACCGAATGTAGAACGACAATGAATTCAAAACCTAATGAACTCTTAGCAAAAGCACCTGAAATATCAATTGCCCCAAACGTACTCTGAAACGCCGCTAAGTTAAATTAACTTCGTTTTGGAAGACATTAATCCAATTTGTCGGTTAGTTACTCCTCGGGAAGTTTACTTTCCTCTCTTTCATTTATGTTTTAAGTAATTTGTAGAAAGAAGTTGAAAAGATTCAACTAAGTGAATTATATTAATGTTGTGATGTAAAAAATATAAGATTTACATAATACATATGTAGCTATAGACTAAATGATAAATTGTGTATAAGTACAAGCTTATAAAACAATACAAGGGTAGTCAGTAATCATGGAGCATCAAAAATTCATCTACATCGCTGCTATCGCGTAACGTGCCCAAAAAGCTGGCAGCATTGCCACGTTGAATAGTGATGCTGATTTTTGATCAATTAATAATAGGCCAGCCACCAGCTAGCCCTGTGGCCACGAGAATAAATACATGATTAATGAGAACGGTTATTCTTCAAAAACTTTTACTTTTCTAAAATGACATAATTATTCAAAAAGTTTCATCTTGCTATATTATTTTAATATATTTTGTGATTTCGGGAAAAAATAACCACGAGATGTCTTGATGGAACTTTTAATAGACTCCTAACGTTAATAACTTAAAAAGTTCGAGAACACGCGTTGAAAGTAATTTTTGCCGAGAGCTATATACTCTTTTGTGGGACGAATTTTGATTAAATAATAACGTGGGATTTTTTTTCATAACGGCTTGCAAACTGTTTTACTGTATATAATGTTTTTAAAGAATCCATAAGGATTCTAATCACAGAAGCTTTGTTATCGATTAGGTATTTTTTGTTATTCAATTAGCTTCAATGTTCATTTTTTGAGGCCTCGAGCATGCGGCGATTTAAAATAAACTGAACCTTCCTCAGGATAGATTATTAGGTCCAAAACTGTTTTAATATTTTTAGCCCATACGTCATCTTCATATAATGCGAAATATGGTGCATTTTATTATAGAAGATTTAAAAGTATCCGAAGCATATCAATTTCTACATCAGTTTAAGGCAAGTGGAGAATGTCTTAGAAAGTTTTGCATGATTGAATTGAACTGGGTTTTTCCGAATGTCCAAGTTTGGAGGATAGTAGTGCATGCCGGAAATTTACTTAGAAGTGAGTCTTTCGTTTGAATAGGCAGACCTTTTGCCTGTTTAGGAGAGCATTACGATTAAACTTATTCCAAAATGTAGGAATATATTTTGATAGTAGAATATCAAGTAGTACATACCCCCATACATCTGTCGCCTTTATTAGGATTTAGATACTATATTGAAAAAGAGAAAATTTTCTGATAAGGCCTGAACCCCGAAATTGCATGACGCATAATAATTAGGTTAGGTACAGGCCTAAACTGATTTTCAGATAACTTACTACGTCGTCTGCCAAGTTTTTGTAATCATATGCAATTTTGGAACCTTAGCCATAATAACCTTGCCTAATTTGCTGTCAGAAATTTCGTACATACATACATACAATAGGTAGAGAACTTTTATACTCGATTTTTGTTTTTTTTTTTTTGCCATAGCTATCTACAAAGTTGAGAAATATAGTCTGTTCTAGCAAGACGAGGGTTTCCCGGGCCTTAAGAGTGAGTTTATATGTCTTCGTAGTGTTATTTACTTTATTCATTACCAAATGGTTTCTCTTCACCAGGTCCCGCCCACGACGCTTGAGAACTTCCTTAACAGGATAGAGGAAGGCTACTGCAAGTTCCACAACCCTTACCATAATAATCTTCACGCTGCTGATGTCGCTCAAACAGTTCACTATATGCTGTGTCAGACTGGACTGATGGTAAGCAAATATAGGGTAGACACAGTATGGTTTCATTTGCTGATGGCATATTGCATGTCACAGACAGGAACCTTATGAAAGGTAGAACTGTTTAAAATATAGGAGTCAGAAAATTTTTAGTAATTAATACGTATTTACTTACTAGAAAGGAGATGTTACAGAAATGTATGGAGCCTGGGCCAGCACTATGGACACTTAATGTAGATATTAGAATACACTATAGTTAACTGTTTTTTATGTTAATTTTCTATATTTTGGCTTAGTTTTTATATAGATTCAATTTAATTCGGCCAAGGAGTGCAACACAACTACTAATAAATATGTTAGTCAGCAATGAGCGAAATAAGATTTTGACAGTGACATTTGATTGACATGTCATGTATCTAAGGCTATCGTATCTATATTATCTACCATATGAGTGCGAGCGACTGCTTCGGCATCAAACACATGGCACACAAAACAAAAACAATCACTAAAAGCTCCGAAACACAATCACCTCGAATCAACACTCGCCACGAACACAACGGGAAAATAGAACCGTCAAAGTCGTCAATCAAACGTCATAACCACTGTCATGGCTACTTTAAAAAAAACTTGTCTCACTAAAAATCCTTTCAAATAATTAATTATATATACTTGTATTTTTATTCAAATTAATTGAATAGTATTTTTATGAAAGTCTGTTAGTTTTTTAGTTTTTATCTATATAGTAGTGTACATAGTGGTGGCCCAAAATGAAACCTATCCTTTTCTGTAATGACTGCCTATAACTGACGGAACGAACATGTTTAAAATCTTTTGTTTTAAACATGTTCTTGTAACAAAAGATTTTAAACGTGGTCGCTCCAATTATGACTGACGAAATTGTACTATATTTGTGTGGTGTGTTTGATCGTACTATATTTGTATCATCAATTATTATTTTTTTTTTCTTAATATTATAAACTAGCGCTTGACCGCAATCCTGCTTGATGGTAAGCAGTGACGCGATCGTTGATGGTATAGCGCACTAGTTTATTAAGAGCCTATTCACTCTAGCCTTGAAGACACTCAAATTGTAGTCCGACGGAAACACCGCCGCTGGCAAATTATTCCAGTCCCTCGATGTACGCGGTATAAAGGAGGAGGCGAAACGCTTCGTCCGGATCGTAGTGGTGTTAACAACGTAAGGGTGGAAACCAGCCGTACGACGGGTCGTCCGCTGGTGGAACGGAGATGGGGGAATTAAATCATGCAATTCCATCGCACACTCCCCGAAATGCATCCTATAGAACACCAAAAGGCTGGCTATTCTACGCCTGTGCTCTAGGCTTTGGAGACCAACTCGAGTTAGATCAGGGTCACCAATCAGCCTCTTTGCACGTCTCTCCACTGAATAATATTATATATATTTGACATCTCAATTATTATAGTATAAATCAAATTAGGCAAACCATTAGAGCGCAGAAGAGAAGCTCACTAAAGAGTACACTTGATTTGGTTTAAACGTCCAAACTTGTAGTTGAATTTAGGGAAATCTGAATAACCAAGACAAAACTAAACTCTAGGACAAGCCAAAGGAACCAAACTATATAACTAGTTTAAACAGAATAGAGCTGATACCCCATGGCAACTTTACCAGATGCCAGTAACTCTGACGTATAACTTGCAACTTGTAAACAAACTTTACAAAATTATCCATTTCTCGAGAACACTACCGATTCCAACGCAATTTTGGCCCAATTACAACTTCTATAACCTAATTCAAAATTCTTATCCGCTTCTTAGAATTATATTTCTTATACAACGTGTAACAAAAGGATATATACATACCAAGGGCATGGCATCTTTAGATGATAACAAACGATATCGGAAAGGTTTCAACTCAAAATAAAATACTCAAAAAATTGGTACCAAATTTTCGGTTTCGTGTGTTTCTAAAAATAAAATCGTAACAAACGCGGCAGCACACTACATATGTACGTTAATAACTAGTCGTTACCCGTCACGTTACTTGCCAAAATCCGATAAATGTCTTCAATATCTCTGTGCGACTAGTACAATAGTAGCCTATCACAGGCGGTGTTTTTCCTCATAACTTCCTAACATAAAGAGATAGGATTAAAAAACCCTTCCAATATCGTTTGATATCATGTAAAGATGCCATGTCTTTGTTATGTATATACCCTTTATGTTACACGTTGTATAAATATTAAAAAACGTATATTTGAATAATATACAATGTTATATTTTGTTTATACGAAACCTGAATAAATTTTGTTCAGAATAAGCAATTTAATAGATTCCAATCATTTTAACACCATGTTATATTTTTTCCTAAATACATTTAGAAATTGTTGCAGTGCGGATACCGAGCGGTTACGATAGATTATAGAATTTGCACGCGCGCTACAGCTGACACCAGAAGTCAACGCACCGAGCTCACCCGCCCGAGCGGAGCTTTGACCATATTTTTGTTGGAACGACCAAGTAGAATAGCAAGCTTATTAACTTTGTGGTTTTTCATTATAACTTGTTGAAATTTTGTACATATATACTTTACTTAAAAATACTGGACACGTGTTTCGGGTTTCACGTAAACAAAAACAGTGTTATATATTTTGTACTAGCTTTCCGCCCGCGGCTTCGCCCGCGTGGAGTTCGGTTATATCGCGCTTTTTGGATTTCCCTCGGGAACATTAAATTATTCCGGGATAAAAGGTAGCCTATGTTCATTCTCAGGGTATAAAGATTGTCTGTGCCAAATTTCATCAAAATCGGTTGAGAGGTTTAAGCGGGAAAGCGTAACAGACGGACAGACAGACAGACAGACCGACAGACAGAGTTACTTTCGCATTTATAATATTAGTATGGATAATGTACTTAATGTAAAATGTTAAAAAAAAATATTTTTGACCGTTATTTATGACACAAACATTACAATGGAATTATTGTAATGTTTGTCTCATAAAGTAAGGACACTCTAATGGGCAATGCTGAATTTATAATACCTACGTGTTCAAAGACTTACAACGCATTCCAATTTAATAAACAATAAGACTAATAAAGTTAATAGTGCAACATTCATAGCAGAACATTTCCAAAATCCTAAGAGCTTAAACATTTTCATTTTTCCATAGAACTGGTTATCAGACCTGGAGATCTTCGCGACGCTGATAGCAGCCGTGGTACATGACTACGAACACACGGGAACTACTAACAACTTCCATGTCATGTCGGGATCCGATACCGCCTTACTGTACAACGACAGGGCTGTCCTTGAGAACCATCACATAAGTGCCGCTTTCAGGTAAGAATTTGATCTTTTACATACTGATAATAATTGGGAAGTTTGTGATTGTAATATGAAATCAGAAGTTTTTAATACTTGGTGTTTGAGACAGGTTGGCAAAAACTGAAACAGTAGCTTCAGACCACGATTTATGATCGAAAGACGTTGGAATTTTTCTCAAAAACCGGTTTTTCCATTTGATTTGTGACGTTTTAATATGTAACAACTACATCTTGCCCTATACACCTAATTTTATTAAAAATGTGATAAATCGCAAACTACTCGCATAACAAGAAAATCACTACCAGAGGTTATTCACCTCACAGCAGATTTCGTGCGCTCCGTCTCACAAAGAAAACGTTCACCTTACGTTTCCTGGAAAATCTTTTGCTCATATACTACTTAGTGTACCACTCTGAATTTATAATTTTCATTTTCCACACACGCAGTATAAGTAGGGCTAAATATGGAAAGCATTTATAGAACTCAGATGACAATTATACAGTAAAGAATTGTGGGATTTAAGCACAACCAAAAAATATTGGATTCTAAATAAAATTTCATAACAAAAGTTAACTATTCTAGCTGCAGATCCTTTTTTTTTTCTAATAATCCTCATGAACTTTCCTCCGCTCGAGGACGTGGAGGGGTGTGCCGGACTCTTACCGGCTAAAGAACCACCTAACGTTCGTCATCTGCCTTTCCGGGGTACCGGGTCCTCCCAATCAGATCCTAGGAACATGAAGATATATTTGGTATTTCAATAACAATTGGTATTTTCCTAATCCCTATCATCATCATCATCCCAGCGTTAATCCCAGTCGCATCCGAAGCCTTTTCAGCTTTGGAGTCTGGGGTCCGCTTTACCAGTCCAAATGCTGATATGGCTAAACTTCGACCTTTTCCGTGAAGCGACTGCCGTCTGACCTCCACAACCCGAAGGCGACATCGAAGCATTGCAGTTAGACCAATTGTTGGACTTTTGAGGGCTCTAACAACCCGTAACGACTGCCACTAGATGTTCGTATGACAACCGGGACCAACGGCTTAACGTGCTTTCCGAGGCACGACCAGACCAGTGCAAATATTAATATTCATGCATACAAATATTTGCAATGTGCGGCGATCGAACCCGCGCTACCTTGCACAGCAGCCGCGTCCGCTACCGCTACGCCACGGAGGCTGTCATTTTCCTAATCCCTATATTGCACACAAATATCCTTATACTGAACAAATCAGATCTGTGCAGTATAGAATACGATTAGATGAAAGAATGAAGAATAACGTATTTCATAATGGTCATTGATAAAATATTAAACTAAGGTAGATAGCATGTCATTAGCGCACTGAAAATGAAGCATACAAAAGGAAGGAAAGTCCTGCATCTCGCCTTAGTCACTCTCGATACACTCGTAAAAACAAACGACAAACACTAACAGCGCAAACGACAAACACTAGCCATCTTTTTCTTCTCTACGCTTTAGATTGTGCCCCATCTCACTCACACTGTACCAATGTATGCCGAATAAAAATATGCATGTGTGCTGCTGCTGTGTTCGGCACATTTTTTTTTGGTCAGTTTGTTAGAATATATCGTATCTGTTTAATATTTTATCAATGATAATGGCACTAAAAATTCATTTCGGTGAACGAACCCAAGCTCAGGCCAGCTCTGTATATTAAAACAGAAAATAAAACCCCTTTCGGGACCGCTCAGTAGACAATATTGTGCGACGGATCCCGTCGGCGATTTACATTTCAATCAAACACAAGTGTGTTCGTTCCCTCGAAATCTTTCTAGATGTTTATTTCAAAGGAAATATTGTTTATTTTTTGTTAGGAAGTGCAGTTGGCAATCCTTTGATGGGTTTTACCGAAAGCTATTGAATTTATCAAAACATTTTCGCCTCTCTGATCATTTTTGAGAGGACATCTGATGAAAAAGATACTTTTATAGATAGATATTCGTACTGAAATAGTACTTTTGCTTTTGGGTAACGATGTTTTTCGTAGTGCTTAGTGAAAGGTATGCTAAAATGCTGGTTCCTGCATTATACAGTATGTTAACTAACAGAGGGCGTTCCCGTTAACCCGAAATAGTATAGCATACATACATGCTAAAAAAAATATTTCCATTCGAAAGCAAAATGTTTTAAATTTTTTTCCAATATGAAAATATTCAATAAAAATTTTAAATTGACATGTAAAAGAAACACACTGTACACGCGAACATGAAAGACGGCAACGTCGCAATTTATTATACATGACGACTACTATTTTGATATAAAACAGGAGGTTTCAAATTTATTTCCAATTACATTTTTTTTTTATTCGGATTTTTTATGCTTATTTTTCTATGCTGATATTTTTATTTTAATCTATTAATGATATATATTAACGAGTTTAAGGGAACGCCCTCTGTTATTTAACATACTGTATTTCGCTTCCACAATATATTTTGAAAAGATTTTTATATGTTTTTATATTGGTCATCATAATCAACTTTTTTTTATCGTCCCACTGCTGGGCACAAGCCTCCTCTCATACCCAGAAGGATTGAGGTAATCACCATGCTTGCTCAATGCGGGTTGGTGAATACAGACTTAAAGTCCAGGTTTCCTCAAGATGTTTTCCTTTACCTTGCAAACAGTCATTGGTGTCCAAGATATACTTAGAAAGTATATATAACTTAGAAAAGTTACATTGGTATTTGCCTGACCTGGAATCGAACCCGCACACTCATAGTTGAGAGGCGTTTCAACCATCACGACTCAGACTATATTGATCAGCTTTAAAATATCTAAGATGACTTAGCTCTTTTTGTTCTTTATTTAAAAAATATAAACGCTTTTTTTCATTTAAATAAATCTCTGACAACACGGTTGACGCAGTGGCTGAGTGATCGACTGCTGCGGTGCGTGTCGCGGGTTTGATTCCCGCACGGAACAAATATTTGTATGGCCTATAGGTAGTTGTTCCGAGTCTGACTGTTTGTGTATATGAGTTTGAATGTCTGTACCTAAACTCACCCACGATAGAGGAGAAATTATTATTGTGGGACAACGTTTAAAAAAAATCAAGTGACGTTAACTTTTAAGGCGACACTAGCTGAACCAGAAAAAGAATATGAAAATGAAAAGTGAAGTTAAGCAGGTAAGATTATGATGGAAATTCTGCGTTAAGTAACAAAAGAATCCCACTTTAAGGCTACAAACGCGTCATATAATACGGTATAATTTCCCTCGAGGCTGTTTTCACTCGAACTTTGCCCAAAATGAGTACATCCGAAACGATGTGCCATAAAAATATACCTTTTATTATAACACTTGAAAGACCGTCTTCAATAAAAACAGTTGTAAAATATTTACTTCCTTTTTACGCGGATTGACATAGATTTTGAAAAGTTTCCTTTTGATCACATCATATCAGGATTACATACTGTAGTTTTAGAACTAGCGTTATAACCACCGGCCGTGTGTTACTAAATAAAATGATGATAAATGGTGTCAACACACCATTTATCATCATCACCAATCTCCTGCCTTCTCCTAATTTATATGCGTCGTCGCTTTTGATGTGACAGCGTCTTATAATTCGATGGAGGCGGCTGCACGCACGAAAAAACATGACTCATGTGGCGTTACCTCGCTCTGAGGTGTTCCATTTAAGGCTTGAAGTGCAAGCGAGAACGCGGAATGAGCGACAAAGAGGCATAATCGGCCTCCGCGTTCGACAGCCTCCTACTTGAGTGAGCGATGCATCTGCGTGGACAGCTGCTGTACAATAATACATTTAAATGTTTTCATCAAGCATGAAGTGCAGTGAAAAGTGAATATGGTGTCAATTTTTTATAGCAACGATATAGGTTTCGTTCGATAGTAATATGTTCAGTAATATATTGTCGAATATTCGTGCTTTCATCATTAAAATAAATAGCATCGGTTCGCTAGTGTAGCGGTTTTAGGTTACGCTTTAATTGACGAAACTGTAATAAGTTGGGTGTGTGCCCGCAAAATGTCTATCAAACAAATAAAATTACAATTTTCTTTTATCAAACAAATATAATTAAAATTTTCTCATATTACAACCATTCCCACAGTATTTTCTTATGACGTAGTCACGTTCAACTATCGTCAGTGAACCGACTATACAGACTGTCATTTTTTTTTAATGATAGAATAGAATACTCTTTACTACGTACACCAATTTTATTATAGAACATAAACATGAAGAATTTACAAAGGGTGACATAATAAACGACCTTATCGCTAAAAGCGATTTTTTACAAAAAACTTCTTAATCGCGTAAACTCGGTAGTGATCCCCTTTCTAACCAGATAAGACCAGATAGCAGCGCTTCTACTGTGAAATACCTAATTACTGGGTCCTGGGATCCCCAACCCGCCTACCAAGCGTGGGGATGATGGCAAACCCGGAAACAAAAGTGATTTTTCTTCTAAGGTATGCAGTTTACGGTATCTCATCTGCGAACTTTTGCTATTTAATTGAATTTGACCCTGTATATCATAGTACACACACTCATACCATCTTCATGGCACAAATCATTAATTAGACCTTTCATAAATCTTCCATACTCGCGAGAAAGACTTGCTTGAATATATTCAACGTGCCAAGAAAAAGTGAGCGATACACTCAAGGAACCTTCAGTCTGCTTACAGAGTACTTTTCGCAGGCTATTTTCATAGAAATAGGATACTTTATCTTCAAACGACGTCGTGTGATTGATGAACGATGACATCAGCTCGGCTTTATGCAATTTTTTTACTCTGTGTCTACGACGCGAGGTAAACAGCACTAAGAATGGGTTTTTTATAGAGATTTTGATCAGGTAATGCTAAACAGGTTCATCATCATCTCAGCGTTTATCCCAGTCGCATCCGAAGCTTTTAAGCTTTGGAGTCTGAGGGCCGCTTTTACCAGTCTAACTGCTGATATGGCTAAACTTCGACATTTTCCGTGAAGCGACTGCCGTCTGTCCTCCACAACCCGAAGGCGACATCGAAGCATTGCCGCTGACCAATTATTGGACTTTTTGAGGGCTCCAACAACCCTTTAACGACTGCCACTAGATGTTCGTATGGCAACCGGGACCAACGGCTTAACGTGGTTTCCGAGGCACGACCAGACCAGTGCAAATATTCATATTCATGCATACAAATATTTGCACTGTGCGGGGATCGAACCCGCGCCACTTTGCGCAGCGGTCGCGTCCGCTACCGCTACGCCACGGAGGCTGTCTGCTAAACAGGTCACCTACTATTAATTTTCTCGGTTGTAGGCCTTACCATCGGCCGCAGAAGTTACCACCCACCAGACAAAATCTTGCCGCCAAGCGATTCGTCGTATTCTGGCATGCTGTCTGGTGAAGCCATACGGAGGACGGGTCAGAGCAGTTATGATGCGATTTGTGCCGGGTACGATGCGTCAAATGTTGTTGTGTCGGGATTTTGGTCGTGGAGATTCTCTAGATCAATCTCCCTCTTGCGCAGCATGGTTGGTCTTGTTGCTTGGTTTAATATTGCACCACCTCGCTCAACTGCCGTCTTCCTTCCTATTCACTCAGTTTTTTTGAGTGAATAAGCTCCTAATAAACTAGCACGCTTTACCATCGATGATTGCATCACTGCTTGCCATCAGGCGGGATTGCAGTCAAGTCACTAGTTTATAATTATAAAAATAAAATATCTGAATAAACCTATAACAATATCCCAACAATGCATTGAAATCCTAAACCGAAAGAGAAGTACGAGTACCATAGTAAAGAGCCTATATGGACAAAATCATCATCATCATTTCAGCCGACAGACGTCCACTGCTGGACATAGGCCTCCATGACGACCGGTCTTGCGCCTCGCGCATCTAGCGTTTTCCCAGGGACCTTCAAAAATTCGTTGGTCCACCTTGTCGGGGGCCTACCCACGTACAGACAAAATCATCATCATTCTCATCATCTCAGCCACATGAAGTCCACTGCTGGACATAGGCCTCCCCCAAGACGGACGCCCACCAACTAGGTGGTCGGATAATCTGACCAAAATCGCAGGGAAGCGCTGGATGCAGGCCGCGTCCAACCGCTCTTTTTGGAAATCCTTGGAGAGGAAAACCTGAATATAGTTTGTTCAGATTAAGCAACTGAATCGATTCCAATCCATTTTACACCTTGTTATATTTTTTCCCAAAAATACATTTAGAAATTGTTGCAGTGTGGTTACCGAGCAGCTTACGATATATCATAGTACTCGCACGCGCACAACAGCTGACACCAGAGGTCAACGCTCTGCGCTCGCCCGGCCAAGCGGGGCTTTGACCATATTTTTTTGTTGGGACAACTAAGTATAATAGCAATCTTGCTTTCATTACCATTCCCCAATGCTCACTTTGAGGTTTTTCATTATATCTTTTTTGAAATTTTGTACATAAATTCTTTACTTAAAAATACTGGACACGTGTTTCGGGTTTTGCATAAACAAAAAAGAGTGTTGTATAGTCACCAAAATATACAAAATCAAAACAAGGAAAAAATAGCAATCGATAAAACAGCTGTCAAAACTTAACCGAGTACTTCACAACATTCAAACATTCTGGTCAAACAAACAAAGGTGGAAAAACATGGCAAGTCCTTTACATTATTTTAATGAAATTGTGTATTCTGTTCTTAGGGTATCGGAATCACTTTAACACGCAGTACAAAAAAAAAAAAAAACCAGATGGAGTCGAAATTTCCTGTATGTCTACCCGTGAGAAGTGTGCCAGGGACAACGGCTTCTCTTAGAAACAATCTCAGGCCCTGATAGACATCGGCTCTGACGGACACCGTCATAATGTGCTGACATCTCTTTGAAGCGCGCGTGGAACACAATGCCCGTCGATCTGGGTGCTGCTGGATGCTCCCTTTCCTATTCCCCAAACAAAACGCGCCTACGCTATCCGAGAGTCGGATGTTAGCTCTCGACGTTCAAGCAGCCCTGTTCTGTTCAGCCCTGCTGTTCCTGTGGAGACTAGGGGCGAGTGGGCGCAAAGAACTTTTTCTCTGGCAATACGACAACCCGCGGTGAAATGCAATGAGAGATAACAATTAAATATCGTTCCCGACATCCAAAACGACATAGACATGAAATACCTAAAATTCAGGCCTTTGGAAATTACCATTTAACCGCCGGCATCGCTTCCAATCCAATATTAATGATGGATACCGAAAATAAAAAAGCTTCGTAAATATGTTTTGAAGTAATGATTTGACAGATATCAAAATGGTGTGCTAACAACAACTGGACCACAGAAATTTGTTTTTTTTTTAGAAGAAGGCATTCTTTCTTCCGCTGCTAAAGTATAAACAGCGAAAATTTTCAAGTCTAACTCAAAACACTCACCATAATAACAAGAGAACACTGTTTATTACATAATGTCAGGGATTATGTATATTGCTTTCAAATTCCCAAAAAACCAAAACAGGAGATAAAAGTAGATAATCCTCATGGCGAGATTCGTAAAACCAGTCAACACCTGTACCTACTTATAATAAAGCTGAGGAGTCCGTGTGTTTGAACGCGTTAAACGCTGAACTACCCATTGGATTTGTCATCATCATCATTATCATTATTGTCAGGCACAGGAAGTCCTCTGCTGGAAATAGGCCTCTCCCAAGGATTTGCAGATGACCCTTTGTACGGCGAGTATCAACAAGTGGTGTCAACAACGTAAGGGTGGATCCCTTACGTTGTTGACACCACTATGATCAGGACGAAGCGTTTCACCTCGTCTTTTATACCAAGTAAGTAGGTATATCGAGGGACCGGAACAATTTGCCAGCAGCGGTGTTTCCGTCGGACTACAATTTAAGTGTCTTCAAGGCTAGGGTGAATAGGCTCTTAATGAACTAGCGCGCTTTACCATCAACGATTGCATCACTGCTTACCATCAGGCGGGATTGCGGTTAAGCACTACTTTATAATGTATAAAGAAACCAAGCTTCAGAACACACCTACTCATGCATGATAGGTATCCTAATGACTTCTAGGACAGACGTAAAGTTAGAAGTCCGGATTAAAAATAATAGGGTACTTTTTATCCCGAAAAAATTTAACATTCCCGAGGGAAATTTAAAAAGCGCGATATAACTGAACTCCACGCAGGCGAAGCTGCGGGCGGAAAGCTAGTGACTAATAAAATTCAATATCGATATTTTATATCCTGGTTAACTACAACATAATAATTCGCTCCTTCGAAGAGTGTAACAATTATATCAATACTACATAGCTGCCCCCCGGTTTCACCCGCGTAAGTTTTAATCCCCGTGGGAATATCAGGTTAAAAATTAATTCAATGTATTTTCCAGGTTATAACCAAATTCTGTACCAAATTTCATCCAAATACATTCAGTAGTTTAGGCGTGAAAGTGGAACAAACAATAAACTCACTTTCACATTTTTAACATGTATTATTAGATACAGTAAGGATTAAACCCGAAATTAATTTAACATCGTTTAATATGCCTATTGGTAACTAACAACATAACTGCCATTAGAAGTAGTTATAAACCTCCTTTCAGTCTCTGATTCGATCTACAACAAATCTCAACGACCGGCGTAAATGCACAAGTAGTGTTGTAAATTCTACTGAAGAGTTTTTCCAGTTATTTCCAGCGAACCCACAAATAATTCGAATAGTGAATTATTCAAATTAGCCTGAGAACAGTCTCAGGCTAATTTGAATAATTCAGTTTTGAATTTGAATAATAGCTATATTTATAAAGCACAAGATAATATCAACATTGGTTTGGCGTTACTAGCAATATATTATAATAGCTAGATAATCAATCAGCCTAAACCTTCTTATCAATCTGGCAGCTCGGTTTACTTTGTAGTAATCTATTAAGTAGATTGCTTTATAGTAGTTACCAAAAGGAGATCGTTATCTTGTAATAACGATGACCTTTTAGTGGTCAAAGGGACAACTCTTTGACGTCTGTTAGGCACGAAAAAAATTCTTGTTTGCCCCCAGAAAATTCTGTAAAAAAGTAAGCTTGAGGATTATAAGCTTACTTAAGCGTTTTATGTTACCTCTGGCACTAACTTTTCTCGGTGGTAGGCCAACATCGGCTGCTGGCAGAAGTTACCACCCACCACACAAAGCCTTGCCGCCAAGCGATTCGTCGTGTTCCGGCATGATGTCTGATGAAGGCGTACGGAGGACGGGTCTGAGCAGTTGTGATGCGATGTGTGCCGGGTACGATGCGTCAAATGTTGTTGTGTCGGGAGTTTGGTCGTGGAGGGTCTCCAGATCCATCTCCCTCTGGCGCAACATCGTTGGTCGTGTTGTTGGGTTTAACATTGCGTCACCTCGCTCAACTGCCGTCTTCCTTTCTATTCACTAAGCTTTTTTTAAGTCCTTGGCCTTAAAAAACTAGCGCGTTTTACCATCAAAGATTGCATCACTGCTTACCATCAGGAGGGATTGCAGTCAAGCGCTAGTTTATAATTATTAAAAAAAAAAACTGCAGGAACACGCCAGATCCACCTAACCTATCTAATTAATTGAGTAAGTTTTAATGAGGCAAATGCACTCCTCAGGGACATTGTTAATACATTATAGTGTGCTTACGTGTTTGTTTACTTAACTTAAAGATATAGTTTCTTAGGTTTTACTGTAGAACATGATCCTTTTGGTACAGTCACCAACGCTGCAACGCCTTTTGGAAATATTAATATGTTCTTCTAACCAGACAAAAACCGATACAAAGCCCTCCATCTTTTTTTTCACCTTTGATACTCTACGTCTTTCAGAAATAGTACAGTCCCGTATACTCGGATTTTTCGGTCACATATCAAGGCACAATAGTGACTCTATAGAACGTTTGGTCGTCCAGGGCAGAGTGGAGGGGAACAGACCTCGTGGAAGGTCACCGATGAGGTGGACCGACCAAATCAAGCCGGCAGTGGGGGGACCTGTTAATAAATGCTCCAGACTGTCGTCCAACAGGGATAGATGGAGAGAGATCGTACGGCGTGTAACATCAGCGTCTCGGATTCAGTCATAGTGAACACGACCGTTCTGTCAAGAGCGAAACGAAGAGGAAGAAGAAGAGACTCCTTAGACCACTGGCCGAGTAGTATCGGCCACGATTTCCAAGTTATGGGCATAGATCCCAACCCCGTGGGACGCTATACTTTGTGTAAATTATTTCATCACCACTGCTCTCAAAACGGTAAGGAAAACATCGTGAGATAACCGGCATGTCCTAGAGACAAAACTTCGAGGACATGTGACGTCTACCATTTACATATCTAATGTTATACAAAGCACAGGTCCGTTCGTGTGTGGAGTACTGCAGCCACATTTGGGCTGGTGCTGCAAGTGTCACCTGGCCACTTTGGATTCAGTGGAGAGACGTGCAAAGAGGCTGATTGGTGACCCTGATCTAACTCGAGTTGGTCTCCAAAGCCTAGAGCACAGGCGTAGAGTAGCCAGCCTTTCGGTGTTCTATAGGATGCATTTCGGGGAGTGTGCGAGGGAATTGCATGATTTAATTCCCCCATCTCCGTTCCACCAGCGGACGACCCGTCGTACGGCTGGTTTCCACCCTTACGTTGTTAACACCACTACGATCCGGACGAAGCGCTTCGCCTCCTTCCTTTATACCGCGTACATCGAGGGACTGGAACAATTTGCCCGTGGCGGTGTTTCCGTCGGACTACAATTTGAGTGTCTTCAAGGCTAGAGTGAATAGGCTCTTAATAAACTAGTGCGCTTTACCATCAACGATTGCGTCACTGCTTACCATCAGGCAGGATTGCGGTCAAGCGCTGGTTTATAATTTGTAAAAAAAAAAAAAAAAAAAAATACATTTACTCGGTGGTAGGCCGTAACATTACCACCGTAAAGTTACCACCCGCCAGACAGCCTTTCCACCAAGCGTGGTATTCCGGCATGATGTCTTGAGAAGCCCGTACGGAGGACGGCTCTGAGCAGTTGTGTTGCGATGTGTGCCGGGTATGATGCGCCAAATGTTATTGCGTCGGGGGTTTGATCGTGGAGGCCGGAGGGTCTCCAGATCAATCTCCCTCTGGCGCAGCATCGTTGGTCGTGTTGTTGGGTTTAACATTTCATCACCTCGCTCAACTGCCTAACGCATAGATAAAATTCTAGGTCAGGCAAACGTACAAAGTCGTGGTGGCCTAGTGGTTAAAATACCAGCCGCTCAAGTATGAGTGTGCGGGTTCGATTCCAGGTCAGGCAAGTACCAATGTAACTTTTCTAAGTTATATGTACTTTCTAAGTATATCTTGGACACCAATGACTGATTATAAAGTGAAGGAAAACATCTTGAGGAAATCTGGACTTTAAGTCTAAAATCACCAACCCGCATTGAGCAAGCGTGGTGATTACGCTCAATCCTTCTCTGTATGAGAGGAGTGTGCCCAGCAGTGGGACAATAAAAAGGTTGATTATGATGATGATAAAATGTTTGCAAACGCACCTACGATACAGAAGTACCTACTTATTTCCTAGTGTGGAACAACGTATGTTTTTTTTTATGAAAGTGAAGGAAAGATGATATTACTTATATCATCTTTCCTTCACTTCATAAAAAAACAAATTCATAAAAAATCAAACAATCATTGCAGATGATGCGATGTTAAGAACTACTGCGGGTAGTTATAAAATACGATTCTATGTTTAGGTACATTATTTTGGTACTACGTAATGAATTTCCCCAAAGTCTACCTAAAATAATTTATAACAAGATAAAACTGTACGCAGTCCAGAGACAGTTGCTGTACCATTCATGTACCTGTAGATACAACGTTATAATCGCTGGTCTCTTTAGAATTTAGCGTAAAATCAGGAGTGACGTCCCTCTTGGCAGATTGATGCATGACCGAGACAGGATCGTAAACAGTCTATACGGATTAACCCTTCCGTGATTCTCGGGAGTTTAGACCATTAAGTTGTAAAGCTGCTGATATTGTGATAGGAGTACCTATGCATGCAGTTATAATCTATAATAGACTCCCGGCAAAAAGTGCCGCCGTGTCCTCGTAGCGGCGATCGGCGGCGATCTCTCGCGTCCGACCGTGGTCCAGGCCATGGTCCGGAGTGAGAGTGCATGGCAGGCCGTCACCTCCTTCTGCGAAGCAGTGATGCTGGCAAAGGAGGAGGCGGAGCGCGTGAGGCAACGGGAATCCCAGCGACCTCACGCTACTAGCCGCCGCAGGAGACGCCCTGGTCGGGAAATGACACTAAACTCCCAGCCACCGTAGGCGCGGGCCTGCGGACGGTGAGCAGTGGGCAGCTCGCCGCTCGGTAAGGACCAGGCCCGAGTCGACGGCGCGTCGTGTTTCACGCGCGCCTCAAAGAGATGTCAGCACATCGTGACGGGGTCCACGAAGACCGTTGTCTCCTGGGTCAGGGTTGCGGGTTGGTTAAAAAAGAAACCGTGGCCCTGGCCGTTGCACAGGCAAGTAAAGAAACACGGGTGGGTTTTAGTCAGTAAAAGTCTGACACGCCCTTCCGGGCGGGAGAAGTCATTTGATGATTTCCCATCCCAAAAAAAAAAAAAAAAAAAAAAAAAAGTTTAGACCATTAAGTTGTAAAGCTGCTGATATTGTGATAGGAGTACCTATGCATGCAGTTATAATCTATAATAGACTCCCGGCAAAAAGTGGTCAGCAAGCCATAATTCCAAAAGTTGTATTTTTTAAAATGTGTATGTTGAACGATATTTGAAAGTGTTGCATCAACATAATAGACAACATAACATAATCAACCTACAATGGCGCCGATTCTGTTGTTCACAAACTAATTTTAACTTAAGTGCACTACAACTGGAGAAACGCCGACGGCTAAACGACGCAATGTTTGTGTGCAAAGTAATGACCCATAAAATTGACTGACACACAACACACTGAAAGACTTTTAATTTCCGTGCCCCCTCAAGAATTCCTCGCAATCCAATAACACCACTGTGGCCACCACAAAGGAGAACGGTTTTAGGCGCCAATTCCCCATATGCTAGATTTTGTAAGGTGGTGAACAATTGTAGCAATCAAATTGATCTGCACTTTGACTCCTTTAGCAAATTGAAAGCCACATTTTACAAATATCTTCCGGATTTAAATTAATTAGCACTCACTTTCTGGCAATAAATGAAAGATGCTTTTTTTTGTTCAATAACTTGGTTTAAGTTTTAATTTAGTTTAATTCCTGTACAACTCCATTTTTGTATGCATGTGGAGTTCACCTGTAAGTGATTGTTACACTACTCTGTCACCTTTTAAAATTACATGTTACTTTATGTACCACATCCAGTGTAAACAGTTGTTGGTGGACCAAAATAAATAAATAAATAAATCTTTTTCTTTCCATTTCGTTAAGAAAAGAATAGAAGATAACATTTTAATTTAATCCTGTCAAATTAAGATACTCCATTGACAGTTTAGACGCGATTATAAACATGGCGACTAAAAATACGCCAGTTTACATCAGGAGCGCACTAATTTGACAGGTCTAAACTGACATTTTATCTTCTGTCCTTCTCTTAAAGAAATGGCAAGATAAAGATGCACATAACTTACAATTAGTAGGTATAGTTTGTGAACAATAGAATCGGCGCCAATGTCCCCACCCCTGGGACACAGGCCTCCTCTTGGTAAGAGGGAGTTTGCTGTAATCTACCACACGGGCACAAAACGGGTTGTTTTTTTATATTTATAAACTAGTGCTTCACTGGAGGTTTTGGCGGGAAGCTAAGATGAGTGCCACGCTCATTTTTCATTGGACTTTTAAATTATTTATAGTGTCGTTTACTAAATAAAAACGCGTGATTTATATAGTAAAAAGTGCATTAAGTGAATAATTCATAAAGAACAGTGAAATATTGTAGCATAGTGGCCACATCATGGCTTTGTACCAAAACTTTCTCCGTGTTCGGTTCGCGCGGCCGTCTTTTTCGACATGAATAATTCATTACGTGACATTGGCTAAATGCACAAACCGTGCAAAGCCATAAGAGAAAGAAAGTAGTGCTTGACTGCAATCCCGCCTGATAATAAGCAGTGATGCAATCGTTGATTGTAAATTGCGCTAGTTTTAAGAGTCTATTCATTTTAAAAAACTTGTATGGTTCAGAGATAGTTGAAGATGAGTTGACGAAAACTACAGACTTCACAATTATTAAGTTTATTCGTAAAAGTACACGAAAATAGTTTGACTCCGCTGTTATAGCGCTACGGCAGCTATTGGTCAAATAACTAAGTATTAATTTTAACATAATACAAATCGTAAAGTAGGTCGCGAAATAAGCAAATAATGCCTGTACGGAACCGTACAAAACTGATTGAATAGGAAGGAAGACGGCAGTGGAGCGAGGTGATGCAATGCTAAACCCAACAACACAACCAACGACGCTGCGCCAGAGGGAGGTTGATCAGGGCCTGTAGCCAATGTAACATCGCTTCCTAGCGAAGCGAAATCTAATACTAAACCAACCAATGGCGGGAACGATTGACCACGTGATTTATCGCGTCGCGTGGTCAATCGTTCCCGCCATTGGTTGGTTTGGTATTCGATTTCGCTTCGCTACGAAGCGATGTTACTTTGGCTACAGGCCCTGGAGACCCTCCACGACCAAACTCCCGACACAACAACATTGAGCGCATCATACCCAGTACACATCGCAACACAACTGCTCAAAGTGTCTTTAAGTTGAATAGGTGATGATTAGCTGCTTAATCGTACTTTTGCGAAGTTTAAACGTCTTTCTCAATAAAGCGGTTTGGCCTTAAAGCTTGAGGATTCTTCCAAACGGGCAATAAATACCTATAGTGTTTACAACAAGGTTAAAAGTTAGTACCTATGTGAACAAATACACAGGCAAAGGCTAGTGATATTATGGAGCTAGTCTACTTAGTAGATACGGGTTCCAGTTCAAGCCATTGGTTACGTGAGTCGGGTACTGGGTACAATGGTGTTTTTCACCATGATTGGCAGTAATTGACAGCAGCAACGCATTATGAATTTTGAGTAAGTTAAAGAAACGCTCCGACTATATTTCACCGTCAGTCTAACTAACTGACGTGTTAATCTATGAGGGTTCCTATGTCTTATTTATATCTGTCTTAATTCGTTGAGATATTTCTTTGCCGGCGCTGTGTGGAGTGGAAGTTTCGAAAGCAACAGGAAACAGTCAATTCATACGTGGATTTGAAATAGAACTACAACTTGCTATGATAAATAATTACCAATTATTTCATTTTACAAGCGACAACAAAGTTTATAATCTGGTTCTAAATGATTGTAGGTATACGAGCGGCCTGCGCCATTTTGATTGGCCATTTTATAAAGTAACCTTTTGGAGAAAATAATTTTATTCATGATGGGAAACTACATGAGGCAGAATCTCCGATAAATTCTGTGCATTTTGATATCTACGGAGCAATTACGTAACACAGTATGAATTGGAATCGGTTTCATATTGATTGTTCAATAACAATTTTTGCATTATTTACGTGTTTAACAGACAGATTTTTCGAACTTATGAAACGATACTTTAGAAAAGGCCAAGGCCAGGGTGGCTGCCAGGAAACTTGGCGTTATCGCAAAGGTCCGGCAGTACTTCACACCTGGGCAGCTTCTAATGTTATACAAAGCACAGGTCCGTTCGTGTGTGGAGTACTGCAGCCACATTTGGGCTGGTGCCGCCAAGTGTCACCTGGCCACTTTGGATTCAGTGGAGAGACGTGCAAAGAGGCTGATTGGTGACCCTGATCTAACTCGAGTTGGTCTCCAAAGCCTAGAGCACAGGCGTAGAGTAGCCAGCCTTTCGGTGTTCTATAGGATGCATTTCGGGGAGTGTGCGAGGGAATTGCATGATTTAATTCCCCCATCTCCGTTCCACCAGCGGACGACTCGTCGTACGGCTGGTTTCCACCCTTACGTTGTTAACACCATTACGATCCGGACGAAGCGCTTCGCCTCCTCCTTTATACCGCGTACATCGAGGGACTGGAACAATTTGCCAGCGGCGGTGTTTCCGTCGGACTACAATTTGAGTGTCTTCAAGGCTAGAGTGAATAGGCTCTTAATAAACTAGTGCGTTTACCATCAACGATTGCGTCACTGCTTACCATCGGGCGGGATTGCGGTCAAGCGCTGGTTTATAATTTATAAAAAAAAAAAAAAAAATTGCTTCAAATTGATGCAGATTCTAATTATTGTATAAGAGGGGAAGGGGATCTATACAGCAGAAATAATATAATGTACTTATATGATGATAATGACTGCACGATTAGCGCAGTGGCTAAGGTATTGACTGCTGAGCTGCGTATTGCGGGTTCGATTCCCGCACGAAACAAATATTTGTATGACCTACAAGTAATTGCTCCGGGTCTGGATGTTTGTGTATGTGAGTTATTGTTTGTAAACGCACCCAGAGATCACACAGGTGAAATTCATAGCGGGGGGATCTTTTTGTTCATGTTCTAAGGCTGGAAGTAAATAACCTACATCATTGGGGGACCCAGGGGGCGGCAGGGGGCCACTCCCCCCTGGAAATCCCGCAGAACATGTATGAACTGTTAACTAATTACTAAACAAAGTATAAACGAGGACATATCTCGACGGAGGACGGGTCTGAGCAGGTGTTTGCGATGTGTGCCGGGTACGATGCGCCATATGTTATTGTGTCGGGAGATGGGTCGTGCAGAGTCTCCAGATCAATCTCCCTCTGGCGCAGCATCGTTCATCGTGTTGGTCTTGGGTTTAACATTGCATCACCTCGCTCAACTGCCGACGTTACCCTTCCTATTCCTAAGTTTTTGAAGTGAATAGGCTTAATAAACTAGTGCGCATTACCATCAACGATTGCATCACTGCTTACCATCAGGCAGGATTGCAGTCAAGCACTAGTTCATAATTATTAAAAAAAAAACTTTTAAACACACCACGCAGTAGACACTAACAAAATGTACGGTGTAATTGCCAAAAAATCGCGTCCGACTATGTATAGCGCACAATTTGTCTTGCCGCCCCGAGGCCTGTTTTGGGCCCCCTAGGCCAGAACTTGGGTACGCCCATGACCTACATATAAACTTTGTTAAGAACCGAGCTATCAAATGCAAAGAGTATTTTCAAACCCGTATTTCAGTTCCAGATAAATTTAGATTCATTGTTAGTAGGATAACAATAGTGGGATAATAATAATAATCAAATAAATGACCACTTTGGTGGGCCTTAAAAGCTTCTCGGAAAGCCAAATAAATGTTGTTAAACAAATTTAAGAGGGGACCTAGTGCCGAGGAATTTGAAAAATAGGTAATTTAAGAAACTATTGCCATCGCGCCGAATCCTAACCTCTTTCCGTAAAGCGCGAAAGGGACAGTTGCAGCTTAGGCTGTTGTACCTACAAAAACGTTGACCAAAAGACGTTTCGTATTCCACTGTTTCCTTTTTAAAAATACGAGTGATCTTAATAATTTTTATATCAAAAGTTAGAGGAAAAGTGTACCTATGCTCTTAATATTGTCTTTTTTGTCAAACACTTGTCACATTTTTCTAATAGTCGTCTGAACATCGCGTTAAAAATGGATTATTTTTCGTTGTTTTGAAATATCATATTTCTTTTATTAAGTTTTGAAAAAAATCAAATGATAAAGGCACGTATGATCAAGGTGAGAAATTGTAGAAAAAAATATTGCTCTAAAAGCGTCATCCACGAAGAAAACAGCGGAATACGTTTGTATAGAGAAAATGCCACTAGAGTCCCGTCTTAAGCCGCAAATTATATTATCTCTGCTATTTGAGCATCGTCTCTGTTAAAGGAAAAGTGAGCCATAAATCATACAGGCACAACACGGACAATGCACCTCAAAAGTCAAATCGCCATCATGGATATAATATTAAACTAAGGTAGATAAGTTACTAGCGCATTGAACTTGAAGCGTACAAAAGATTATAATTCTAATCTCTTGCCTTAGTCACTCTCGACAAACACTACACTCGTAAAAACAAACGACAAACACTAACAGCGCAAATGACAAACACTAGCCATCTTTTTCTTCTCTATGCTTTAGATTGCGCCCCATTTTACTCACACTGTACCATCGTGTGAAATGTACGCAGAATAAAAAAATGCATGTGTGTGCTGCTGCTCCGATCGGCACATTTATTTCGGTTAATTTATTAGAGTATATCATATCTGTTTAATATTATATCAATGATCGCCATATTGTCTAAAAAGCATTTTGAATAAAATGTGTTTTAATTATATCCTATACAGTTTAAAATAAGGAAATATAAAACCTTTTATGTTATTTACTGATTTGCTTTGCCAATTCTATAGGCAGATGAAAAAAAAATTATATTCAACGTAGCAATTTTATTTTTCGCTCCATTTAGTAGTGGGTACGTGATCATCCATAAAAATGGGGCATCGATCCAAATAATCGGAAACGAAAACAATGAGACAAAATGGAAGTTAATGCCTAATCTGCATTTGCGATTTATTCGCCAAAATCGTAAACAAGCATGTTCTTATCAAAAAATAACTTTAATTCTTACACAATAAGATTGAGTTTATGCTACAACTTCATTTTCATAACTTTTTCAATAGTGAGAGTCACTTTGAAATCAGCTTTATTGTCATTGAAATAAAGTCTACAACGTTGTTTTTTGTTTATGCGAAACCTGAATATGGTTTGCTCAGAATAACCAACTGCCATTTTTTTTTATCGCATTGTTGTTACCGAGCGCGCACGGTAGATCATAGTATAGGTAGATGTAGTAATAGCATTGCATTATTTAATTCCCCCATCTCCGTTTCACCAGCGGACGACCCCTCGTACGGCTGGTTTCCACCCTTACGTTGTTAACACCACTACGATCCGGACGAAGCGTTTCGCCTCCTCCTTTATACCGCGTACATCGAGGGACTGGAACAATTTGCTAGCGGCGGTGTTTCCGTCGGACTACAATTTGAGTGACTTCAAGGCTAGAGTGAATAGGCTCTTAATAAACTAGTGCGCTTTACCATCTACGATTGCGTCACTGCTTACCATCAGGCAGGATTGCGGTCAAGCGCTGGTTTATAATATGTAAAAAAAAAGTATCTATTCTGTAATCTGTGATAGTATTCATAGTATTGCGCACGCCGCGCGCCGGCACAACAGTTGACGCCAGAGGTCAATGCCTCGTTCGCCCGCCTGAGGGGAGCATGGACCATATTTTTGTTGGGACAGCCAAGTAGGATAACAAACTCATAACTTTGTGGTTTTTCAGGACATCTTTTTGAATTTTTGTACATTTGTTAAGTAAAGACTTAAAAATACTGGAAACGTGCTTCGGGTCTAAATAAAAAATAATGTTGTTTATTTGTATAACTTAAAATGGGGTTTACTACACTCACTTTTAAATGAACATTCAATTAGGTCAGATACAGGGTGACAGGGGAGACATAAACTGAAAAACTTCAGAACATGATTCTAGATCCCTTGGTGTAGAAATGTTTCATCAGTTATGAAAAAAAGATGTTGCTATGAAGCAACATCTTTTTTCTTTTTCTTGTCTATGAAGACGTGATCAATAGACAATAGTACGTATACCTATAGCGGTGCTGGTAGATACTTTTTTTTTAAAACCCTTGTCAATACATAGGCCAATGTTATCAAGAAGACCGATATTTACATTATTTACATATTAACTAGCCACACACTTGTTTTAAATTAGCTTGTATACGATGATTGTATTTGTCGTAAGTTACAATTTTATCTCCAATGTGATCGGCAAATCAATTTGAAAGCAGTCGTAACTTTAATGCTCTATAACGTTTACAACCTATAACGACTAGTTGCGCGTTCAGTACCACACACAACCGGCAATTTCATGCAATTAGGACAACGGTGTCTATAAATTTACATTTTTATGGCGCAATTATAACATTGACATAGTTTGAAACGATCGAATTTGCTGTCCTAAGTTAATTTGTTTACAGAGAGGTGGTTTATAAGCATAATCCGTAATCTACAAGATGTTTATTGTTTATTCAAAAATAGAATAGAGTATTCTTTAATAAGTAGGTACACTATTTAGATTATAAAGATCATATAGGAAAGAAAATCAAATACCGTAGGTTATAATCTGTCCAAGCTCTTTATATCTCACATAATTAGTACAAGTTAAGTACTAATAGGGATGTATCCAAGGTATGAAAATAAAAAAAAATAGTTTAATATTTATTAGTTACTAATTTTGTCGAAATTACCAAAAAGTACTGAGATATAGCGTATTAAAGTTACGGAATGGGGGCTAATTACGTCACGCCCTGGTATATTTTGTACCACGGCATGACGTCATGCGACAGACCTAAGAAAGAAAAAATAAAAAACACGTGTTAAATATTTTTTATAAATCCATCTGATGGACATTAAATTATTTTTTAGGATACAATCCAATAACATAAAATATCAAGAGAAGAGTACCCACACAACCAGGTTCAAGGAAGTAAAGTCCAAATTCTACCTCCTTGAAACTGGGGATTCGAAGGCATGGTTATCTTATTCTATTAAATTGTTAAAGTTAATATTTGATTGTAATACTCTTTGACCATGGCTATCAACATCAAGCAGCAATGTACCCTATTATTTTGTAATAACGTATTATTATATTGCAACAATCCAAAAGACAAATGTCAATCAATGAACAATCCTTATTGTTTCATCACACTGAACTAATCCCACTACCCTATTATATTTATACTTATTATAGATAATACCTACTCTTTGAAACTCACGCAATCAAATAACAACTTTCTTTCACCCAATTCCAGGCTGATGCGCGACGAAGAATGCAACTTACTCCAGAACTTATCCAGAGAAGAGTTCCGGGAGTTCAGGACCCTGGTGATCGACATGGTGCTGGCCACAGACATGTCCTTCCATTTCCAGCAGCTGAAGAATATGAGGTCGCTGCTGACGCTGGCTGAGCCTACTGTGGATAAGTCGAAGGCAGCCTCCCTCATTCTACACTGCTGTGATATTTCACATCCTGCCAAGGTAAGCCCACTTAAAGCCATTATGCAAAAATAGGGTTTTTTGACAAAGAAACTGGCAAAACTTTTGATGAACTGGTTCTGAAACACTTATTACATATATGTGTAGTTGCATTAGGCCATTTAGCATATATGTATTCTAAAGGTTTTCTATAAAACTGCTATACTCCGTTCTCGTTTAGGCAAAAGAGGTTCATAGAAGCAGCGATGTACGGACTACAGCAGGTCAAGCAACCCCAAACTGTCAGATATTCCCAATCAACGTTGAGCCTTAATACTTTAGAGATAAAGTTAAAATCTAATAAGGAAATCTGACAGATTATAGTAGCTTGATGTGCTGCCGTCAAAATAAAAACAAATAATAACGGAATAGCAAAATCGCGAAAAACAAGTACAACGTATTATGGCGGAAGCCAATATATCCCAGCACAAAATACTCTACTACACGTACCTACATACCTATGACCTTATTAGGAAACATTTCATATTTGGTAGAGTAGAATTTAGTTCAGTTGCCCCGTGTCGTACCGGGCTTAGAATAGTACCAACCCTCGGGAGGATATCCTCCCGTGGGTGTCATAAGAGGCGACTAAGGGAACTCACCAGGGAAGCGGGCAGCAGCGCTTCTTCTGTGAAATATCAAATCCTGCGATCCCCAACCCGCCTCCCTAGCGTGGGAATTATGTCCCCGAATCTGTCACGCCTGGACCCATTTAGGTGGGCTAGAAGAGGGCGTTATCTACCCTCAGTCGATGCCCGGTATGCTTGCTGGGGCAGGATGGCTGCCCGGGCGGGTGAGTGGACGGAATCGCCCTCTCCCTTTCCTCAGCCTCTGTGAGACGACTGTTTCGCAGAAGGAAACCACCGCATCCCAGGACTCTTCGGTAATAAATCAAGTCACTCACCTAATTTAACGAACTTGGGCTTGCTATCCTTAACAGTAACGACATACAAATCCCTGTTATAATCCAACAGAGCCAGTTGTCTTTCGCTTATAGGCCCCGTTTGACTAAGCGCGATGGTGGATACTGTCATTTTGTGCGTAAGCTTCGTCACAGTATTGTCAGCAGAACTTCGAACTATAAGGCCAGTTGGTAGGTCGAACACATGGATCACTGATAAAGATAATTGCCAATAAATCATCATCATCCCAGCGTTAATCCCAGTCGCATCCGAAGCCTTTTCAGCTTTGGAGTCTAGGGTCCGCTTTACCAGTCCAACTGCTGGTATGGCTAAACTTCGACATTTTCCGTGAAGCGACTGCCGTCTGACCTCCACAACCCGAAAGCGATATCGAAGCATTGCAGTTAGACCAATTGTTGGTCTTTTGAGGGCTCCAACAACCCGTAACGACTGCTACTAGATGTTCGTATGGCAACCGGGACCAACGGCTTAACGTATTTTACGAGGCACGACCAGACCAGTGCAAATATTCATATTTGTTAGAAATTAACGTATCCAGCATTAGCGCATTCCCCGAGTACTTATATTATTTACTAAATTATAGACCGTATCAGCTTCACACCATTAATTTTATAGTTCTGTCATAACGACAGACAGCGCATCATGTGTTAGTTGCCAAGGTAGGTATACAACCTCCAACACGCCTCCTCAATCTACTACATGATGAGCTACACAAATTAGAACCAAAAACGCTAACTTAATTACATATAGAAGTAATAAATCCAACGCGTCACATGAACAAACCAAACAATATCAAAATTAAAAATAACCATTACAACAGATAGGTATAAAACTCAAATTACAAATCCTAAACCTAACTGTACTTGCCCGCCCTCTTAATTAATGGGTAATTTTTGTACAATCTGTTTAAGTTTTGGGCCTGGCAGAGACTTCGTTAACATGTCTGCTAACATCTCTTGAGTACACAAGTATTGTACATCAATCGCCTCCTTAATCAAGGCTTCGCGGACAAAATGATACCTAATATCTATATGTTTTGTTCTATTATGGTTCATTTTATTTTGCGATATTTTATGTGCTGTCTGATTATCGTTAAAAATAATCGTTGGTTTGTCGCAAGCATTTTTAGTCAAACTAGACAACAAACCTCGCAAGTAAATTGCTTCTTTAGCAGCCTGACTGAGTCCTATGTATTCTGCCTCAGTCGAAGACAATGCTACACATCGCTGCTTGCGACTCTCCCATACTATTAAATTATCGCCTAATGTAAAAAGCATTCCTGTGAAGGACTTTCGATCGAATGATCCCCCCCCAATCAGCGTCAACGTACCCGCGCATCTCTAAGTTACCGGATTTTCGGAAGACAAGCGCAAAATCAGATGTCCCCTTTATGTATCGCAACACCCGTTTAGCACAATTGAAGTGGGTCTCATCATAGCACGAATTGAATTGAAACAGTAAACTGACAGCATGTGCTATATCAGGCCTAGTAGTTTGAGCCAGATAATTCAGACATCCTATCAAACTTTGGTACGGCAACCTACAACCAGGCTCAGCTTTTTCTAGCTTGATGCCTACCTCCATTGGGGTATTGACTGGTTTGCAGTCTGACATTTTAAATTCCTTCAATACATTCAGGACATACTGTTCTTGATCGAGATAAATAGTTCTCTTATCTCGTCGTAACCTCATACCTAGTACGTGCCTAGCTTCGCCTAAGTCTTTCACTTTAAACTTTTTGAGCAGCCCGTTTTTCAAAGCTTGCTTCTCTTTATCCTGCTTTGGAGGACATAATACAAATATATCATCAACATAGATAACTACCACTATCCTATCTTGACCTATTATTTTTTTTATATAAACAGGGCTCTATCTTTGATTGTATAGAACCTAAATGAAGCATCTCCTTATCTAATTCGCTAAACCAAGCATTAGAGGCTTGCTTCAATCCATATAATGACCGTTGTAGTTTACAAACTTTGTTTTCCTGACCTTCGGCTATAGCGCCCTCTGGCTGAAGCATGTAAATGTCTTCCTTTAATTTTCCGTACAGGAAAGCAGTGGTAACATCCCACTGGTCAATGGTCCACTCGTATTCTGCAGCTAGTGAGAATAACAAGCGAAGCGTAGAGTGCCTCACGACGGGAGAATAGGTTTCATTATAATCAATTTCACGTACCTGTGCAAATCCTTTAGCTACCAACCTCGCCTTGTATTTCAATATGTTACCATCACTATCTCGCTTGATTTTGAATACCCATTTGTTCTGTATAGGCTTCTTATCGCACGGTAGATTAACTAACGTCCACGTTTGGTTCTCCTTCAACGAGTTGAGCTCATCGTTCATGGCCTTCTGCCATAGCTCACGATCAGGCCTTGACATTGCCTCATCCATTGTCGTTGGATCGCCATCAATATCTGCGATAGCTTTTCTTTCAGCTTCGGCTTTCGCACATGTGCATCTGTAGTCTACCTTATTCCTTGGACGTAAGTTATATCTTGGCGGGTTTTCACAATCGTTGTTTTCAGATTGTAATATAGGATTGGTACTTGCTTCTTGAGCTTCCTGTCTTATTTCATCAATAGTTTCTTCAAAAACGTCTTCATTGCTTCCTTCACTAACGCTGTGAATTTCCTCACATGCAACCTAAGGTTCAACACGTTCCTCCTCTGTTGAAATAGGAACGACTGAGTTCTTCGTCACTTTCATATCGCCTCCAGGAAAAACATTTTCTAAAAATTGGACGTCTCTCACAACTGAAAATTTTCCAGTCTTTGGTTCTACCAGTTTGTAACCTTTCGTGGTCTCGCAGTAGCCAACAAATATTAGAGCTTCAGTTTTCGTGTCTAGCTTCTTTCTCTTTTGTTTTGGTTTCAGAGCGTATGCCAAACATCCGAATACTCTCAAATGACTCAGATCTACTTTCTTACCAGACCAGAGTTCCTGTGGTACTTTTCCAGTGATAGCCTTCGTTGGGCTTAGGTTTTTTAAGTATACAACTGTTCCGACTGCTTCTGCCCAAAATCTTTTGCCCAAATTGGCTTCAAAAAGTAATGTTCGCGCTTTCTCAATGATTGTTCTATTCGCTCTCTCAGCCACGCCATTCTGCTCTGGTGTGTATGGAACTGTCTTTTGATGTTTTATACCAGCTAACTTCAAATGCTTGTCGAAGGCATCGTTGCAAAATTCTTTGCCATTATCCGATCTCAAGCACTTGATCATCTTGCCAGTCTCATTTTCTACTTCCGCCTTATACTCACGGAACCTGTTGAGACATTGACTTTTGTTTTTTAAGAAATAGACGTGCGTCTTTCGCGAGAAATCATCAATAAATAAAAGCATATACAGCGAACCAGCAAAAGATGGCTCTTCCATTGGGCCGCACAAATCTGTGTGCACAATCTCCAATAAATCATTTGCTCGAGTGCCTTGTTTTTTGAATGGACTTTTGCATCTCTTTCCATTTATACATGGAACACACGGCTCTATCTTGTCCGTAGTTTTGAATTCTATTCCAGATACCATGTTTTTCAGGGTGATCATGTACTTTTGTTCTAGATGAGCTAGTCTCCTGTGCCATAAATTCGACAAAACTTCATTCGATGTTGTTAAATTAACCACAATATTGCTGTTTTCAATCAGCTTGAAAATTCCACCAACTTCTTTGCAAGTGGCAACTTTGCGGTCATTTTTATCTTTAATCAAACATCCATACTTGTCAAACTCAACTTTGTACTCGTCTCTTACGAGATCACTCACTGAGATTAGGTTCATCGACAATTCGGGAACATGCAGGACATTATTCAATTTGAGTTTCTCATTTTTACTCACAATCGGTGCTGCATTGCCCTTTCCAACTACTGATATCTCATCACCACTAGCAACTTTTATCTTACAGTCGCCTTTCTGTGCCTTATATTGCACTAGTTTGTTCGCATCATTCGTCATATGTGTAGAACAGCCACTATCAACATACCAGGCGTTTTTATTTACGGTATCGGCAGTACCCATGCAAATATTCGCAGTTTTCTTGATGCCTTTGCATTCTGATGCTTTGTGTCCAAATTTGTGACACTTGAAACATTTGTATGTCGCTGGTTTCCGAGCAGTGTTGTTGTTGCTCTTCCTGTTTTGAGTGGTAAAAGCTTGCTCACCAGCCCCATTACACACTTCGGCTTGTCTGTGGCCTTCATGTAGTAATTTGGTCTTTACTTGCTCTAGTGTTACCTCTTTTCCACTATTATCGATGGCCATCACGAACGGGTTGTATTCGCTCGTTAAGCCAGCCAATAGTATCGTAATAAGCCAATCGTCTGATACTTTTGCGTCTATATCATTAAGCTGCTGTGCCAGGTGTACTATATCGCAGATGTATTTTTCCATACTTGAATAACTTTCCAAACGACACTGCCATAGTTTACGTTGCAGCAAAATTCGCCTGCCCCAGCCTTGATCCTCGTAGGCTCTGCACAAGTTTTGCCATACCTCGCGTGCGGTTTTTGCTTGGTACACGTGCGCAAAACATGTAGGCTCAATAAGCAGACATAGAGTTGATCGTGCCTTCCTATCACTGTCTTTTTGTAAATCACTGATATTTTCTGTTTCCACAACATCCCACAAGTTTTTGGATTCGAGGAGGTTTTTTACAATGAATTTCCACGATGTAAAATCATTCGCTCCTTGCAGTTTTTTAATTCCGCAATAGGAACCAGAAACAGAATTTTCATCACACATTTTTTCACCTTTTGACAGTATTGTTTTTTCACTGTCAACAACGTGACAATCAGTATTATAAAGGAAATATTTTTTACGATCACTTTTACTATTATTTACTCAGGTACGGAATGGGAACCATAACCTGTTAGAAATTAACGTATCCAGCATTAGCGCATTCCCCGAGTACTTATATTATTTACTAAATTATAGACCGTATCAGCTTCACACCATTTATTTTATAGTTCTGTCATAACGACAGACAGCGCATCATGTGTTAGTTGCCAAGGTAGGTATACAACCTCCAACAATATTCATGCATACAAATACTTGTACTGTGCGGGGATCGAACCCGCGCCACCTTGCGCAGCGGCCGCATCCGCTACCGCTACGCCACGGAGGCTGTCGTAATCCTTAAATCCGGTAACTTGGTCTATTTCCGGGAGGGCGACCATCAGTCCCAAGGTGGAGTCGCGTTTCTCGTCCACAGGTCCCTTGTGGACAATGTAGTGAAGATCGAGAGTGTGTCGATCAGGGTGGCGTTCCTGGTACTCAGAATAACCAAACGGTATTCGCTGAAGGTCATTCAGGTATACGCCCCGACTTCGGCACACTCCGGCGAGGAAGTAGAGACTATGTATGAGGACATCTCTAAAGCCATACATAGCTCTAAAACTCACTACAGCATTATCATGGGGGACTTCAACGCTAAACTTGGGGAACGGAGCGGTGAAGAGCTCGGACTGGGAAATTTTGGATTTGGGCGTCGGAACCACCGAGGCTACATGTTGGCTGGCTTCATGGAGAAGGAGGGACTCTTTATGATGAACTCCTTCTTCAAAAAGCGTGACCAGCGGAGGTGGACTTGGATCAGTCCCGACGGGGTTACTAAAAACGAGATAGACTTCATTATGACGACAAAAAGGCACATATTCAATGATGTCTCAGTGATCAACTCGCTCAAATGCGGAAGCGATCACCGTATAGTCAGAGGCACATTGAATCTGAACATAGTGTCCGAAAGACCTAGCCTTATGAAGTCTACGCTCCGGTCAGCACCCATCCAGATCCATAACTCCGAAGGTTTCCAGCTCGAGCTCCAAAATCGCTTCGAATGCCTAAGTGGCGACGTGGACGAATACAATGACGAATTTGTAGAAGCTGTCCGTACGTTCGGGACTAAGTATTTTAAGACCCGCCGTACAAATAGAACTAAAAGGCTCTCGGACTACACTCTCGAGCTCATGGAGGATAGACGTGAGATGGTTTTGCGTTCGTCAAGTGATGCTTCTGCAAGCATCACTTGACGAACGCAAAACCATCTACCGGTACCATGTGCCGGTATCTGCATACCGGCAGCTCAATAAGCAGATCTCCAAAGTCTCTGAAGCGCGACCTACGTCGGTATAATACCGAGCGTATAACGGGGGCTATAGAGCGAAACAGAGACTATAAAGTTTTCGCTAGGGATCTGACTATTGGGCATAGCCGGCTAAGCAAGCTGAAGACTGACGACGGCAAGATCATAACGTCCGGGCCCTAGCTTTTGAGGGAAGTCGAGAATTTCTATGGACAGCTCTCCACTTCGACGACAAAACCCGCATTAAATCTTGCTGAAGACCCTAGAGCAAGATTAACCCGACATTACACCGAAGATATCCCGGACGTCAGCCTGCAGGAGATTCGATTGGCTCTTAAACAGCTTAAGAACTGACTGAAAGACTGGGCATCAAAATCAATGGCGAGTACATGACACACTTTCGGTTTGCTGATGATATCGTCGTCATGGCTGAGACCGCGGAGGACCTGAGTAGAATGCTCGAAGACCTCAGCAAAGCCTCCGAGCGAGTCGGTCTTAAAATGAACATAGACAAGACGAAAGACATGTCTAATGCCCATGTTGTACCGACTCCTATAAAGATTGGAGACTCTGTTCTCGAAGTTGTTGACAGTTACGTATACCTGGGACAAACTATCCAGTTAGGAAGGTCCAACTTCGAGAATGAGCTCAATCGCCGAACCCAACTCGGTTGGGCTGCTTTCGGGAAGCTACGTAAAATCTTCTCGTCCGAAATACCGCAGTGTCTCAAGACAAAAGTCTTCGACCAGTGTGTGTTGCCAGTGATGACTTATGGAATTGAGACGTGGTCGCTAACAATGGGCCTTATAAGAAGGCTCAAAGTCACTCAAAGGGCAATGGAGAGGGCTATGCTTGCGGTTTCACTGCGTGATCGAATCAGGAATGAGGAGATCCGCAGAAGAACGAGAGTAACCGACATAGCCCGAAGAATTGCAACACTAAAGTGGCAGTGGGCTGGACACATTGCCCGTAGGACCGATGCCCGATGGGGCCGACGGGTTCTCGAGTGGCGACCACGCACCGGAAGACGTAGCGCGGGTAGGCCCCCGACAAGGTGGACCGACGACCTGGGGAAGGTCGCGGGAAACCGCTGGATGCGGGAGGCGCAGGGCCGGTCGTCGTGGAGAACCTTGGGGGAGGCCCAGCAGTGGACGTCTTTCGGCTGAAATGATGGCTGAAGTGGTGGAGTTCAATTTTTACGGGATAAAAGGGAGCCTATGTTCTTTCTCAGGGTCTAAAGATTGTCTGTGCCAAATTTCATCAAAATCGGTTGAGAGGTTTAAGCGGGAAAGCGTAACAGACAGACAGACAGACAGACCGACACAGACAGACAAAGTTACTTTCGCATTTATAATATTACTCATATATTATAATAATATATATTAATAATATTACTAGCTTTCGGCCGCGGCTAGACAGACAGGCAGACAGATAGACAGACAGACAGAGTTACTTTCGCATTTATAATATTAGTATGGATAGACAGACATTTACAACTAAAGCTATTAACTATTTATTTTAGACTAGCTGCGCTCTGCGATTTCACCCGCGTAGGTGTCGATATGTTTTTTTAATGCTCCGCTCCTATTAGTCGGAGCGTGATATTATATAGGCTAAAACCTTCCTTGATTAATGGGCTATCCAACGCAAAAAAAAACTCAAATTGGACCAGTAGTTCCTGAGGCTATTGCGTTCAAACAAACAAATTCAGCTTTATATATATATCAAATTCAGCTTTTTATATAGGTATATCAGCAGTATAGATGTAAAATTACATACAGTAGCGGCCGCCAGCGACTTCGTTCGCATGGAGTTAGTTATACTCCGCTCCTATTGGTCGCTTCCTGGATTAACCTTTTGAACGCCAATCACTTCTATACAAGTTCGAGATTTTCGTGCCCTCAGTGCCACTACTTGATTAGAAGTAATCACAGTTTAAAATAAATTTACGACTTTTACAAGACCTTTTATTTTGTTTTTATGGAAATTTGCCCTGTTATCAACCATATTTTTAACTTTTTCACGCATAATAAGTTCTTATTTGTTTAATTTTCAATAGAAACAAAAACGCCAGAAAATATTTTAATGCCCCCAGCGCCAATTACTTGATATCAAGTAAGCCAGTGATGGGACACGACGAAGACCTCGCTATATTTCATCTCGTCGAAATGATCATAAATACTATTATTGCAAGAAAAATGACGTAAATATATAATATTTTATAGATATTGTACACTTTAAACTAGGTTTTATTCACCTTAATCAAGAATTAATAGGTTTTCTAATCATTGTCGATAGTGAAACCCCGTTTGAAAAACCCATCCCTACAAAGTTAGTTACATAGTTGACGGTCCGCACGCGCCACCGACTTGTATAGAAGGAAATCTGTGACGTCATAAGCGGACGGGTTTCAAGGTCATAGTGACTTCGTGCATTTTAGTGTAGTGCAATGTTTACATCTTGAGTTGGCGCACGTGTCCTTATATAAAAAATTGTGACTGTGAATATGACGAATTATTGCGAGTTGTTCAAGTCTGAATCAGAATTTTGAAATAGTTCGTCGTCTTGACATTCCGTTAAGTCGTCAACTTCCGTTTCAGGAATTTTCTTCAGTTTTCTATTAGTTTCTACAAACCAGAAAAATAATTGCGAGTATTTAGCGACACCATTAAAAAAAAAGGTCTTGTGTATAACAGACACTTACCCTCCATTTTATTTTATTTTTTAAAACGTAGAAAACCACGTATTTAGCTTCTATTAATTGTATTTGTTGTAAGTAAACAAAATAAATTATGCAGGAATCGGTTGAGTTTAGGCACGTGTTAACTCGACCACAGTGAATATAAAATATTTACCATAGAAATCTAGACATCCCTAGAACAGAAAGGATTTTGACGTGCCTCGAGCGCCAACTACTTGATATGAAGTAGAAGGATTACATTTGGAGACAAATAGGGATGTGCCTTGTAGAACACACGTCTAATAAATTTAAAATTCTTTTCTTTATTATGGGGAATATATCCAGGTTTTCATATTGTTTTTTTTTATGAAATAAAATAAAATATGAAATTACGATTACAGTTTTTATTTAGCTTCGTAAATTGGTGAATAAACATTATTTTAAATGTATAATATTATTTGTCGATAGGACACTAATCCCATCCCTACGTTTTACGTTTTAGATACGTTATACATTTGTAGTGTGGCGCAGGAGGACACATCGCGTATTATATAGATGGGCGTTCAAAAGGTTAATGGGCTATCCAACGCAAACATTTTTTTCAAATCGGACCAGTAGTTACAAACTCTTCAGCTTTATATATTAGTACCTATAGATTAGATATACACTAACAGTTCATCAAAAACGATTGAATGAAACACAAGCTAATGCATTTCTCAAACTATTCCAGAGATGGGACCTGCATCACAGATGGACAATGAGCCTCCTGGAAGAGTTCTTCCTCCAGGGCGACAAGGAGCGGGATCTGGGGATTCCATTCAGTCCACTGTGCGACAGAAACAACACCCTAGTAGCAGAGTCGCAGATTGGTTTTATCGAATTCATCGTGGAACCAAGCATGGGTGTGTGTGCCGATATGCTTGAATGCATATTGGGCCCTCTACATTCCAGTAACAAGAACTCCACTAGTTCAGCTGAGCCAATCAATGAAGAGAGCACAGGTTCTAAGGACAGTAAGTATTATTCCACTAATAAATGTTGACTGTCAATTGAAAATTCATCCCTTAATCATAATAGGTCCTATGAAGTTGCTGTGTTTAGCACTGGCTATAATGACCTATTCATTCGATAATCGATAATAATTTGTAATACAATTTTTTGAACAGTTAAGAGGGAACTCTATTGCTGCTTTCTCTATACAAACGTATTCCGCTGTTTTCTTCGTGGATAATGTTTTTGTTTTTAGAGCAATTATTTTTTTCTACAATTTTACACCATGATTATACGTGCCCCTATCATTTGACTTTTTTCGAAACTTATTTAATAAAAGAAATACGATACTTCAAAATCGCGAAAAAATAACCCATTATTACCATGATGTTCAGATAAAAATCTTTTGAACAGTTAAGAGGGAACTCTAATGGTGCTTTCTCTATACAAACGTACTCCGCTGTTTTCTTCTTGGATAATGCTTTTAGAGCAATTATATTTTTCTACAATTTTACACCGTGATTATACGTGCCCCTGTTATTTGATGTTTTCCGAAACTTAATTAATAAAAGAAGTAAGATATCTTTCATCATCATATCATTTTTACCGTGATGTTCAGGTGACTATTAGACAAACGTGAAAAAGTTTTTGACAAAAAAACAAAATAATAGAAACATAGGTATACTTTTCCTCTCTCTCCTGATATAAAAATAATTTGAGATCTGTAGTGTTTTGAAAAACAAAACAGCGGAATACGAAACGTCTTTTGGTCAACGTTTTTTGTTGGTAAAATCAGCCTGAGCTGCAACTGTCCTTCCTTTTCGCACTTTACCGGGAGAGGTTGGAAGCAGCTCGACGGCAATAGTTTCTTCAAATACCTATTTTACAAATTCCTCGGCAACAGAGTCCCCTCTTAAGCCTATCTTACAATCATACTTAACATTTTTTTTTAAGCCGTAAAACACAGACCAACCATTCTTAGTTATAAAAATCTTCAGTGTAGGAAAGAAAGTAATTTTATTGTCATCATGGAACTAACCCTCCAATTTCCGTGTTTCCACAAAATTATTTAGATGTTGTTTATGCTTAACACAAGATCTTTAAATGGACTTAGTAATTAAACCCTTTCCTCCCTATTACAACAGGAAATCTAACTTTTAAAAACGTATTTTTGAGTCAGTATTTGTACCATATTGAGGTTAAATCAAAGTTCGCCATCATCATCTCAGCGTTACCTAATCCCAGTCGCATCCGAAGCTTTTTCAGCTTTGGAGTCTGGGGTCCGCTTTACCAGTCTAAATGTTGATTTTGAACTTCGATATTTTCCGTGAAACGACTGCCGTCTGACCTCCACAACCCGAAGGCGATATCGAAGCATTGCAGTTAGACCAATTGTTGGACTTTTGAGTTCTCCAACAACCGACTAAAGTAACGACTGCCACTAGATGTTCGTATGGCAACCGGGACCAACGGCTTAACGTACTTTCCGAGGCACGACCAGACCAGTGCAAATATTCATATTCATGCATACAAATATTTGCACTGCGCGGGGATCGAACCCGCGCCCCCTTGTACTGCGGCCGCGTTCGCTACCGCGACAACTTAGTACCGAACTAGTCTGTAATTTTTATAGAACTGCATTTCTATAATGGTTAACTTCATACCTAATTCAAAAACTATTTCAGTAGGAGATTTAAACCTGTTCGAAATAAAATCCATATTTTGTAATAAAGGGTTTATGTTTAAGTTGTGTTTATTATGTTTAGAGAATTCACGAGTATGTACTTTCTTTTACAGGAAATGAAAACAGTAACAAGTTCAAGATCAGGAAGCCGTGGGTCACGTGCCTCAGCGACAACAAGAAGATATGGAAAGAGCAGGCTGCTAAAGGTATACCTATATTCATTCAGTGTTCTTTATTTTGGTGTGAAAACTATAGGAAATTCTAAGATCCTAATGTTATCAAATTCTAATCAAGTCATGATCTTTTTGTTTTGATGCAATGATATAGTCTGAGTAAGTTTAAACAGAACTGTTTACGCACATCTGTGAAAACAAAAAACAAACCCTAGGTGCAGCATATAGCTCCCAGTCACTAGTACGACCCATTTAATAAAGTCAACAATATTATGACTAACTAAATCCAACAATATTTTCCAGATGCTGAGGCTCGAGCTAAGCAGGAAGAGGAGAACAACAGCGTCCCACCGACAACAGAGGAATAATATTTAGCCTCCTTTGTAAATAGCGTTAGATCTAGGTGTTGCAACATGTACTATTCATTGTTGAACAAAAGCTAAAGCATACTACATTATAAGTACATATACATATGTGTGCAAGCTATATTATACGTTGCTAATTTATTAAAATATAAAATTGTTGTGTGTAACGCACAAATATACGACTTGTAAGCACAATGCGAAAAGCCTGGATGTATAAAGATTCTCTATGTGGAAGACAACATAGTGAGCTGATTCGAACAGGCGACATACCGCTCAGCGGTAACGCCAGTAGTGTAAATTATTCATTATTATTCGCTGCTAAGATTTTAGCCTAGCCTTAATATTAAGTCTAAAAGCTTTGAAGATATTTCGTTATCAAGATTCCATTGCGAGGACAAAGAATGGTATTCAATAAGTTTAGGGTAAATATGGTCCCAGAACCGTTCCCTGAAGAACCCTTGTAGTAAATTACTCGCAGTAGGGTCTTGGCTGTATATTTGAAGGTGTATCGTTAGGTAACACTATTTTCTACTCATAATTGAAATAATTATTGCGTAAAACTGTACTGAACTCATTTCAAATATAGTAGTTAAGAGATAAATGTATCTGTAAGTAACTATCAAATGCTGGTGACGGAGCAACAACATTACTTTGTATAATCATAAACACATGTGCACTTCTCTTCAATCAAACACTTTAACTATAACTTAAATGTAGCTTAATATTAGTGTTAAATTTAACCCATAATATGATGAATACGCTTATTAATTTTAATGTTTCCGATTAAATTGGAGTCTTGATATTCTTGACCAAATGTTATTTAATATGAAATTATTTTCTAAATGATAACGCCATTTCAAATTCTAGTAAATAGGTAGATAGAACATTAGTAAATCTTCATAATATCTACAAATTAAGATTTTTGTCTTTGTTATATACAACATAGCTAAGGATATATAACGTAGAAAATCTCAACTATTTATTGAACTTCAAAGCTCGTGCTCAAATCAGATGGGAGTCGAACAGCTTACTGTAAACATCAACTACCTATTAGATCTATTAGACTGAGAGGCGAAAACGTCACAGCCAGAGGACGAACAGGAATTCTTATCTAGGTTTAGACTTGAACATAACAAGCTTTTGTGGAGGACCCAAAGTAAATGTACCGTCCTTCAACTAGAGTACTATTGACGAACGGAATTAAACATTGAATTTATAATTACGAAGATATTAAAGGATTTTAGGCCAAGTGTTTACTCACAGATGCCAAATTTTCATCTAAAATCTGAACTGAATCTGCTTAACTTAGGATTTTTTGTAACCATACAAAATAAATCTAAATTTCAGAAACATTTCGTACGTATGTATATCAGAGGCCTAGTTTTCCTGGTAGGTACGTGGGACCATTCTCATTGAATATCAAATCAAAAAATCCATAATCATGATCAATTCCCTATTTGATTTCAGGGATGGTAAGGATAGATTTATAATCCAACTGGTGACGCTTATCGTAGACAAATTTAACAATAGATTTTTTTATATATGTATATTTATCATCTATTTTAATTATTAGAAATTTATTAAATTCTGTATATTGTGCATTTAGTGTACCTACTAATAGTTCATAGGTACTAAATATTAAGGATATTCAATATAGGTACATACCTACTTGATTTGAAATGTAGTCTAGTAATGCCATTCAGATTGGGGATATAGCTTTATAAAATTGTAGAGATTAGCATATTGAGCCTTATGTACATGAATATTAAATGTTATTTCTGTATCATAGCTTGGAGCAGTACCTACATAGGCACCCTTGATAATATAAATTGTAATCTCTATCCTATAGAAACCACTTTTGTACAAGATATTGCTTTTAAATGTGACATTACAACATTCCGAATATGTTTAGTATTCAATTGTCAATGTAATTAGGCTATTTAAAGAACTGTACACTGCTATATTTAAGATTTAATAAATATATTAGTGAAATAGTAAGTACCTACCCACAAAATTGTTTAATGTATTTCACACATTGTACTGCTTACGTAAAATGTTGCAGAACATATTTCACACCATTAAAATAAAACATACAAAAGTTATTCATAATGTTTCTCATTATTTATAAAAAAAACAAATCGAAGTAATATCCTAAACTTCTCTATTAAGTATATTATGTCTCGCATTATGAAGAAAATATGAAATTGAAACGCAATTGCTAAAGATAATTTTCAATAAAATATATGTATTGTAAGTATGCGAATGTATATTATATATTAAATGTTTTGTCTTAAAAATCACAATAAGTTTATGTAAACAACACAAAGATCTTTGTATGAAACTGCATTTTCTCTCTAATAAAATGAAATCTCAAAATCAAATGGTTTTTTATCAATTTGACAGACTTTTTCTACATGTCTAAAATAGATTTAAACACCTTTTAGTTGTGTAAATTATGTGTAAAATAAAATAAAGATTTTCGTAGACAAAATGTTTACTTTAATACCCTTACATAATTAATTTATAACTAATTTATCTGAGACATGAAAGTTATGATGGATGTTCTTATATATCTAAGAAATACAAAAAATATTAAAAAAGGGGTAAGCATTGATGATCTTTGCTTCATATTTATAATTTAAGTCTAGGTATGTATTGTAATTGGTAATGGTTAGCATGATAAAATGATTCAGAGTACACAGATTAACAGGAACTTTGACGCGCAAAGTTTAGCCATGAATTCAGGACACGATTTTGAACATAGTAGTTTAAAAAATACATAATTAATTTATCGCCAGTTTAAATTCAAAATCATGTACTTACTGAATCCATTGTAACAGCCAACGCCATCATCATCAGCCTAGCCTTTTCCCAATGTTGGGGTTGACTTCCAGTCGAACTGGATTGAGCTGATACCAGTATTTTACACGGAGCTATTATCTATCTCACCACCACAACCCTGTACTCCCACAATACTGTAAAAATATCATTTTCTTTCTTTTTTGGCTTCGTACGGTTTGTGCATTTAGCCAATGTCACGTAATGAATTATTCATGTCGAAAAAGACGGCCGCGTGATCCGTCTTATGAGGGAGGTTTGAGACAAAGTCATGATGTGGCCACTATGCTGCGATAATTCAATGTTCTTTATGAATTATTTACTGAATGCACTTTTTACTACATAAATCACGCGCTTTTATTTAGTAAACGACACTATAAATAATTTTAAAAGTCCAATAAAAATGAGTGTGACACTCATCTTAGCTTTCCCGTCAAAACTTCACCTCAAAATCACACTTTGAACATTATGGTGTTGAGAGCTGTCAATAGTGTCAATCCCTTAATCCCTATAGTGTCAGATGGAATGGAAAACTCACTTCACCTTTTTACTGTACGATTTCTACGAAATAGATTGGTAGGTTGACGTTGATGACCCTATCAACCTATATTGATAGTAGATTATACATTAGGCTTTATTATACATTACCTTTAAAAGCTGTCACAATTTTAGCACTTGCTTTCACTAGTAGACCTGTGTACAGACGACAGCACATCAAGTTACTACAATCTGTCAGATTTTTTATTCGATTTTCAACTTTATTGCTAAAGTGTTACAGTTCAAGGTTGATTGGGCAGTTTCGGGAAGCTTGACCTACTGTTGTCTGTACTTAATTTCAGATCAAGATTCAAGATCAAGATCACATAACACAGACCACATAATGAACTTATTTAATTATAGATTTATACGAGCAAGTAAAGTTTCTATGTTATGAAAAAGCAAAAATGAGGATCTCTTTTTGTTAAGAAGGTTGCGCTAAGGTATATAATATTCTCTTTTTTCCTTATGAAATTGATTTGACACTGACCCACAACTTGCAAAGAATGTAAGAGAATTTGCTTTTTATGGGCCACCCATGCGCTTCCCACTTTTAGAGTCCAATACATAATTTAATGTACCTATGTGCGATGTTTGACATAATCTATGTGAGATGTTTGACATAATCTATATGAATGATATAAATGATGAACACACTGACCCGCTGGTGAGTATCTCGGTTTCCTAAAATAGATGATTAAAAAGAATTCTAATGACATTTTATAAAACTAATCTGTCATATTTCATGCTACCTCTTAGCTATATATGAACATAATCTATTACTTAGTAGTGTAATTGTAATGCATGTAATTCTGCTGCCCTTCCAAGCAGTAAGGCGTATTTGTAATTTAACAACTATCAAAGGCACATCAAGCAGATGAGGAGCAAGCACTTAGGCAGACCGCAAAATTCTTTAAATGTAAGATATATTGTGTCCAAAACTGGCACAAAGGTCTGCAAGTAGTGGGCATGCCATTTTGGCATGTGTATTCTGGGCTTTACTTATGTTTTGCAATTTGCAGGTCAGTCCCAGATTGTTTGTTGATTAAAATATGATTAGTGAACAATTATGGCTTTGCAAAAATGTATTCAAGAAAATCAGTTTCACAACTCCTTAAATTAGAATTGGCCAATGTTTAATTTCATAAAATAGTCATTCAATATTAGAGTTAAGAACTTAGAGAGTTGTTTTAATGATTTATAGAACTAGAATTATATAAATAATAATATTTTTACAGTTGCAAATCGTATTAAAATCTTTATTCAATGTGACACTAACCTGCAGACTGCATAAAACTTAAGGTAATTTTAATTTTACGAACTATCTGCTTTTGCCTTAATTTACTTTTGCGTTTTACATTAACACATACAAAATGCAGTTGGCTTTCTAAAACCTATCATAATTACCATCATAAGTTTAACTTAATATATATTTATGACTCCTACCAAATATATTGATCTGAATAGATAAACCTCTGACATCAGTTTTCTGCCGATTACAAATGATTGTACCTTCAATAACATCACCTTTCTTCACCTCCTTACAATCTCTAAAATAGAAAACTGTTTGCTTCCAATGGGTTGGTGTTTTATGCGGTCCAGTTGAAAACTCTACGGGGTTCGGCAGATCAAAAAAGGTATCAAAATAACCAACAATTGAGGTCAAAGCACCATCTTTTACAATAGGAAGTTTAAAGTCAGACGTAAAGTCCATGACGTCAATTTTACATGTGTTAATATCAATGTCTTTAACAATACAAGGTTCAGATATAATATTTTTAGATCCAACTATGTCAATACTTGCTTCCCGTACAACTTCAGATTTCATGCAATTCATTTTATATCCGTACACATCAGACCAATATTCAATTAGTTTTTTGTGTGTGTCTACATCACCATTAGCAACAAGACTTATATTACACCTATTAGGTAACAGTAGTCCTCCAGGTTTTAGGCAGTGATCTCTTGCATAAATAACACTGTCTAACATACCTTCAAACAGCAAAAAGTATCCCATCCATTCGGAGACAATAATGTCAACTTTTTCATTCAATTTAGTATCTTCCAGCCTCCCTTTAACTAATTTAATGGCATCTTGTAAATTATTTTCTCTAACAATATCCATAGCATGATATATAATTTCTGACTGATCTAATGCGTAAACTTGTTTCGCTCCGGCTGTTGCGCAAAACATTGATAAAATACCAGTACCACAACCAAGATCTAAGACAGTTTTATCTTTCAATGTTTCCTTGTTTTTCAATATAGCATCTCTATAAGATTCTGTGCGGACTTTGTCTGAAAGCATATCATAATGTATACCAAAATGAGCATAAGTACTAAAGTAGCCATCGTCCATGTCTAGGGGAAGACTTGCTACACAATTGAGTTCCGTTGAGGGTCCATCATTACTTTTGCTTAATTGACCACCTTCCACCAATGTTTGCATTGAATCCTGCATTGTCTTGATATCATCCTTCGCATTTTGCAGAAGTGTAGCACTCTCACTTAGCTGTTGTGTTAAAAACTGTATTGTCCTTTGAAGTTCAGTGAAGTGTGCCTCTGATAGGGTTACCAAGCCATTCTCTACATTGGCATGGTAGGTTTTAGGTGAACTTGGCTTGTCGGTGAGGCCGTCAAAGTCGTACATAAGCCACTCATCCTGCACCACAGGCTGAAAGTATTTTTCATCGTCCCACAATGACTTGTTGATGTTTGTTATAACCTCCGGGGTGGGTTTGTGCGTTCTGATATAATTTATTAACTTGATGTATGAATAGCAATCCAAACTGAACTTTAATTTGAATTCGTTCAAATCAAACTTGTGGACAGACTTGCAATGAGCAATTCCTTCCTCAATATTCGATAAAACGTTAGGACAAAATAAGCATGGTACCGTTGTATCGTTAGTTTCCATTTCTTGCCAATCGTCGTCTTCAAAATTGTCCTCGTCACTACTGAGGTCTGGCACGTCCGACATTGTTACGTTTTGTTAGTCAAACACTTTTAAATCCTTCGTACTTTTAGAGTTGATTCACAAAATTTAAGATCACAAAGTAGGAACATGTGAGGGCGAACTGTCATTCAGATCTGTATCAGACTAATCAGACATTGATTTTAGATGACATTTAACTTTGTCCAGCTGCCGCACTGTCAAAATTATTTACGTTCAGAAAGTTATCACTAGGCAAGAATAGACGCAATGTCGTGGAGTTGCGGACCAACCGTATTAGGAAGGGAACAACGATTCTATTAGATTTATCAACGTAAGGCTGTGTGAAAACAATATTTAAAATATTTATAAAAGGTTATTATTTTATAAAAGGTCTTATTAGTTTTTGTTATTCTCTTTGGTTTTCATTTTTGACACTTACGAACAATTTTATTATTTTCAGTTACGTTTAGGCGGGAAAGCGAAGATGAGTGCCACGCTCATTTTTCATTGGACTTTTAAATTATTTATAGTGTAACTAGCGTACAGTTATTGCTACACCCCTCTCCCAAATTTTAGTTTTTTTTTTTATGTATATATTATAATTATATATTTTGGTAATAGTATGTATGTATATTTAGCTTATTTAAGTATTGTTTTAATAAATTTAAGGGCTTTTTTTTCCTTTACTATTTTCTTTCAAGCTAAAGCACCTACCATCTTATCTCTTCACCACCTGGGGTTGACTGGTAGAAAATGCCTAAGGCATTAAGTCCGCCTCTGTACATGTCATGTGTGCGAAAGAATAAATAAATAGTGTCGTTTACTAAATAAAAACGCGTGATTTATGTAGTAAAAAGTGCATTCAGTGAATAATTCGTAAAGAACAGTGAAATATTGTAGCATAGTGGCCACATCATGTCTTTACGCTAAACCCCTCCTGATCGGCCACACGCGGTAAACGAAAGGAGTTAGATTAGTTAGCATAAGTTTAGGTTAAGTTACAAAAGAAGACAATTATATAATTCATGGTCTGAGATACCTTTGCCTGCTTATTGTAATGCACTGGCAAATTGAACAAACAACAACAATTATTTTCAGTTATATTGACAAAAAATATTGAAATGAATAAAAATAATTATAACTATTTAAACATTGAGTTCTCTTGAATTTTACATAAAGACTAGAACTGAATTTTACTTTTGTAACCCCATAGACTCATCTGTCTTGCGCACATTGTACGGCGCGCCGCGAAAATTTGTTTTTGTTCTGTTGTCATGACATCAGCGTAACAAATAATGTAAAGACAAACTGTGAAGTATATTCTACTTTGAGTACTTATATTGTTAGTCTCTTTGCTGTGAAGTAAACTCAATAGAAATTCGAGTAATCATGAAATTAAAAATATCAACTTTCAAAGAACCTAAGCATACTGGTGTTGTTGTTTGCGTTAATTGGAATAATACCGAAGACGTATTTTCATGTGGGTAAGTGAACCTACAGAGTGACCAAAATAGGGATGTGACTGGGACGAACCGAATGATAACACACACACGCACACATACATAGGCAAGGACAAACTTCCTACTTCGCCATTGTCATAGACGGTACCTAGAAATCCGGCCCTTACACATTCATTTACAGCGAACACTTGGTTAACACAGATAAAGCGTGAGTCGTTTCGCGAGATAAAAATACTCTACCATGATGATATACCTAATATGGGTAAAAAGGTTTATAATCACATCATTTGACGAGTGGCTGATCGATCGATTGCTGCGCTGCGTGTCGCGGGTTCGATTCCTGCACCGAACAAATATTTGTATGGCCTACAGTTAGTTCCGGGTCTGGCTGTTTGTGCATGTGAGTATAAATGTTTCTAAGCTAAGCGTACCCACAATACAAAAATAATTGCTATCTGAAGTCGTATTTTAATAAAGAGAAAAAAATCACAGATGTCGTGCCTTACACGACCTTCGGGGTATATTGGAAATGAATTTAGCCAAACCAATATTTTCTGAATATGTTTATTTGAAAAAAAACAATTTTTCAAAAAATTTTTTTGAAAAAATCATTTTCATATTACAATGGATGCGAATATAAAATAACTCAAAATGGAGGGCCTAAACTATTATAGATAATCACATTTTGTTTTTTACAAAATATATACCGATTCAATACCCGGAGAGCTTTTTCGATTTATGCCTTTCCCTATTATAATCTCCGAGTACTCGTTTATTCAAGTCAAAAAGTCTCGGAAAACTCGCACTATTTTTCAAAAATATGCATGTATATGCATATTTTCCAAAAAGTTTTGGACTTTTCCAAAAAAAAATTAATACCTTGTAGATCTCATTCAGACAAAACTTTTCATATCCTACTGAATTACGTAACTTCAAAAATAACGAAACCATAGAGAGATTTCACCATCGTTTAAAATGATCCCCTACCAACACGATCGAGAAATCATTTCCAATGTTAAAAACGTTATAAAACTTTTACAGAGACGACCATAAACTCTTGAAATGGAACCTAGTAAACAGTGAATGTATTGTGGTCACAACATTTCCTGATGATTTTTATCCAAATGACATGCATTTGTTTCCAAAAATCAATATTGGCGGCAATAAACATCAGCACGACGTGATTCTGATTTCGACAGCAGATGGCAGGTGTGTGATATTTTATCTAAATCTAATAATTGGCTGTTCTTCGGAGGTCATTATTTTAGTTTCATATAACGAAATAGGTACAGACGGCAGCAAGTCAAGCTATCCGAAATTGTCAAACATTTCCAATCAACCTGGAGCCTTAAGAGGGGACTCTAATGGGGTTTTCTCTATACAAACATATTCCGCTGTTTTCTTCGTGAATAACGCTTTTAGAGCAATGATTTTTTTCTACAATTTCACACCTTGATTATACGCCCCTATTATTTAATTTTTCGAAAACTTAATTAATAAAAGAAATATGATGTTTCAAAATCCCGAAAAATAACCCATTTTTACCGCGATGTTCAGATGACTGTTACACAAATGTGATAAGTTTTTGACAAAAACGAAAATAATAGAGGCATAGGTATACCTACTCATCCTCTAAATTTTGATATAAAAATAATTGAGATCTGTCGTGTTTTGAAAAAGAAAACAGCGGAATACGAAACATATTTTGGTCAACGTTTTTGTAGGTAAAATCAGCCTGAGTTGCAACTGTCTCTTTCGCACTTTACGGGGAAAGGTTGAAAGCGGCGCGACGGCAAAAGTTTTTTCAAATACGTATTTCTCAAATTCCTCGGGACTAGAGTTCACTCTTAATGCCTGTCTGTAAATAAGCTTTACGCTTCCAGTTTTAGCTGACCTTGCATTCTTATAGGTTATTCGCACAATCAGAAGTCTGCCTATACTGGCTCCACAGCAATCTTAATATATTGTGATGACTGGCAGCGGACCCCGGGCTCCAACGCGAAAGCCGCGGTTGCAACCGGGATAAACACTGAGATGATGATGATGATGATGACTGGCTAATTGGCTATGTATAGCATGTTATGTTGCCGTGCATATCTACACATTGAATGGAATATGCACGGATCTTCCTACTCTTTTTTTTTGTACTTGTGTTGACAGGCGCAAAGTAACAGAGATATGGGTCAGTCATATACTTTTATATATTACCCTGAACTTACATAACATTTTGAAAAGCTATTATTTTCACAATAGTAACTACGGAGTTTGCTGCCGGCTCTTCTCCATATGAAGTACTAGCTTTCCGTCCGCGGCTTCGCCCGCGTGGAGTTCGGTTATATCGCGCCTTTTAGATTTCCCTCGGGAACATCAAATTTTTCCGGGATAAAAGGTAGCCTATGTTCTTTCTCAGGGTCTAAAGATTGTCTGTGCCAAATTTCATCAAAATCGGTTGAGAAGTTTAAGCGGGAAAGCGTAACAGACAGACAGACAGACAGACAGACCGACAGACAGACAGACAGAGTTACTTTCGCATTTATAATATTAGTATGGATGTAGGTTAGGTGAAAAAAAATACTTATTTTAATATTTTTGAAGGTTCCACATCGTAAATCACAACGGTCGTATAGAGAAATCAGTAAATGCCCATCAGGGTGCTTGTCTCATAGCACAATGGAGTCCTGACGGAGCTGGACTCTTAACAGGTAAAAACTCCTATACCTAAACCACAGTCTAAAAATCATACAGTCATCCAACGAAGACGTCTAGAGAGCAATCGTGCGGGGTGCGAGGGGCGAGACGCGGGTAAGCGGCACCCGAGCTGCGAACAAAACGATGTTCGTATCTCGGTATCTATCATTAAGGGCTAACGCGTGTTTGTTTTTTTATTTGTTTGTTTTATAATTTGATATGAGTGTCAATTTTTAGTATAATTGGGGTGCTGGTTACGAAAATGCCATCTAAATAACTTAAATCTGTCTCGAGTTGTTCCCTTAGTAAAAATAGCAAATTAATTAAATATAATACAGCTATCGATATTGATCTGCAATAAATAAATATTTTCATAAATATTGTTTATTTGTGACAACCCTGGCCGATGCGTTACTGTCTAGACGATGTCGGCATTTTACACGAGATCAAAGGCGTCGACCTCCTGTATGATTTTTATACTGTGCCTAAACATTGAAACGTCGGAGCAGCGCTCTTGAGATGGGAATTTTCAAGTTTTATTTTTATTTTCAGCCGGTGAAGACGGTTTCGTCAAAGTGTGGTCTCGGAATGGTCTGCTGCGGTCGACCATAGTTCAATCCGACGTGCCTTGTTTCAGCGCTGTATGGAGTCCAGATAGCAGTGCCATCTTACACACAAAGGGGAATTCACTAGTTATAAAACAACTGAATTCTAGCAACAAGATTACAAAAGTAGATATCATGCTGTCTATTATAGTGTTTTGGTAAAAATACTTTTGTTTCTTTTTTAGATATATATCGTACTTAGTAATAATATCTTCTCTTTCAGTGGAAAGCTCACGAAGGCCTTATCTTATGTATCGCATGGAATGCCAATAACAATTTAATTCTATCTGGTTCTGAAGACGGATATTCTAAGGTACTTATTCAAAATCTACATCTTTAGTTTCTGATTTAAGAAATCTAAAGATACTTCCACTTTCATCAGATATGGGACACTTTCGGTCAGCAAATATCGGTGAGCGTGAAACATGACCAACCAATCACAAGTGTTAGTTGGTCTCCTGCTGGTGACATGTTTGTCGTGGGTAGCTACAATCTTATTCGCCTGTGCAACTCTAATGGGGTAAGTCAAAATGTATCACCAAGAATTGCATTGGTTAATTAGTTCAACAGCTTGTTCTACCCCACCCTATTTAATTCTCAGTTATTAAAAAATTTCTGTTCTGATAGTAATTACCAATTTATTTTTCCCAGTGGTCGCACTGTCTCGACCGACCATCAACTGGCAGTATTTACAACGTAGCCTGGTCGTCTGATGGTACGCAGTTGGCAGCTGCATGTGCTAACGGACACGTTTTGTTCGCTCATATAATTGATCGGTAAATAGCTTAATTTTTAACTAACTTATTTAGCAACGCAAAGCCTTTTTGAAACGAACATTTCAAACTTCCAGAGAATACACCTGGAAGAACTACGCCTGCAACCAAGTTGGACGGAAAGTGATCGCCATAAGGGACATTTTAACTGATCAGAATGACCAGTTGGACTACCCAGACAGAGTCATACAAATTGCTCTGGGTTTCAATCATATGGTTATTGCTACGGTGAAGCAGTGTTTTATACACAAGCTAACGTCGTGGAATACACCAGTTACATTCGATCTTAAAGAAGGAACTATAAGCATGATATTGCTTGCGGAAAGGTAAATCGTAGAACTTTCAACACTATTACAGATTTCTTACATATGTACGGTCGACAGCAGGTCAAGCTACCCGAAACTATCAAATATTCCCAATCAATTCTGAGCCTTAAATCTTTAACGATAAAGTCGACAATCTAATAATGAAAGGACATGGCTAAACTGAAGTATGGTAAGCTACCCAGTAATGAAATCGCATGTATAAATATGATTCCTAGCAATATATAATGCTAAATAGCTGAAATTTAGTATTTTGTAATTTTTAAAATTTAGGAACTTTTCATATCTGCACAATCCTGAAAATAATATCGCGTAACGCCTACGACAAAGATACAAAAGCTTAAAACGATATCATTGCTATGAAATTTTATCTAGGCATTTTAACGTATCTTCGACGATTTTTATTGTAATTGTGTTTTTCACTGGTGATTGTGCGCTAAGGTACGTGAAGACTGTAAATATGTACAAGAGGTAATTGCACCACAAGAACTTGATACAACGGATTCTCTCCTTGATGAACCTAATGCAAATCCATTTCCACAATCCATGTCAAATCAAAATAATGCATAAAAACAATTGAGAAATTTTTTTATGTTCATTAATTCATGAAAGTTAGAAGAAATTTTTAAACATTAAACGATTCATGACTGACTACAATTCATGAGTATAGAGCATAGGCGTAGAGTAGCCAGCCTTTCGGTGTTCTATAGGATGCTTTTTGGGGAGTGTGCGAGGGAATTGAATGATTTAATTCCGCCGTCGCCGTTCCACCATCGGACGACCCGTCATACGGCTAGTTTCCACCCTTACGTTGTTAACACCACTACGATCCGGACGAAGCGTTTCGCCTCCTCCTTTATACCGCGTACATCGCGGGACTGGAACAATTTGCCAGCGGCGGTGTTTCCGTCGGACTACAATTTGAGTGTCTTCAAGGCTAGAGTGAATAGGCTCATAATAAACTAGTGCGCTTTACCATCAACGATTGCGTCACTGACTACCATCAGGCGGGATTGCGGTCAAGCGCTAGTTTATAATTTATATAAAAAAAAGAATACATAAATATTACGTATTACTGCGAAATTCCTTTTCGTTTAACCGAGCTGGGACTCCGTTTTGCCATCTGCTTTGGCAGATTGTAGTAGCTTGTGTTCTGTCGTCTGTACTATATGTACAGACGACATAATATGTAGATTTAATAAGAAATTAAATATCCTTATATCTGTAGGGGATAATAATTATAACTATTAAAGAGCAATTGCAGTTTTTTTCAGGCCAAAACACTATGAAAAGTAACGTAACGTCTGCAGACGTTACTATTATTAATACAAAAGTATTAATAATATAAATAATTAATATTATATCAATAAAATATAATAAATAAAATAATACATATTAATAAAATATTTTTTCAGATGCATATGCATTGTAGAAAGAGCTGGGCTTTCAGTGTACAGTTATATGGGCCGATTACTGGCCAGTCCGCGTTGGGGCGCCCGACCAGAGTGTCTGGGACGTGCTGGAGTATCCCTGGGTCCTGATGCTTTAGCTGCTATTGACCAGGGTGATAGAAAATGTATGTTATTTATTTTATCTGCGTCAGCGAACATCATACGTTTATTGATATACAACGTTAATTTTTGTCTATGCGACATCTGAATATAGTTTGTTCAAAATAAACAACTCAATCGATTCCAATCATTATTACACCATGCTATATTTTTTCCCAAATACATTTAGAAATTGTTGCAGTGTGGTTACCGAGCGCGTTCGGTAGATCATAGTACTCCGAGCTCGCGCAATAGCTGACGCCAGAGGTCAACGCACCCCGTTCACCCGCCCGAGCGGAGCGTGGACCATATTATTTTTGTTGGGTCAGCCAAGTAGGATAACAAGCGCATAACTTTGTGGTTTTTCTTGATATCTTTTTGAAATTTTGTACATAGATTCTATACTTAAAAACTTACTGGACACTTGTTTCGGGTTTCGCATAATTAAAAAAAAATTGTACATATATTTATTCGCAATTATCTTTATCAGTGATCCACGTGTTCGACCTACCAACGGGCCTTATAGTTCGAAGCTCAGCTGACAATACAGTGACGAAGCTTACGCACAAAATGACAGTATCCACCATCGCGCTTAGTCAAACGGGGCCTATAAACGAAAGACAACTGGCTCTGTTGGATTATAACAGGGATTTGTATGTCGTTACTGTTAAGGATAGCAAGCCCAAGTTCGTAAAATTAGGTGAGTGACTTGATTTATAAGCGAAGAGTCTTGGGATGCGGTGGTTTCTTTCTGCGAAACACTCGTCTCACAGAGGCTGAGGAAAGGGATAGGGCGATTCCGTCCACTCACCCGCCCGGGCAGCCATCCTGCCCCAGCAAGCATACCGGGCGTCGACTGAGGGTAGATAATGCCCTCTTCTAGCCCCCCTAAATGGGTCCAGGCGTGACAGACTCGGGGACGTTTGTCACCCACCGAACATCAGGACCCGAGGTGGCGGCGCGAAGTGTTTCACGCGCGCCGCTCTTAGACGTCACGGGGGTAGTCAAACACCTCACTCCCCCCTGACCCGAGGAGGCCCACAGTGACGGTCCGGCACCAATCAGGGGCTGCACCAAATATTGGTCTCAGTGATGGCGAATGGTGTTAGTGAGTATGAGTGCAATCAGAAAGAGACTTGTCGGTTTTGATTCAACTCTCCTTACCTAAGTGTTATCTAGTAACTACTAAATAATTTGTGTTTACCTTTACCATAATTAATACCTATTTCGCCTGTAACCATATTTAAATGCTTCTTGGCACAACTTGGACGTTAAGAACTGTATCGAAGCTCCTGATTTTAACATCGCAGAAACAACGTTTATCGTTGTTAGATTGCTTAATAAATAACTTAAGTTTTATTCATTTGTCATAATTTTTTCATCATCATCTCTGTCTTCTTATTAAATAACTTAAGTTTTATTCATTTGTCATAACTTTTTCATCATCATCTCTGTCTTCTTATTAAATAACTTAAGTTTTATTAATTTGTCATATTTTTTCATCATCATCTCTGTCTTCTTATTAAATAACTTAAGTTTTATTAATTAGTCATATTTTTTCATCATCATCTCTGTCTTCTTATTAAATAACTTAAGTTTTATTAATTTGTCATATTTTTTCATCATCATATCTGTCTTCCATAGTTTTTCGCTCGGATTACACTGATTTACCTACTCGAATGTTTTTAAATTATTTTATACACCTAGGAGCCTTTTCGAACTGTATTCACTAACTATGTTGCACGAATAAAATTAAACCAGTTTTTTTAAGTCTCTTGGGTCTCATCATCTTTAGCCTTTTACCTACTATATTCGGGTCGGCTTTCGGTTTACCTGGATGCAGCTGAATACCAAGTAGTTTATATGGAGCGACCGTCTATCTGACCTCCACAACCTGGTTAATGGGTAATACGAAACCCCTTGGTAAGACTGTTAAACAGACACTCCGTGCCCCGAAAAACACGTTAAGTCTTTGATCCCGGCGGACATTTGTAGATTTTGACAGTCGTTATGAGTCGTCAGAAGTCCCGAAAGTCTGACCACCAGTCTTACTAAGGGGTATCTTATTACCGAGTAACTGGGTTGTGGAGGTAAGATAGGTAGTCGCTTCAAGTCTAACCGGATTCAGTTGAATCCGGTTAGACTGGAAGCTGACCCAACATAGTTGTAAAAGTTAGACAGATGATGAACTAGAAGTCCTTAACCATTCTTTTTTTTTTTTTGCCAGGTTCTCAAATCTTAAGTATATGCTGGAGCTGCGAGACAGAGCTCCTAGTAGGCTTGCGAGCTAGCTCTGTAGTAGCCTGGTGTTGTCCACGGGCAGCTATGCAACCAGACTGGCTAGCTCTCACCACCGTCAGCAAGGATGTCGTGTTTAGTATCCAAGTTTATACGTTACATAATAACTTATCAAAAGACAAATCTAAAAATCATGTTGTTTTTTTTTTTAGGGATCTCGGAAGGAACCCCACAATTCTTAGTATTGAAGATGGTGTAGCGAAAATATGTCGAGGCAATGGCTCAATATTACACCTGTCGATTGCTGCCTTCCCTGAGAAGTTACTGAAACACGTAGTTGCGAACATGTGGCAGCCAGCCCTACAGGTTAGCGAATCTACAACGTATTTCTTTGTTTATACGAAACCCGAAACCGTGTCCAGTAGTTTTAAGTAAAGAATGTATGTAGAAAATTTCAAAAAGATATCATGAAAAGCCACAAAATTATGAACTTGTTATCTTATCTGGTTGTCCCAACAAAAATATGGTCAACGCACGCGTCCGTAGCGGCACGGCGCGCGGCGTGGGGCGCTGTCTCGCTGTACGCCTAGTACCACAGTATAAAAATCATACAGTAGGTCGACGCCTTTGATCTCGTGTAAAATGCTGACATCGTCTAGCTAGACAGTAACGCATCGGCCAGGGTTGTCACAAATAAACAATATTTATGAAATTATTTATTTATTGCAGATCAACATCGATAGCTGTATTATATTTAATTAATTTGCTATTTTTACTAAGGGAACAGCTCGAGACAGATTTAAGTTATTTAGATGGCATTTTCGTAACCAGCACCCCAATCCACCTCGGGATTAACACCCATATCATATTAATATACATTTAAATTGGCGTCTGCCATCTTGGATTTCAAAAAGGGTGGCTTTTTCGTAATAAGCACCCCAATTATACTCAAAATTGACACTCATATCAAATTATAAAAAAAAAATAACGTACGCCATTTTGGATGTCAACAAGGATGGCTTTTCGTAACAAGCACCCCAATTATATTCAAAATTGACACTCGTATCAATAAAAAAAATATAAAACAAACAAATAAAAAACAAACACGCGTTAGCTCTTAATGATAGATACCGAGATACGAACAAACTTTTGTTCGCAGCTCGGGTGCCGCTTACCCGCGTCTCGTCCACACCCCGCACGATTGCTCTATCTAGACGTCTTCGTCGGACGACTGTTATGATTTTTAGACTGCTAGTATGATCTACGGCCAAATGTGTTGCGCGCTCGGTAACCACAGGGCAACAATTTCTGAATATATTTGGGAAAAATATAACATTGGAATAGATTTAGTTGCTTATTCTGAACAAACTGTATTCAGGTTTCGTATAAGGAAAAACAACGTTGTTAAGTGTAATAACACAAATTTTATTTTAACATTGTACTGCGTTCACCTTTTAGCTCTGTCGCACCGTTGAAGATGAGACACTTTGGGCGTGCTTGGCAGTACTTGCTTGGCAGTATCATCAACTACCCGTGGCTGAAGAAGCTTTCGCTTTGATAAGGCAATATCATCAAGTCTGTTATATTCAACATCTTAGAGTAAGTATCTGTAACATCAAAATATTACACTATGTTCCTATAATACAAATTTCCTTCTCTGAAAAAAAAAAGAATCTCTCTTGTAGCATCATCATTCTTTTTTATCGTCCCACTGCTGGGCACATGTCTCCTCTAATATAGAGAAGAATTAAGCTTAATCACCACGCTTGCTCAATGCGGGTTGGCGATTTCAGACTTGAAAGTCCAGGTTTCCTCAAGATATTTTCCTTCACCTTTTAATCAGTCATTGGTGTCCAAGATATACTTAGAAAGTACATATAACTTAGAAAAGTTACATTGATACTTGCCTGACATGGAATCGAACCCGCCTACTCATATTTGAGAGGCTGCTGTCTTGTAACGTGACGTTTTAATCGTGGGGGGTGTGTGGCCCAAATCTTAGTGTCTAATGGCTTTTTGTTTTATTTTCAGAGTAACATACCGGAGAAACTGATGACCAATAAATAGACATTTTACAATTTTGAAATGTCGCTCATTGAACTTAAGATATATAGTTCTTTTTTAATTATTTCACTACGGAAGTAACAGTAATAGGCGCCTGCTTTTTACTGTATCGAAGAATCTGATCGTATACAAATCGAAGGTTAGCCAAAATCAGCAGTAAGACTGGTAAAGCGGACCCCAGACTCCAGAGTTGAGGGCTTCGGATGCGACTGGGATTAATGCTGAGATGATGATGATGAGTAATTAGGCGCCTGCTTTTCGTAAGAGTCACTGCTATTTCCAACACAGCCTTGTTTTTTTACTTAAGTACCTATAGGTATTTAGTTCCAAGTAAGTACAGGCGACAGCACCTCAAGCTACTACAATCTGTCAAATTTCTTTATTAGATTTTCAACTTTATCACTACAGCGTACAAAATTCGGGTCAGAGACACATCGCTCTGTGAATGTGGGCTGGATGAAGGTACATTGGAGCATATATTTTTCCAGTGCTCCAATAATAACCCTGCCCATGATCTGTATAGTAGTCTTCCTAAGTTACATATCCCTGTCTCAACCAACTTTCCATCTTTACTAACACATTCTTCCCCAAAGCTATTTGGAGCTTTGATGGATTTTATCCGTATTAATGACCTTAAATTATGAATTTTTTTTTTTGTGTATTTGTCTATGTTCATATTTATTATATCTAACCATAATATATCTAACTTTCTTTTAAATGTATTTTTTTTTTGTTACTGTGTACCTACTAACACTTGTATACAAGTTTCACATTGAACACAGTGTTTTTTTTTTTTTTATATATATTTTTGATTTTATTTAGCTGCCTTCGCACGTTTTATCATATCACATTGGACATTGGCAGAATTGTCAACATCGGCACCATTGCCATAAACAAAAATAGAATAGAATACAGCGTTAATTTTGAAGGTTTACTGAGAATATTTGACAATTTCGGGTAGCTTGACCTGCCCCCTAATCGGCGAACACATTTTTGTCAAATGATTGCGACTAGACGGCCGAACGGACCAATGGGCCAGCGGTCCGAACGATCCCAACTGATCCCAACTAGTCGCAATAATTTGACAAAAATGTGTTCGCCGATTAGGGAGCTGTTCTCGTCCGTACCTAACCAAGAAGTAGGTACCTACGAATGATTGACAACAATATAAATTATGGATCAGTAATACCTAACAATCTACAATATTCCTTCGTTATCATGACTAACTATAGAGTTAACTTATAATGTACAGACGACATCAAGCTACTAAAACCTGTCAGATTTCTTTATTACATTTTCAACTTTATCCCTAAAGCATTAAAGCTCAAGGTTGATTTGATTGAGAATATTTGACAGTTTCTGGTAGTTTGACCTGTTGTCGTCCGTATATCTGTGTCGTCTGTATTTGGATTAGTATCTTTATTTATATAAAATATGTGATAACCTATTTGAGTTCTAGTAAAACAAATAATCTGGTAATGAGTATTTTTTCTGTTTCAAATTGTTATTATTTGAAGAAATAATTCTTATTTCGTTTTGCTATAAAATTCATTAAACCTTGAAAATTGTTTTATTTAATAGTTATCTCGGAGTTTCTCTGCGTGATTGAATCAGAAATGAGGAGATCCGCGGAAGAACCAAAGTCACCGACATAGCTCTTCAAGTCGCTAAACTTAAGTAGCAGTGGGTAGGGCACATTGCTCGTAGAACCGATGGCCGATGAGGCAGTAAGGTTCTGTAGTAGCGGCCACGTACCGGAAGACGCAGCATAGGGAGGCCCCCAACAAGGTGGACCGATGTCCTGGTGAAGGTCGCGGGAAGCCGATGGATGCGGGCAGCACAAGACCGGTCATTGCAGGAAGCCTTGGGGGAGGCGTTTATCCAGCAGAGTGGACCACTATAGGCTGAAAAAGAAGACGAGAATAGTTTCTGGGTAGGTGCTTCCAATAACTTTTTTACTGAAGAAAACTGAATTGTTATTTTTTTTTTTTATATTATAAACTAGCGCTTGACCGCAATCCCGCCTGATGGTAAGCAGTGAGACAAGTGAACACACTCCCAAAAATGCATCATATAGAACACCGAAAGGCTGGCTACTCTACGCCTGTGCTCTAGACTTTGGATACCGTCTCTAGTTAAATCAAGGTCCCCAATCAGCCTCTTCGACCGCCCCTCCACTGAATCCAAAGTGGCCAGGTGACACTTAGCAGCACCAGCCCAAATGTGGCTGCAGTACTCCACACACGAACGGACCTGTGCTTTGTACATCATTAGAAGCTGCCCTGGTGTGAAGTACCGCCGGAACTTTGCGATAACGCCAAGTTACCTGGCAGCCACCTTGGCCTTGGACTCAATGAACCGCCCAAAGTTTAGGTTCGAGGAAATCTCAACTCCCAAAAGCTGAAGGCGGTCCGTACACTCCAAGGATACATTTCGAAAAGTAGGAGTCAAGGTGAACGGGCTCCTTTTGGCGGTGAAAAGACACGCCTGTGTTTTGGCGGCATTGACTGCGACAAGATTGGCTTTGCCCCATTCGGAGACTGCCTGCTGCTCCTGCTGCTCTTTCGGACCGGATTGATTCCCTACTAGCCCGAGCATCCGGTAGGTATCTCTCCACAACTTTGCTATCATCTGCATACCCATAGATACCGGGAATCAGCAGATCGTTAATATGCAGTAGAAACAGAGTTGCAGAGAGAACAGACCCCTGAGGAACACCAGCATTAGTCGACATGGGCTCAGATGAGCATCCGTCGACAACGACTCTGAGGGACCGTTCAGTCAGGAAGTCTTTTACCCAGCCAGTCAGGCCAGGGGAAATGCCGTACGCTGGAAGCTTACTCAAAAGGCCAGCGTGCCATACCCGGTCGAAGGCTTTCGAGACATCAAGGGAGACAGCAATCGCTTCCCCATTTCTCTCGAGGGCCTCGCCCCACAAGTGAGTGGCATACACTAGTAGGTCCCCAGTTGATCGATTGCGGCGAAACCCGTACTGTCGGTGATCGTTACCTTCCAGGTATGCCAAGAGGCGCGAGTTCAGCACACGCTCCAAACCTTGCAAAGTATGGAGGTGATCGAAATCGGCCGATATTTGGTGGGATCGGCACGACTACCCTTTGAACCCACTTATACTTTGGTAAGTACGTAAGTATAAGTTAATAATTGGCAAAGTTGCATAGTTAGGTACCTCCTCCTATTTTGTATTAATCAGGTAAGGTAATTAATTAGATAGTTAATAATATTGTACGAACGACAGCAATTCAAGGTACCCGAAACTGTCAAATATTGCCAACTAGCTTACCGCCCGCGGCTTCGCCCGCATGGAGTTTGGTTATATCGCGCTTTTTAGATTTCCTTCGGAAACATCAATTTTTTCTGGGATAAAAGGTAGCCTATGTCCTTTCTCAGGGTCTAAAGATTGTCTGTGCCAAATTTCATCAAAATCGGTTGAGAGGTTTAAGCGGGAAACCGTAACAGACAGAGTTACTTTCGCATTTATAATATTAGGTATAGTATGGATTAATCTTGAGCAATAATGAAAATAATAAAAAAATAATAGATAAAGTTGAAAATCTAATAAAGAAATCTGACAGATTGTAGTAGCTTGACCTGCTGTCGTCCGTATATCGTCTCCACTTAGATGGAAAGAGGACGTACAATTAGCCTTGTTTTTTTTTTTTATTGGGATGGGAAATCATCAAATGCCTTCTCGCGCTCTGGGCGGAGCGGAAGGGCGTGTCAGACTTTTACTGACTAAAACCCACCCGTGTTTCTTCACTTCCCTGTGGGACGGCCAAGGCCTCGGTTTCTTTTTAACCAACCCGCAACCCTGACGTACAGTTAGCTACAAAAAGCAATACAGCAGAGTAATTGCGTAACAAACTAAGTATCAGTAGCAATGTGTTTCATTTTGACAGTTCAAGAACATTCATTACGTTATTAACGTTTTTGAGCGGACACATTTTTCGAACATATGGAGCACTGAATTTGCTCCAAATAATTCAAATTGTTAGGACCTATTTAAGTGCTACCCAATTATGGTGCAGGCTAAAAATGCTACAGTACAATGCTACATTAAATTTTTCACAGTGTGCGGGTATCAAAGTGAAGCTACAATTTAGTAAGGCCCTAATGTATAATGTTATGTTTTGTGGATGCAACTCTACGCAAAAAATACCCTGAAAGTATTTAGGTACTAAAATAACAGCTCATAAAGCTACTACAATCTGCCAGATTTCTTCATTAGATTTTCAACTTTATAACTACATGGTTAAGGGTCAAGGTTGACTAGGAACATTTGACGGTTTCGGGTAGCCTGATATGCTATCGTAAATACATACAATGGTACGAATTAAGCAATGACAAATACATACAATGGTACGAATTAAGCAATGACAGACTTTAATGACATTAATTAATTATATAGCAACATAATGATTTATTTATATGCATTTTTAATAAAAGTATACATTAAAACCTAAAAAGCCAGTTGTTATCCCCGCACTATTAGTTTCATTCAAGTTAAAAAGTTACATTCTTTTCGTAGTTCACTTCAGATAGAGAATTCATTTTATTCAATTTCATTCATTCATTCAGTGTTTCTGTCAACGCGGAACGTGTTGCACGTGTTTTATGTGCGCGCTCTGACGTAATTTACTTCGATACATAACTAATTTTCACTAATAAATTCTATCATAAAATTGTTATTATCACTAATAGTTTAGTCAAATTTGTTATGATTGTTTATTGTGCAGTGACTTTCTAAGACAGCAATGTGTATAGCGACGTGCCCTACATTAAAAACATAGGTTACCGAAAGAAAGTTAAAAAGTTTTGTTTTGTTGAGTGATGTGAAAATGTGGAAGATGGGTGTTTTGAAGGTGGAAATATTGTTGTTACTAAACTTGTTCTTAGTTAGTGGGGATGTGTTTAATAATGATGTCAGTGAGCATTCTTTGGAGTTAACCCAGTCTTTGAACTTAGCGCGGCAAGAGTTGATTCAGGATACTTGTAGACGTTATCCTCCTAGGTACGGGTTAGATGAACTTCCTCCGAACCAACTGGAGCATATCTTGATAGATGAGGAACACAAACTTTTGTACTGCTATGTGCCAAAGGTGAGTTTTTCAAGGTAAACTGCATTTCGTACCTGCACATGTCACATAGCGTAAACATATCGTTTTTGGATGATGCCCATGACATAATTCTTGAAATATTTACAGTTTGTCATAGTTATGTTAACTTCTTGACGTCGTAATTTATCCTCAAGATGAGTGTGCTGTGCTTTTGTAAAATTTTTGAGCAGAATAGTTGTTACGTATTGACAAGTGTAGGTACACCTACCTAAGTTAAATAATTATGAAAACCGTAACTACAAAGTAGGTATTTGGCTGACTGTATTGACCAATAATAGACATTTTACATAAGTTTATAAAGTGCTGATTATTTATTATATATGTCTTTATCATTATGTTCATTTAATATTTAAAACAAACAAAATAACATTGTTATTATTAATTCTATTCAAGGCCAAGATATCCAAAATATATGTACATAAATTGCTGTAATGTCCTACAATCTAACTGTCCACTGATAATGATAATTTAAGTAATTAGCTTTACTAATATACCAAATTTATTTTAGGTACCTACTTAGTTTGACTAGGTCACAAAAAACTATCAATAATATTGCAAAAAGACTCTTACATAGACAAAACAAGCCTAGATATTGCAAAGAGTATTACATAGACAAAACAAGCCTAGATATTGCAAAGAGTACCTATTACATAGACAAAACAAGCCTAGATATTGCAAAGAGTATTCATTTAAATAGTTTTTATTAAAACTACTCTATGGGCTAACTAACCTCCAGAAAAATAAGCTTCTATTTTCAAAACTTTAACCTTTTTTTGTGTAGGTGGCCTGTACAAACTGGAAGCGTATCCTCATGATACTGGCTGGTAAATGGAACAACACAGATGTACTGTCCATTACAGCCAGTATTGCGCACACCCCTGGAATGTTCCGGAACATGAGCACAGTGAGCCGGCCCGAAAGAGATTACATGTTGGAGAACTATCACAAAATGATCATAGTCAGGAATCCATTTGAAAGGCTGCTGTCAGCATTTAGAAATAAACTGGAGGGTGATGCTCCAAGTGCTAAGTATTTCCAGGTGAGTTTATACAACAGTACCTAATCATAAATACTGTTAAGTAACTTTTAGCTTTCAGACTAACTTACCAACACTTTGATAATTCAAAAGTGCCTACAAATGTTTTAATCAAATTGAAATAAATTCTTTTTAATTTTGTGTTGTGTAATACTTTATTATGTAGGTACATAAGTACATAGGTAAGTATAAAGCATTAAGTTTGATATTGATATAGGTCAAAAAAGCGTAGACTAAATATTACAAGGCAAGAACATTAAATAATTGTGTAATATCTGTTTGTTTTTTTTCAAGCAAAAGTATGTAGGTATATTATACTAGGTTTTATTCAAACCTTAGGTTTCTCTAATGTGTCGTTTTACAATGTTGTATTCATTTTTTTCACAAAAAATCACAATTAAAAGATGCCAACTGTTGCCACATATTGATGCTCATGACTTACATTAAACTAGCTGCGCCCCTCGGATTCACGCGCGTAAGTGTCGATCCTGTGGCAATATCGGCATAAGAATCTCCTATGTGTTATTTCTGCTTATAAGCCATCTGTGTGACAAATCTCATGCAAATCCTTTCAGTACTTTTGCGTGAAGAGTAACAAACGTCCATCCATCCATACATACTTACATCCCCACAAGCTTTCGCTTTTATCAATAACATTGGTAGGATTACCTTCTACCTGGTTATTTATATGCTGGCTTCATGAATTGGACTGCATGATTACCCCAGTGGTTAAGCTGTTAACTGCTGCGCTGCGTGTCGCGGGTTCGATTCACGCACGGAAGAAATATTTGTATGACCTTGTAGGCAGTTGCTCTGGGTCTGGATGTTTGTGTAAGTGAATAAATAAATGTTTGTAAACGCACCAACGACAGGAGAAATTACTAGTGTGGGACAATTTTTTTTTTTTTTTTTTTGCTTCTTCTCTAAAAGTAATGTGCCAACATTTATGGCCTGGGAAATAAACACTCTAGACTGTATTGTGTTAGTAATTATATTACTTAGGTTTAATATTATCACTAGCTCTTGCCCGCGACTTCGTCCGCGTGTTCCTCCTCTACACAACCTCGCTCTTCGTTTTCGCAATGTTTCCATCGTTTTTCTTTGTGTTTGCGTTCAAAGGGTTCTAGAGTTAGACCAATGCATACTAGGACTGCGGGTTGCTCGAAAATAGAATATCATGGCCCTGGTGCACAGGCAACACGGGTGGATTTTAGTCAGTAAATGTCTGACACGCCCTTCCGTTCTGCCCAGAGTGGGTGACATCATTTACTGATTTCCCAATCGCAAAAAGGGGTTCTAGAGTTATGTTAAATACCCTAAACCTTCCTTAAGAATTAGGTCATGAATTGTAAAAAGATTTGTTCGAAATCTGACCGGCAGTTCCAGAGATTAGCGCGTTAAAACAAACACTCTTTATCTTTGCTATCCTTTGAAATGCGAGATGTATGGATGACAGCAGGACAAGCTACCCGAAACTGTTAAATATTGCCACCACAAAACAGATACCTACAAGAGCTATCTATTCCGTGATCCCCACCCAACTTTAAGCCTTAAGGGTATAGCTATAAAGTTGATCTTTACTAATATTATAAATCGGAAAGTGTATTTGTTTGTTTGTTCTGTTGTGCTTTGAAATTTTGCAGACGTAAAGTTAGAAGTCCGGATTAAATAATAGGGTAATTTTTTTTTCCCCGGAAAAAATTGATGTTCCCGAGGGAGATCGAAAAAGCGGGATATAACCGAACTCCACGTGGGCGAAGCCGCGGGCGGATAGCTAGTGTGTAATAAAGAAATTTGACAGATTGTAGTAAGCTCGATGTGCTGTCGTGTGTACAAAATGACTGCAGATAATACAAGATGCTATTTTTTACCACCTTTGAAACTAACACCAGCTAATCTTTCATTCCTTCAAGAGTCATGGAACACACTATTAAAGATTATAAATAGCTAATAATAAAACCATACTCATATTATCAAGGTATCAAGTGTCATGCACTGATATCACATTACTAAAATGTATCGAAATATGTCTACTTGAACATTATACTTTGATAACTGAGGAAGGATAGAGATAAGTATAAATTTGGACTGTCTGTATAAAAACTGTTAAGAAAACAAGTCTTAAGTATATTACTCAGTAAACGGAGGAACAAAATCGAAGCATCAGCCATATTTCAGTTTTGATTCATCACGAATGAACATGCTTCTGCATTGCTTACAAGCAACAAATGACGACCAATTAACTACTTACGGCCTTACGTAAGTAATTTACGTTGTTATTGGGTTCCAAGTTCCAATACTTCCAATCGATCGACAGCCTCCGTAGCGTAGCGGTAGCGAACGCGGCCGCTGGAGGAGGCGCGGGTTCGATCCCCGCGCAGTGCAAATATTTGTATGCATGAATATGAATATTTGCATTGGTCTGGTCGTGCCTCGGAGAGCACGTTAAGCCGTTGGTTCCGGTTGCCATACGAACATCTAATGGCAGTCGTTACGTGTTGTTGGAGCCCTCAAAAGTCCAACAATTGGTCTAACTGCAATGGTTCGATATCGCCTTCGGGTTAAGGAGGTCAGACGGCAGTCGCTTCACGGTAAATATCGAAGTTAGACTGGTAAAGCGGACCCCAGACTCCAAAGCTGAAAAGCTTCGGATGCGACGGGAATTAACGCTGAAATGATGAAAAAATTGGGTTACAATGGATCAATGGAGAATGACCTCAGTCGAATATAAGGTTTGTCAAGTAATTTGTTGCCTAAAGTATATCTTTAGGCAACAAATTACTTGACAAACCCCCGCCTTGATAAACTCCCGCCAGTTAAAACTTGTCTTAAAACACAGAAGTCAGATTTTTTTGTTTGAGCATAGAACGTGTTTTGAAGTTAGTTTTTGTTTAGAATTTGCTTCTAAAAATTTGCCGATGGGCGACTAGCTTCATCTTATTGACTGACCGACCTTCTGACAATTCAAAAGTGCCTGTAACTGGTTTATTTGAAATAAATGCTTTGATTTTTGATTTTGATTTTTGACCCGCACTGAGACTGTCTGGTGGATGTTGGCTTGTGTCTCAGCAGTGACACAACATTAGAACATTAGAGACTGATTATGATGGCAGTGTGGTGGTGAATATTATGTGGTCAAAATTTTCTGAAATATCAATCAAATACGACCCGTAACTACTTACTGACGATCCCTAGATTCCTGCTGACAGTTCTCAAATATTTACTCAAAACATCCCAAATTAATTTTGCCGAACTTGCCCAAACCAGAAACTAAGTTCGTCTGGCATTAATGAGTAGGTGGCCTTGAAAATATTAAATAGTTGTCTACGACAATCAAATCTTTCAAATATTAGTCGATACTTCTGGGGATTCCCAAGACCATAGGTCAAAGTACCATGCTCAAAATAACAGACCATTTAACATCATTTTGTTAAACAGCGAACAAACAACAAAGCAGCAACTGATAAAGTACGTCCGTTTAAAACCCAATGCAGCTGCCATGTTTATTTTCAAGTTAAAATTAAATGATAATGAACTAATTGTTTCTCTTTTCTATTTCGTAAACACATTTATTGTAGCCCTACTAACGATTGCACATTTGATTGCACGCACAACGCTTGTATTTTCGTGCTTGTCTTGTCATGTCGGCAGCCGTCCCTTGCTGTCCTCTCTAGCGACGCCTTAAGCCGAGGTTCGTACCCCACAGGGGTGCCCTTAATGCGTAGTCGCCCAATTTTAATTTAGTTTTAAGTGCCCCTGGCTGGAGGCTTTAATTTTAATTAAGGCATCCACAGGAAAGTCCGGTTAAGTAGTTACGGCCTCTAATGGCCACCTACGAGATGCCATATCAAAAGCAAAAACGTCATGTCTTGCCATGGCGCCTCCGCAGGGCCGGAACAAGCGGGATAGACCAAAGAAGTGCTGGCTTGACGTTGTAACACTACAGGATGCTAAAGATCGCGCGAAATGGAGGAGATTGAGCAGGAAAGCGGACCCCGGACTCCAACACGAAAGCCGCGGATGCATCCGGGACTAAACGATAAGATGATGATGATGACGACTTGCATTTTCGGCCGTCGTTATAAAATAGGTATCGGAGTATCCTGTTGACATATGAAACGGAGCTTATAGCTAGTATAAAGACTGGGTTCATTCATTCTTAGGCAGTTGGGCGTTCTACTTTACTATCTTTTGCTAATATTGACAAAGATTGCTAAGGTTTTGCGTGTTTTTGTTCTCAGTACACGTTTTTTTTTTTTTTTTTGCTTTTCTGGTCTATCTGTCAAAACCTGGCAGAAAAAGACCATTTTCCAGACCCGTAGTTAGCTGTAGGAAAGACTACGAAATAGGGAGTGATTGCATTTGGTCATTCCGTCAGAGAAATGACCACCAGCAGAACTTTCATACCGAGCCTGATTTTTCATTTCTCTTGACTCGGGAACGTGCATTGTACTGGTTTTTGAGGAGACTAATTCCAGGCGGTTCGCGGTATAATGATGGTTCCACCAAATCTTCTCAAAATTATATTACCTATAAATTATATTATAGATATGGATTATCCAATTTTTATTTGCACATGTCGATCGTTTCGACTTCGTTCTTAAATATTCTACTCGGCCTTGCAGTTGTTTTTATACGAATTGATAATAATTTGGTCGTCATTAAAGCTCGTTGACTTTTGACGCTAGTCATTGATAATTGAGGCTATAAAGTATCCATGAACTTAGTTGGCGGGATCATATTTGTAATGTCTATATCTAGATGGCCTTTTGCATTAAATAGACTGTTAGATATTGGAAGATGTAAGAGAGGAATGGGTACTTACTGAAACTTAATTACCTAGTATTTTCTTTCCTTCATCATCATCAGCGTCTACTCATCCACTGCTGGATATAGGCCTCCTTCGTGGCACGCCAACAAGGTCGATCCTGAGCAGTTCTCCGCCAGCCACCTTTTTGATGTCGTCGCTCCATCTCGCGCAAGGGCATCCTACGCTACATTTGTCGAGACGCGGTCTCCACTCGAGGACTCGTTTACCCCAACGGTTGTCGGCCCTGCTCATATGTAACCAGCCCATTGCCACTTCAGCTTGCTAATCCTCTCAGCTATGTCGGTGACTCTAGTCCTCTGTTGGATCACCTCATTTCTGAAAGAAATAATAATGATTTCATTTCTTTCCTTACGTGCCGAATATTTTGTGGAGCGGTCGTGCCTAAATAAATATCTGGTGGCACCGTTCACTACGCTTACCGCGGTTGATCTTGGGATTGTGACATCTTTACAGATCCTGCCGTGCCTTGGAAAGCGCATTAAAACGTTGGTCCCGGTCCTGTGTCTGTACTGGATCTGTCCTTACTGGATCTTTGACAGTCCGAAGTCTGACAACCGTCTTAACAACGGGTATTGTATCACCCCGTAGTGGCCGTAGTCGCCCCATGTAAAGTATTGGTAGTCAATCTGGTTAGACTTAGAAGACCCCTAAATAGTTGAGGAAAGGCTAGGTGATGTGTTGAATATTTTGTATCGGCATACTAGTATGAGGACCTGCGTCAGTCGGAAGGTCAGGGCGCCGTGGCGCCTCTCTAGCCACTTCTCAAAGAAGGGACTTACCGTGGCTCTGGTGCACAGGCAAGTGAAGGAAAAAGGGCGAGTTTTAGTCAGTAAAAGTCTGACACGCCCTACCGCTCCGCTCAGAGCGGGAACCTCTCCCGCTCTGAGCGGAACATTCAACATCAAAACAAAAAAAAAAAGAGTATCATTAGTGCTTTGCACCAGCTTATGTAATAGGCTATTTGACAGATTTATAATTTCTATCTTGAATTACTTGGTTGCGGTTAAGAAGTTCACCGAAAGTATTTTTATTTTAAATACGTATTTCGTAAGAAACATGCAAATAAAAATTGAAAATTCAAATAAGTCGCCGAAACGCTTTATTCAGCAATATGGCGTCGCGCCTTGTAAGTGACGTCACAAGAATATAAACGATTTTCGATTCCGCAGTGGTGTTTGTATTTATCTGTTATTTGTTGTTGTTTATTTATTAAAAATTATTACATACGCTTAATTTTTAAGACGATAAAACGTAGTGTGCGGGTATGAGGAACAGGGAGTAAAGTTCACTCATCCTCCATCAAAAGGGAGGATCCTCCGACCAGACGGGTGCTGTCTGGCGGGTACTTGTCCAACGGTTGATTTTGGGAAGTTATATGTATGCTAATAGGGATTTATCCAAAGTATGAAAATCAAAAAAAATATTAGTACGTCTAATAGATAATAAAAAAAATTAAGACCTGTGTTTTTTATTTTCTCAAAATTACCAAAAACTACTGAGATATAGCGTATTAAAGTTACGGAGTGGGGGCTAATTACGTTACGCAGTGGTATATTTTGTACCACGGCGTGACGTCATGCGACATTTCAAATCAATATATCTTCCTAAGTATTTGAATAAAAGAAAAAATAAAAAATACGTGTTCAATATTGTTTTAAAAAACTAGGTATCTGATGGACATTATATTATTTTTTAGGATGCAACCCAATTGCACGGTAAAGTTTGCTTGCGAGATGTAGAATTCGTGTGACGTCATTATGGCGCGTTGTTTCTTTGTGGCGTTTATAGGTACCGCTACAGTAGTTTAATTATCCGCTTATTACTACCCAATTTCATTTATTTATAAGATAACTGAGATCCACTGTGATAGTAACAATAATCTTAACCTATGTTAGTACCTTACACCTAATTAATACAAACTTGCAATTAACACACTCCACCCCTGCTCAGTATGCTCATCGGTCGCGCAACACATGGAGTTCAGTGAACCTACTGAGCAGAACGGTGTCGGTTCTGCCGCCTATCATCCTCAGAACGCTATTCGTACAAAGTCGTCATTTAGGCTCGGTAAACATTATTTAATCTAATCTTATTTCTAAGGAACTCCTACCTACTAAACAAAACATTTATTTGCAGGACCGAGTAGGAAGGCGCATAATCAAGGCATATCGCGAGAACCCGTCGAATGAATCCCTGGAGTTTGGCCATGACGTCAGCTTCAAGGAGTTTGCACTCTTCCTCACCAACCGGTCGGACGAGATGGCGGATGTCGTTAACAACGAACATTGGCAGCCTATCACCAATCTGTGCCATCCCTGCCTTATCAAGTACACTTTAGTTGGTAAGTCCAAGTATCTAAACTTTAATGACACTTCAACAACATTCATTGCGCTATTTAGATTGATGTGCAAACACATTTAAAATATAAAAATTAAAATTAAAAAAAAAATTAAAATAATTAATTGTTGATTAATTAATTAAATTAAAATTATATTAAAATTGAGAGCATGTTACGCAATTAGTGCTGTTTATCTGTTATCTTTCGTGCCTAAGCTACTGAACCGATCGTTATGAAATTTGATAGATGACTAGTGAGTGGACCTGCAACTTGTCAGACTTTCTGTAATAAAAACAAGTACGGACGACAGCAGGTCAAGCTACCCCAAACTTAGATATTCCCAATCAACCTTGAGTCTTAATGCTTTAGAGATAAAGTTGAAAATCTAATAAGGAAATCTGACATATGGTAGTAGCTTGATGTGCCGTCGTCTGTACATGCAGAAGAAGTCGCAGCGATTGCTACTATGTCATTTTGTTTTTTATTGAAATTAAACTTTTTACCGCTACTAATGCTAGACACGGAATATAGTTTGAGTTTCATTTGATGACTTGATAAAACGCTTGACAAGCGGAAATTGGCAACACTTTTTCAATTTCATGTCAGGTAATAACAGTTACAGTAGTATTCTTTCTTTTTCCATAAGGAAGGCAACGATACAGAGCCATACAGCCTGATCTTTAATCTTATTTTCACTTCTTCTTTTGTAACTTATCCTAACTTAAACTAACTCCTCTCGTTTCCCGCGTGAGGCCGATTAGGAGGAGTTTAGCGTAAAAACATGATGTGGCCACTATGCTACAATATTTCACTGTTCTTTATGAATTATTCACTGAATGCACTTTTTACTAGGTACATAAATCACGCGTTTTTATTTAGTAAATGACACTATAAATAATTTAAAAGTCCAATGAAAAATGAGCGTGGCACTCATCTTCGCCTTACCGCCAAAACTCCCTAATAACAGTTACATTCAAACGTCAGTGACAGTTTTTCATCGGTGTTACCAAAAGTTGAAGAGTTCGAAAATTGAATCATATTTAAAAAAGATAGTCACCATAATGCTTTAATTCCTATGCGTTCATAATATCATACTGCGAACATTAACTGTTCGTCTGGCATAGTGATTATGCCATTAACCTCTCAGGGTTCACGCCATTGCATTGTACCCTAGACTGTTGGAGCTCGACGTAGCCGACATCCTATAACGATGCTCTGTTATTCATTGTAGGTAACTTATTGTATTTAATTATATTCATATTATATATATAACTTCAAACCGTAATTCGCAGGCATCGCCGGAGGATACTCGTAGTGTGATGTGTAAATCCTCCGTGCGATTGCCTATTTCATTTTTTCTTAATTTTTCTGATATATCATTTAGCCTGTCAAAACCGAGATCTTACAAAAAATGTGTTTTTCCTCGTTATCTCCAAATTAATTAATCAATAAATATCTAATAGTAAAATGAAGTCTTTACAAACCCAAACACTACATTCATTACAGAGTTCACAAGCATAGAAGTTATAATAAAGGTAATGATATTTTTTTAAGTGCAATGTTATGAACAATGTATATGAAGAGCCACCTTAACTCCTGAATTTCACACTTAAGCGTTGCTTGAGATGGCCATTGATGCTGAGCGCGAAAAAGGTGAACTGACCTTAACTCTAGCTTAGTTTGTGAACTCCCTTGTTGTATTATACAATATGTAAAGAAAACCCTGTCTGATCCGTCAAGGTATTGTTAGGTATCGATAACTGATTAAGATAAGGCCTACAAAGCCCGTCTAAACTTAAAAAAAAATCCCCCTAAAAAAATAAATATTATTTCGAAAAAGCGAGGTAACTTAATGCATGTGCGGTAGACAACACGTTAGGCATACAGCGTAGCGACAGACATATCCGCGGGTGACGGGGGGCAGGGCACGCGGCACGTGGTCGCATCGCTATTCGCTCCGTCACAAATGGTGTTGTCCCTTTTTAAAAATTACCAAATTTTGGGGAAGTTGGAATTAATTAGGGACAAAAAAAGATTATTTCAACATTCATTAGTATTGTTACTATGATGATTATGTAAAATTTAATATTTTATTTGGCCATGTGTTTACCTAACCTTTATTATCCTTACGGGTCGGACAGGGTTTTCTTTACATATTGTTTACATTATACATATTACAATATGTTCTGGAATCGAACCCGCGACATGCATCGCGTCTATCAATCGCTTAACCACTGCGCCAATGTTGTCGTAAAATAATTATTATTAATTACATGCTAAAGCAATGTTTGTACTTTGTTCTCGCACATACACCTAAAATGTATGAAATTCGATGACCTACGCAACATACAAAATGCAATAACGTTAAAATAATTGCAATAAAGGTGTTATACGTTTTTATTGACCTTAATTTACTATTTGACACCTGTGTAAACCTTAAAAGAGATATTATGATCTAGTACTTGACCGCAATCCCGCCTGATGGTAAGCAGTTTTGCAATAATGGTAAAGCGCGCTAGTTTATTAAGAGCCTCAAAAAGACTGAGTGAATAGGAAGGGTGACGGCAGTTGAGCGAGATGATGCAATGTTAAACCCAACAACACGACCAACGATGCTGCGCCAGAGGGAGATTGATCTGGAGACCCCAAACTTCCGACACAACATTTGCCCATGCATACTAATATTGCTAATATTATAAATGCGAAAGTAACTCTGTCTGTCTGTCTGTTACGCTTTCCCGCTTAAACCTCTCAACCGATTTTGATGAAATTTGGCACAGATAATCTTTAGACCCTGAGAAAGGACATAAGCTACCTTTTATCCCGGAAAAAAATTTATATTCCCGAGGGAAATCTAAAAAGCGTGATATAACCGAACACCACGCGGGCGAAGCCGCGGGCGGAAAGCTAGTAGTACATATAAACGCCGTAATTTCTGATCTCTAGTTATTATAAATTAATTTGAGAAAAATCTTATTTCAGTTTCTGACATAATTTTTTCTTCCATCCAGCACAACTCTTTTAAATCATAGGTATATTATTTTATAGACTAGGTAATAATTGGCTTCCAATAAATTTCCTCAAGCTCGACAGATCTAGCTTCGCCGACAGCTTGAAGAACTGCTAAAGCGCTTTAATGTCTTTTCAGCACGCAATGCCATGTTACGAAGGACTTGATTTTAGACTCCTTGATTGAGACTTATTTGCCAATCTATTTTAATTACTATTCCACCAACAAGTGAAGTAAGATAACTGGGGCCCTAGTCTACTATTACAATAGTGTCAGAATGATCGATCAATGATCTCATTATGACCGATTATGACAAGTTTCGTAATCTAATAACAAAACGGTTGTCTTTCCAGTGGTCAATCACTGGCACTCCACTTCATACTAATAAATGTGCAAATTGAGTAGTTTTTAGGGTTCCATAGCCAAATGGCAAAAAACGGAACCCTTATAGATTCGTCATGTCTGTCTGTCTGTCCGTCCGTCCGTCCGTCCGTCCGTTCGTCCGTCCGTATGTCACAGTCATTTTTTCCGAAACTATTAGATCTATACTTTTGAAACTTGGTAGGTAGATGTATTGTGAACCGCATTAAGATTTTGATGCAAAAATAAAAAAAAAATAATAATAAATATTGGGGGCTCCCCATACTTAAAACTGAAACTCAACATTTCTTTTTTCATCAAACACATACGTGTGGGGCATCTATGGATAGGGCTTCAAAAATTATATTGAGGTTTCTAAAATATTTTTTTATCTAAACCAAATAGTTTACGTGACAGACGCTTCCAAAGTGCCAAAACCCCCCTTTACTTCTAAAATAAGAAAATGCAAAATCTAAAAAAACATTGTGATGTAGATTACTATAAAAACTACCAAGGAAAATTGTTTTGAACGAGATCTTGTAAGTAGTTTTTTTTTTAATACCTCGTAAATCGTAAACCGCTTATTACCGCGTAATCTTTCATACAAATAACGTACATAAATCCTTTAATTTCATAAATCAATGGTACGGAAACCTTTGTGCGTGTGTCCGACACGCACTTGGCCGGTTTTTAGAAAATCATTTCCACTAACGAATTTTATAATGTTGGCAATACGGCAATGTCATTATAGCACCATTCTCATGAGACGACTGGCTAAATTGATCGACCATTATGAATTTAGCATATTACGAATTTTTTAGCACAATGACAATGGAATAATAATGGAATCGTGTTGAAATGACAAATTTATAAAAAAAATTAGACTAAGGCCCCAGAATCCGCAGAAGAACGAAAGTAACCGACATAACCCGAAGAATTGCAAGGCATTGCCCGTAGGACCGATGCCCGATGGGGCCGACGGGTTCTCGAGTGGCCACCACGCAGCGTGAGTAGGCCCCCAACAAGGTGGACCGACGACCTGGTGAAGGTCGCCGGAAACCGCTGGATGCGGGAGGCGCAGGACCGGTTGTAATGGAGAACCTTGGGGGGAGGCCTATGTCCAGCAGTGGACGTCTTTTGGCTGAAATGAGGGCCCCAGATAATATGTAGCATTACCTCATTCACTTTGAGGAGTAACAGGAAATAAAATGCGTCAATTTATGTTGTATTCATTGCTTCACTGAAAAGTCGTACGTTTTCAATTTCAATTCATTCTAATTTAGTTAACCGCAATGCATAATGGGCATTTTGTGAATAGGTTAGTCGATGATTGGGGGAGGGCACGGTCAATTTATGCTATTACTCATTTGACTGTTTTTTATTCGGGTCGAATTAATATTAAGAGTCTCACTCAGAGTCTCACTCAGAAGCCCAAAAGTCTGACAATCAGCCTTACAAGAGAGTAGCATTACCCTGTAACTGTATTGTGGAGATCATACAATCAGTCATTTTTTTTTTATCCTTTTAATATTATAAATCGGAAAGTGAGTATGTTTGTTTGTTCCGCTTTCACGCCGTAACTACTGAACCGATTGCTTTGAAATTTTGCAGACCTAAAGTTAGAAGTACGGATTAAATAATAGGGTATTTTTTATCCCGGAAAAATTTAATATGCTATGTCCGGCTAGTAAATTATAAACTAGTGCTTGACCGCAATCCCGCCTGTTGGTAAGCAGTGATGCAATCGTTGATGGTAAAGCGCGCTAGTTTATTATGATCCTATTCACTCTAGCCTTGTAGACACTTACATTTTAGTCAGACGGAAACAACGCTGCTGGCAAATTGTTCCAGCCGCTCGCTGTACGCGGTATAAAAGACGAGGCGAAACACTTCGTCCGGATCGTAGTGCTGTAGTACTCACCGTACGACGGGTCGTCCAGTGACGAAACGGATATGGGGGAATTAAGTAGTGCAGTTTCTTCGCACACTCCAAAATGCATTCTATAGAACACCACCTGTGCTCAGTATAGGTACTAACATCTTAGAGCAGCGGAATATTTGAAAGTCTAAATGATACGGAAAATCATAAAACCCCTGCACTCGACCCCAGGTCCACTGATTTAGCTTATCACAGTCATAATGTTTGGTTAAAGCTAATTAAGTGCTACTTACATGTATTACAAGTGCATTAAGATTAATTAATCAAAACAGAATGGATATGGTAGATAAAAATAATGAGTAAGTATGTGACTTCTGGAAGACTGGCAGTAGTTAGTCACCTATGAATAGATAGTGACATCGATATTCAAACTAACCATTCATTTACCAAGTGATTCTATGTACGGACGACAGCAGGTCAAGTTACTCGAAACTCTCAGATATTTACAATCAACCTTGAGCCTTAATACTTTAGCTATAAAGTTGAAGATCTAATAAAGAAATCTGACAGATTCCAGTAGCTTGATGTGCTTTCTCCTGTACATACATATTTGATCAGTTACAAAAAGGCAGCTGTTTTATACAACATAATTTTTTGTTTATGAGTAACCCGAAACACGTGTCCAGTATTTTAAAGTAAAGAATCTACATATGTACAGAATTTCAAAAAGATATCATGAAAAACCACAAAGTTATGAGCTTGTTATCTTACTTGGTTGTCCCAACAAAAATATGGTCAACGCTCGGGCGGGCGACGGGGCGTTGACCTCTGGCGTCAGCTGTTGCGCTGGCGCGTGTTACGGTAATCCGCGTGGCGCGCTCGGTAACCACACTGCAACAATTTCTACATGTATTTGGGAAAAATATAACATGGTGTAAAAATTATTGGAATCGGTTCAGTTGCTTATTCTGAACAAACTGTATTCAGGTTTCGTATATAGAAAAACGAACGTTGTAGAACAGTACAATACCTACGAGGTCTTAACGTATGGAATAGGTAATGTATTTATAAAACCTCTCGGTGGTAGGCCGACAGAACATCGGCTGCCGGCAGAAGTTACCACCCACCAGACAAAGTCTTGCCGCCAAGCGATTCGTCGTGTTCCGGCATGATGTCTGGTGAAGCCGTACGGAGGACGGGTCTGAGCAGTTGTGTTGCGGGTACGATGCGCCAAATGTTGTTGTGTCGGGAGTTTGGTCGTGGAGAGTCTCCAGATCAATCTCCCTCTAGCGCAGCTTCGTTTGGTCGTGTTGGCCTTGGGTTTAACATCGTTCAACTGCCTTCATCGTTCCTATTTCTTAGTTTTTTAAGTGAATAGGCTTAATAAACTAGTGCGATTTACCATCAACGATTGCATCACTGCTTACCATCAGGCGGGATTACAGTCAAGCACTAGTTTATAATTATTAAAAAAAAAACCCTCGCAAAATTTTAATGCAGGGGGAATCATGTCAACAATCTTTTTGACGGCACGGAAGAAAAAGTATGCTTTTCTTCTAATATCTCCATCTTTTTTCTAATATGTTGCACTTTTCGTGCCTACTCGTCTGCACAAATGACGAAATATACATATCTCTGATATCTGTCACTTTGAATTTAAAGGGAGTCGGGTTAGGTCAAGGTCCTCTAATATGTGAGAATGTTATCATTCAAATTATTTATATTCCCTGAAACTTTGTACAGACGACAGATCATTGAGCCACTACAATCTGTCAAATGTATTTATTAGATTTTCTACTTTATCGCTAAACCATTAAGGCTCGAGGCTGATTGGCAAATGACACTTTCGGGTGGCTTGACCTGCTATCATCCGTACATTTGTTTATCGGCCATGATGATATTTATGTAAAGTACAGAAGCCAGCACATCAAGCGACTACAATCTGCCAGAATTTCTTTAGTCGATATTCAACTTTATCGCTGAAGCATAAGGTTCAAGGGTGATTGAGAAATCGGTACATACAATCAACACGCGATTTTATTTCTTAATTATATTAATACTAGCTGCTCCTAGCGGTTTCACGCAACGTTTCCATCATCATCTTCATCATCTCGGCGTCAATCCCAGTCGCATCCGTAGGTTTTTCAGCTTTTGAGTCTGGGGTCCGCTTTACCAGTCTAACTGCTGATTTTGGCTAAACTTCGATATTTTCCGTGAAGCGACTGCAGTTTGACCTCCACAACGCCAAGGCGATATCGAAGCATTGCCTTAACGACCCACTAGATGTTCGTATGGCAACCGGGACCAGCGGCTTAACGTGCTGTCCGAGGCACGACCAGACCAGTGCAAATATTCATATTCATGCATACAAATATTTGCACTGTGCGGGGATCGAACCCGTGCTTCCTTGCGCAACGGCCGCGTTCGCTACCACTACGCCACGGAGGCTGTCAATCCCGTAGAAATATCTGGTCAAAAATTATCTTATGTGTTATTTCTGGTTATAAACCATTTGTGTGCCAAATCTCATCCAAATCCGTTCACGATTTTTTGCGTGAAAGAGTAACAAACATCCAATCAGAAGTCGCGATTTCACCCGCGTAGGTTTTGATATGTTTTATTTTTTTATAATATACAATTAAATGTGGCACACAGCTTAATGTAGCACCTCAAGGCATTCCCACTCTATCCCGAGTGGCGACTAGACGTGCCCTTAAGCTGTGTGTACTTACTGATAATTTGGTGGTTTTACTTCAAACCTCAAAGCCCCTATAAGTGATTGATAGTGAACACCACATTATATGCTTCGCTCCTATTGGTCGCAGCGTAATGTTATCAAGCCTAAAACCTTCCTGGATTAATCGGCTATCCAACGAATTTTTAAATCGGACCAGTAGTTCCTGAGATTGGCGCGTTCAAACAAACAAACAAACTGTTCAGCTTTATATATTAGTATAGATTAATATTAGTAGAATAAATGTTATGTATTGTAAATAACAGTTTAAAAGATAAATCCATCGAACTGACATATGCTGCCAAGCCTAAATAATGGTAGATAATTTCTGTGTTTACAGAGTTGCGTCATTATTATTGAATAAGTATGGCAACTTTATATATCTCTGAAGTACAGATGAGCAGACGATTGTTGGTGACAAGCCTGCGTCTGAGATCCGGGCACATTCCATTGAACGCGTTCGGGTATCTTATGAAGGTGGTTGATACCCCAAATTGTCTGATCTGTAATACAAGGGAGGACACCTACCACGCTTTAGTGGAGTGTATGCGGGTTGAGTCAGATCGGAGATCTTTGGAATCAGAAACGGGAATTAGATTAAGGGATGTTGGCATGTGTAATTTGATCTTGTCTAGACCTTCATCCAAATTAGCTATTAAGTTATATGATATGATTGTTAAATTAATTAAGTTAAGATCCTAGTGTTAAATTCTTTATTTATTTTGTAAACCTACAAGGCTGGCATAATCGCTTCGCGATTAAAGCCTTTTTCTTAATAAAGATTAAAAAAAAAAAAACTTTATATACGGGGAAGTTAAGCAACAGATAAATGATTTTAGATATTTAAAACTGATAAAAACATTCGTTGTATGGACGACAGCAGGTCAAGCTATCCAAAACTGTCAAATATTTCCAATCAACCTTGAGCCTTAAGAGTGGACTCTAGCGCTAAGGAATTTGAGAAATAGGTATTTATAGAAACTATTGCCGTCGCGTCGATTTCAACCTTTCCCCGTAAAATGCCAAAGGGACAGTTGCAACTCAGGCTGATTTTACCTACAAAAACGTTGACCAACGGATGTTTCGTATTCCGCTGTTTTCTTTTTCAAAACACGACAGATCTCAATTATTTTTATATTAAAATTTAGAGGCTGAGTGTACCTATGCCACTATTATTTCCTTTGTTGTCAAAAACTTATCACATTTGCGTAATAGTCGTCTGAACATCACGGTAAAAATGGGTTATTTTTCGCGATTTTGAAGTATCGTATAGTTTCGGAAAAAATAAAAAACATGCTCTAAAAGCATTATCCAAGAAGAAAACAGCCGAATACGTTTGTATAGAGAAAGCACCGCTAGAGTTCCCTCTTAATGCTTCAGAGATACAGTTGAAAATCTAATAAAGGAATCTAACAGTTTGTAGAGTAGGTAGCTTGTCTGTGCGTATCGCATGTATTAGACAAGAACTTTGAACAGCTTAGGTCCGTATTACAGAACGTCACTCAAGCATTGATCTCTGCTTAAGCATTACTATAAACTAGTTTCAATTCAACCAATCAAAAGGCTTGCAACGCGACTTAAGTAGAGCTTGAGTTTGAGTGACGTTCTGTAATACGGACCTTAGTGTCCGATAAAATATGTGTCAATGCGAGTTAGCTTACTTCTGCTTCCTAGTAGTTGAAACCAGATTCTAATAAAGCCAGTAGGTTTTCCTAGTTGTACCAGACCGGTATTAGCGATCATTGGACGGCTGTAGTCATACAAAAGAAACATTACCTTATAATTTGTATTCTAAAGGTAAGAGGAAACGCGGTCACTTGGTTAGTGATGCTTATTCCTTACTAATGACTTTTCTCTCTGGCTACTGGATA